>JAPDOI010001866.1:0-130729 GCA_029168955.1 Aplectana chamaeleonis | reverse complement strand
GAGATACGGGGAAGCTGAAGGGGAGCCATCGCCAGAACGAAGTTCATCAAATACTAGGCAGAAATAAGAAAAGTAAATCCTGACTGTTTCCCTAGGTATAGATACAGTCTCCAAGAGTCAGCATAATACGACAAGAATTGATCGGTGATGAGAAGTCTCATCAAATCTGGAAGACTTTCAACTTTTTGGGAGAGCGAAATGTGTCACAACCACTTCAAAGAAACAACTTTTTTCTTGAACTTGAAAAACTATATTTTGGAGTTGGGATGCCGGAGAATGTTATTTTCGGGAGTTCTGAAAATAACTCCCAGAAATTTTGGAAATATTGATACAAGTAATTGTAACTCCGAACTAAGCTCTGTTAAATCCCTAGTGAGCCGTCGATTTCGATTATCCCCACCCTCAGATGGAGTCTCGGTGAAATATAATTAGTGATAAGAAGCTTCTGACAGAAAAAGCCACCACTTCGCGCTGTGGATAATGGGAAACAGGAGCGTACTTGTAAATGAAACAGAGTCCATCTCCCCCCACATTGTTGAGAGTGTTTACTGTTTTGAATTGTTTGCCTGAGGTTAGAGGCCAAAATGGTTGCTTTCTTGAATAATTATTTAACGTTCCTCAGGAAGCCTTTTCCAATAAAAGCAAGAATAATATGAATGGAAATTGAATGGTGTATAAGTATCCAAATTATAGTGAAAACTCACATACAAAAATAGAAGTAAATTAAAAAAGAATGTTACAAGCAACACCAAAATAGTAAACAATGACTAAATGATTAGCTACACAAATAATAAAAAAATAATACACAGAGAGTTGAACTGTAGTTAAACTTTAAAAAAATAAAAATATAAAAGATAAAAATTCGTTAAATAGAAGACTCCAAAAGTGAAAACAAGTTAAAAGATGCTAAGATACAGGGAGACACAGTCACACATTTCATAGCATTTCATACTGTTCCACATCTCCACTCGAGGATTGGTTGTGTCAACCCTATATGCCTTGTTTGGAGAGTAAGCTATGCTTTATAGCTCAAAAAGAAAGAGTGATCAATGCTGATTCCAAAGATATCTTCAAGTTTGTAAAACCTCCCCTTCGAAGCGAGTTATGACCAAAAGACGAAAAAAGCGAGTTTCCGCGTTTTTTTCGCCTTTTTTCCAAAACTTAGGGTGGGTATTGTATAGTCCGGCGGCGAAAGTCGCGCCGCAATAATGGGGAATAAAGGACTGGGACGAGGCCGAGTATCCGCCCCTTATACTTCAACGTGGCGGCGCGACTTTTGCAGCTCGACCCTGCAGGGGCTTTCAGTCGTGTCCGTCACCTGAACAAAATTGGATAACGGTAACAAAACGCGCAGATCTCCCCCCCCCTGCAGACAGAAAATTATAACGAATCATGGATAATCCATCCGTATATAATACTGATTGTGATACACTAATCATACAACACTAACGGCGAAACCATTGTTCTCCATCAGGTAAAACTTCGAGGTACAAAAGATACATGAAAACGTGAATCGAGCGAAAATACAATTTTTTTTAATTTCGAACGCATATGTAATACGCAGGCGAGTGATATCTTCTATAACCGTTTTATTCGTTGCAGTCTTGAGAGTGATAGCAGATCGGCCCGTTTGCGATTCTCTATGCCTCTCCGGTGACCATTCGTTGCAACACTATCCAGAAGAGATCGAGTAGTTGAATAGGACAGCGATTCACTAGGATTCCACGGGAAACTGTCCAGTCAGCGAGGGATGCGTGGGTGGCATGAATTCACGAACTTGCTCTTCCTCAAAGTCCTCATTCTGCGCCAGAGAAAAACCAAGAATTGTCAAAATTTGAGAGTTGAGTAATTGGAAACGCCGAATTCTATCCACTATCTTGCCCAAACGCTGAAATGACATTGAGGAGTTATAAGATGACCACAACTGCAAATCTGCAAACACCAGAGGTGAAAGACTTACAACCCCATTCACGGTTTCATCCTTGCCGTCGAGCTTCTGAATTCGATGAAGATGATAGCAGAAATCAAGAACTTCGAAGCGTCGTTGCTGGCCCAGCAGGCAGATAATCGTCATTCCGGCCCAATGCAAAGAATCTCCAAATAATTCTCTAAAAAAACCTTCATTACGCGCCAGGAAGCTTGAGAAGCTCAATCTCAAACGCACTCCACAAGTCTGTCGTCTTCAGTGGCGCGCGGCTGGCAAATGAAGAATTGCAATGCAGACCAAACCCGATGAAATTCGACACATTCGTCAACCCACATCACACCATTAGCCGGATATCCTCCAGAGAAAATCTGAAGCAGAATTGATGGTGAATGCAAATACAGAACATTTCATCAGTACGCAAATGCTCTTTGATAATACAACCTTCTCCACACCCTTCCTCCCTGTCCCTCCCTCGCTGCGCAGAAGCGCGCGAAGGAGCAGAATATATTTGACTCCAAAACAGAAGATACTTGGTCTACAGTTAGGCTAAAATTGAGCTTAGCCCGTCTCAATCATTGAAGCATTACGATCTTTTGCTTCCAGCGAGCTTGTAACACGCCGTAGAGGCCTATGCATAGTCCGGCGGCGAAAGCTGCGCCACAATTATGGAGAATAAGGGGCAGAGGAGAAGCCTCGTAGTCGCCCTCTATCCTTCAACCTTCTCCGCTCGACTATGCAGAGGCTTCGAGCTTGCAACACACAGGTATGGTCGGCGCGCGATATTTAAGCTCGCGCTAGCCTTTCCTTGGGGTCAAATAGCTGTCGGAAACCTGAATAAGACAACGAAAAGGCGGGGAACATCAGCTCCGCCGACTTATTCCCTGATCTTGTGAGATCTGTATCCTTTCCCTGTTTCTTCTCATTCCCTCCCTTCCCTCTCTTTCTAGAGTTCGTCTCCTCTCTGGGCTGGAATTCACGAAACGTTAACCACGTTTCAGCCATGGTTTGAGGCCTATCGATTTGCACACGATGTGCATAGCCATGGCTACGCTAGCCATGGTTGAAACGTGGTTAGCGTTTCGTGAATTCCAGCCCAGGTTACACAACCTTTTCAAAACGTATGCATCCACCTGACCGCCTAACGCGAGCCCTTCATATTTCAGCTAGATCACCCTTCATCTAATATTGAGCACATCAACTCTCAACGTCCTTTTTGGCAATTAAAAGTCCTGATTATAACAGCGAGTTTTGAGTAAAGACCTACTGGGTCATCGCCGAGCATCTGTCGAATCCTTCGCAAGAACATTTCAAAGATGTTCAATCCACAGCAAAGCCGCTCCTTTGTCATCAGCTCTGCCTCCCTCGCTATTGCGATTTGCTGAAACATTCTATCGTAAGATGAGCATCGTTAACGCCAAACGGTTATTTCTCTGCTAAATGACGTGGCAACCCCCACGGGGTGACATAAGCTCAATGATCACAAGAATTTCCAAATACCAAATGGAACCTTGGATGACCATTTCCACTGTGAAGGGCTCCGCCAGGAGAGTAATCGGTCAAAAAGCATATTGTAAATGCAATCTTTCGGAGACATTATGACACAGTCTATAAACCAGGTACAAGAAGTCTCACCCATACCTTATCGTCACCGAACTTCTCAACAACACTTGTGAGCTGAATTCGAGAATACTTCTCTTCCAGTTTAGCCAGCTGTTTCTCCTGTTCAGCAACATCTATACATCATTGTATTTTTGATGGAACTAACTGATTCAGATGATGACGAAAAGCAGCACAGACTGGACAAACTTTTTGCAGGTGGTTTAGGAATCACATTCGTGAAAGCTGCTGCCGCTAGCAAATCCTGCACTTCCTCCTGCGCCATTCCAGACTCCAACTGTTGGCAGAACAAAATGATGTTGCCCAATTCTCGAAGATCCTTAAAAGTTCACCCTGTCAGTAAAACAGAATTTTTAGAAGCTCTGTTTCATACTTTTCTGTGCTACACTTCCTACACATTTTGCCATCTATACAATTTTTTTCAACGTGGGATTGTTGAAGTTAGTATTTTTTTTTATTTGATAACCCTAAACGTTTATTGTACGTTGCTGTAAATGCAAGGTTGCAACTTCTTCTTGACAACTTGTTCCTACCAACTAACTTTTCCCACCTGGTGTGCTCTGGGTTTATAGTGCAAACCATCGGTGATGTTATGGTTGCGGAGCACTCGGCAGCCAGCGCGTCCGCCGCGCGTGCCTATCAATCGTCACATTTCCTGCAACGCACACGATGTCACGCCGGCTGTTGAGTGGTCCGCAGCCAAATCTGAAGCGCTGGCCCCCCACTATACGGCTTCATCTATGACTTGCTCGATATAAATTGAAGGTAGTGTTCGCGTTAGAAAACCGTATTCTAGTTTTCGGTGTTTTTGAGTAGGCAAGTCTACGAAGTAGAGGGTAATAAAAAAAATCCATATAAACTCTCAAATATCGGACGGAAGACTATTCAAAAGCTGATTTGGAGGAGTCCGTACAGCAACAGCAGTGGCTCGAAGATTGGAGGAACGAGCCGAGCTATCGGGTGGATCCGATTCCTGTTGGGTGCGGCGTAGAGCTGAGAATCGTCTGAGTGGGGAAACGCATTGAAAACGGTTGGTAATACTTCCGTTGGAACACAAAGAAAAAAACACATCACACCCATACTCACCACCCCGCCCTCCCCCCATCCCACCCATACGCCCTAAATCAAATGAATCTCACATCCTGCAAGATCTCTGTTCATCCCTAAATCTTTAACGAAAACTGCATATTCTATACGATTCAGGAGTTGATATTCTCCAGTTAAACCATTCTCGTTTACCTGACAAAACTCTCCTTTCAGCTCGTTGTACTTCCCTACACCTTCCAGATGGTGAAAATAGTATTGAAGCACACCTGCAATATAGTTCGGTAAGGCAGAACAATGAGAAAATTCTCTATGCACAATTTAAAAAAAATAAGACAAAAAAGGCTGCCCAAATGCGAGGACTCGAAGTCCTCAATAGCAAATTGAACCCTTCTAAAAACCGCAGTTCTGTAAGGGTGGGCATTTTCCAAGTTAAATAGGAGCTCAAGATGACATCACGGTCAATTATGCTAACTGCTCGATGACAGTCTACATAACACAAAAACCGCTGTAAACGCGAATCAGCAGGGGAGTTTGATTTTGCACAGGCCTCTTGGTGATTACAAATGTTCCGTGGTCGTTGTACCTTGTTCCTCGTTCCGTGTTCGGATGCGTAACGTTACGTGTGACGTTCAGCAGTACTCACTGTCACTGGTCGCAAGTGATCAGTTGGGTAGGCAGTATACTTGGGCAAATTGGAAATTTTCTCGAATGATCGACTTTTCGAATAAGTCGAAAAACGCATTTTTTCGAATGATCAACTTTTCGATTTAGCCGGAATTTACACTTTTCGAATGATCGACTTCTTCGGATAAGTCGAAAATCCCACTTTTTCGAACGATCGACTTTTTGGATAAAAAGTGGACTTTTTCAATCCACTTAAGAAATTATCTACCCTTTCTTTCAGCCATTCGGACGGTACATGAAGACGTGACAGCCTAATTGACTTTTTCGTTCCCGCAACAGTTCCATTACATAATTTTGCGCATATTTATGAAATCGGAATGCGAAAAAAGAGAAGCTTAAGCACAAGAAAGTTGAAAGGATTTACTAGGAATTATTTGCGACTTAGGGACTGCGACTTAGGTCTTTAAATAAAAATGAAAGAATCCATAAATTTGGAAGCCGGCTTCAGGGGCCGGATTCATCAACGAAATTTAGAGCTGGTAGGCTGGGTAGGGGTAGCTTTCTACCAGAATTTGCGCGAATGACGCGATTCACGAGACTTGCTACCCACGGTAGCAACCTACCAAAGCCAACCCAGCGCGAATCTCGGGTAGGGTCCTACCTAGCGAGATTTCGCGCTCCGATGCTAAACTGCCGCGCTCGTCCTTTGAACAGCTGTTTTCAAACCCCTTGTATAACGGATTTCCGACATTTTTATCTTTATTTGGTAAAAATTTTGTGTTTTCATCTTCGATTTCAGCCACTCTCCTCCCAATACTCATTATTCGTCGTCAAGGCTCCTTTAATTCTGAATGATTAGGTTGGTGCAAAAATAATTGTTGGTTTTGGGAAATAATTCTTCTTCGTCCGGTTGAGTCTTTTGTGGATTTTGGTGCTTCTCTACCTGACACATACTTTTTTCTCTTCTCGAAGAACTCGATCTTTTGTGAGTTGAAATTTCATGTGCGTTCTAACTATAAGTACTGAATATTCTTGCAGCCTTCAGTTTCTATTTCACGCAACGACTTTGAGACACCAAACTTTATAGTTGAAAACTACACGAAATCCCCTAATCCACAAAATTTATTATGCTATTTATCGACTATTTTTCGATATCCGGTATTGTAAGATAGATGAAGAAATGAATGCCATATTACACTTTCCAGGAAAAAACTCGTTCGGGCGAAAAGAGTTGATTTTATAAAAACCGCGATTAATTTTGCACGAACCTGATATATATCTATGAGTTTCCTTTTACGCGAAAATTGGGTTTTCACAGCTTATGGACAAACTACTCTTTTATATACCCAAAGGACGAGGGCGGCGAAATATTGATGATGAGATTTGAAAAAACTGCGGGTTCAAAACATTGTTAAAAATGAAGAGCCGTGATCTATTCTCGGTTTTTTCCCAACCTAAACACTATATGGAAACTAGGTAAAAATAAGGTATCAAACATTCGCATAGGTATTGAGGCAGATCAATGATTACACAATTAGGCCCATGCGTTTCTGATACTGCCTATTTTTTGTTTTGTTTGTTTATAGTTACACTGACATTTTCAATACAAATATATCTCCTTGAGAGCTTTCATAGAACGCCGCAACCCAACTATGAGACGCGAAATCATTCAAGCGTCTCAAAAAATATCCCGAATACTATACACATCATTCTCATTCTCAATATTCATACTGGTACAGATTAAAGAACATATTAATAAAATCTCCCGAAAAAAAAACCGAAAACCATCGCTACGTTACCCATACTAGTGGATTCATGTGATTTAGGGGTATGGTATACTTTTGCGACACACGGTCGCGTCGCTCTGCACAGCGTCAGCGACCGCCTCCCGCCCTTTAAATCTGTCGATGTCGCAGTGCGCTGCACAGCGAGAGCGACAGTGGTAGCGACAGGCTATGGCACATTTGCAGTATGTCAGCCCTCCGCGACACGTCGCTGCGACCCGGACGCGACATCTGTTCCTACGACGGCCGTGGTCGTTGCTTCGATCCGGGTCCCGCCGCGATTTGTGTTAGATTGCATGCCTGTCGCTCATTACAGCGACAAAGCATACCATACCCCTTAAACATAGATTTACATTTTTTTAATAGATTTTCTGCTTTTTTATGCTTCAATTTTTGTAAGTTTTCGAAAGTTTAGGCTTTTGGAAAACGATTACGAGTGATGTGCAATAGCCGTCGCTTGTAAAATACGGCGGAGTCGCCACACACAAAACGCTTTCAGGCGTAACTGCCTGGAAGCGCTACCCACGGTAGCATTGCACTCGTGAATCACAATGTGATAGTTAGGTAGCAATCTACCGTGGGTAGCGCTACCACTGGACAGGCCTAACAGCACTGCCGCGCTGATGAATCCGGCCCCAGGGTCTAACGGCTATTGTCCGGGGGAACAAAGGCGGGGAAGTAACACTTGGGAACCAAATCGAGTCTTAAATTTACCGAAGTATGGGACAACGTGTACAGTCTGCTCGGATCGTGCTAATAATTGGCGGTTCCTATCGATGGTTAGTGTAAACTAGGTGCCACGTGTCATAGCTAGCGGGCACCGAGCTTGCGCTACCGCACAACAGGGAACGCAATATATCAGTGCGATCTGCGCTGACTGTATGAAGAGCTTTGATAAGAATGACCCCCTTTCCTCGTGCGCGCGCGGATGCGTTGCGACCTTCTCAATGTAACGCACAAGCTGACACCCGATACCTAGCTGAGATATCAGCCGAAGTCTATTTAAGCTTCTAAAAGCCCGAGAGTTACCGAAACCGAGGGTGCCTTACCCTGTTCCTCCTCCTTCCGAAATCGGAAGAGTCGTTGCGGCGCGGAAAAATGGACGTAGTCAAGTGAGATGACCAAGTGGCTAGTCATTCAGTGTAAAGGTTTTTTGTATAGTTGCTTTGCATACTTTTTACTAGCTACATAGTTGTTCTGAAAAGCCTGTGTTTGGATAATACTGTGTCTCCCAACGACGATAGAGTAATTGAGGATTTATTTTCATATTTTTATTAATATGCATTTAATTCTGAAGATTGATTTTCGTATGTGAACATGCTGCTAATGCCATGAAGTACTTCTGTTTCTTCAATTATGGATGTTTTCAGAGGCTTGCCTTGAGTACCTGGTTCATTTTTTACCTTTTTGCCTCAATTGAACTTTGTTCCGAAAATATCCGAAATTATCCGACCGGAAATTCGTATCCGAATCTTTGAAAAAACGGCATTATCTGAATCGATCCATTATTCGAAAAAAATGAAAAACGCAATATCTGAATTGAAATTCGAGTGTCTATTCGGCTTACAGGGTTGGTTCAGACAGAAACGTTGCAACAAAAAGCAAGCAATGGGGAAGTAGAGTGACGAGAGTTTACAAGAATGAAAAACATTTCCAAAAACCGATTTCCTAGGTTGACAATTCCAAACAGCGGAAACAGTGGTGTTTCACGAGGAGGAACGTAATGGTTTCCTAAAAAGGACCTAATTATTTCTCACGGGTACACGCATAAACAGATGACATTTTCGGAACCACAAAGTTCTTTTGTGTAGAACGACACAACGGTTTGTTTCCGCTATTTAAAAATGCCATCCTGAAAAATCGGTTTCAGAAAACATTGCTGCTTCCCGACCTTCTGCCGTTAATCACAAATATGCATGAATGGAAATAGTTTCCGCAATTATATTATTTCTGCTAGGACCGTCTTTTAAGTACCGAACCAAACGACTGCCCAACGGCTGGGTCATGCACCTCGAACTTGACGCCGCGGTCAATATTGATCGCCAGAAAAGGAAACAATGGGATGCTGCCATATTGAAAAGACGAACCTGGACTACCGTAATCGCTGCGTGGTAGTTTGCATACCTTAGGCATGTAAGAATAAATGATCCTCAAATGGCGCTTCAACTTATCCGATATGAGTATTCGTGCCATCTTTAGCAATTCTTCCAGGATCACAGCTAGGCCTGAAAATGTTTGTTTTCACGAATCAACAAAAGTTGACGAATACTGCCTACCCTGGTATTGCAGAAGACGTGCGATGGCTTTCAGATGAGGAATTCCAATGAACCGCGAATACGAAAAGAATATATTCGCAAAAGCAGCATTCAACGACTTTGATCCCCACAAATAGATGAAAGATACTTGAGGCTTTTTCTCGCGAGCAGGAGTCTTTCGGAATACTTCCTATTACAAAAAAAAAATAAATGAACAAGCGAATGTTTTCCTCCTCAACTTTTCACAAATAAAAGAACTCACTTTAGCGCGGACAAATCGGTGCGTTGAACCGTTACACACGAAATTGGGAACAAAATCATAGTTCAACTCCCAAAAGACATGCAAAGTAATGCGACCATGTGGAGCCGATACATTATGGTTCGCCTTAAATGGCACTATTCAAAACAAAGCAGCTGGACCAGGAGATACGTACGGAAGGCTAGGAGGAGTGTTCAATAGCAATCACTGACAAGGGAGGTGTTTAGAGTGGTAAACGCATCTGCGAAAACTACTAGTATCGTTAGTATCTCTTCTGGCTCGACAGTAAAACTGCGCAGTATCCTGCCCCCAGCTGCAGGTTCGAACAATTTATGAGCAACTTTCAAGCCTCGCGAAAAGACAAGGATCAGGAAAAGACAAGGACATTTATGAGGCCTGTTTCCGGATTTTTCGAAGACTAATGCGCTTTTTGGAAGATATAAAAAGCACAAAAACTACATTTTTAGGCGTGTAACTTCTTGGAACCTGCAGCTCGGGGCGAGATACTGCGCGTTTTTACTATTGAGCCACTAGGCATACTAACGATACTAGTCGTTTTGGCAGATGCGTTTACCACTCTAAACACTTCCCTTGTGAGGATGAGGAAACAACAAAGTAGTTCAAAGTCGAATGAAGAACTCAATTCTGACAGGGGTAGAATCTAGTTCGGGAGGAGGCAGAGTGGCTGGCACCACACCTCGGGATGGGGAAAGCTGACTACACCCACCGTAATCTACAGTAATCTATCCAAAATCTATTAAAGAATCTCAGATTGATGCAAGGAAATCCAAATAACGGCCAAAAAAAGACATTCGAGCCACAACTATCGTGTCATTTTGGGAGTCATCAGCAGTTGCGTTTCAGCTTCGAAATGTTGCCCCGATTTGAAGCTTTGAAAGAAAAGTCGATAACTTCACAAAACCAAGAATTGAACCGTAGATTCATGATCAGCACGATATGGATGGGAGAGTTGCGTTAACATTGCTTAATCTTTGCAGATTGGCGTATCAGGTTTCCAAAAAATGATTAACTATTTCCGTTTCCGCTTGATTTTGCTTTGATATGATAATTATAACGAAGAAGCTTTCAAAATCGGACCCCTCGTGTGTCACTACTTATCAATGGTTGGTCTATGATTGACCGCCAAATCGCATTTTTATTCATTTCACTGCATTCCAGTTTTCCATTAAAGTCTATGAAACCGCGAAATTCTCGTGGTTTCTACGCCTGCTGATGCGGAGCGGTGGTTAGAGACAGTGAGAGAGCGCATGACAGACGTAGGGAGCAGAACCGCCCGCGCCGCTCGCGCCATGAGCCGTGAGAATTACGAAGTTTTACAGAGGATACTTAGGGTGATTCTGGTCCGAATTCTTTTCTAAAGAATTTCAAGACAATCTTTTTACTTTTTTTGACTCCTAGCTTCTCGGAAATATGACATTGCCAAATCGCTACTTTTGCCAGGGAGCAGAACTTTTCTAAAACTCCTAGGAACCAGCAGGTCGGGTCGAGCTAATACACAGTGCTTCTGAAAAAGACCAAGAGATACTAGCGATGCGGTTTGTTTTTGCAATTGCGTTGAAAGCTCTTAACTATTACCTCGTACGGACAATTCGAAATTCATTCAGTGTCAGCAAAGATAAATCGCTCGCTTGGAAAAAAGAGATTTGATGTTGGGGGGGGGGGGGGGGAGAAGGGTTCGGCATGAGGTGTGATGTATCACAGAGGGGAGGGGGTCGGACTAGTCAACGTCCGGTGAGGGGGGGTCGGACCTTCAACCAGCCAAGAGCCAAGATGAGCTTATATCAGGGGTGAGGGGTGTTGAGAGGTATACCGTTAGTATAAAAAGCATAGAGGGACGGTATAGAGGTAAAAAGTATAGTATATGAGGCAGTCCACGTAAGGATCGAGATAGATCGGTACACAAAAAAATTCTCCCGTTTTTACATTTAATATTGCTAGAGCACCCAAAAAAACTCAGGTGAACGCTTCTAGAATTTTCCGAAAACTTTTTTATAAAATTGTTATAAAATTCCAAAGTTGGGCATTTTTTGAGCATTCTTTAGCATAGATCCTCAACGTAAACGAATTCTTATGATAGGAACATTTTATAAGGGGTAATCAACTATGAGGAATCGACTGGTGTTGTAAGAATTTTTAAAATCGCGCCCTGTAAAAAAATGAATTTTATATTTTCTCTGAGCACAGAACCTGCAGATAAAGACTATGCTCAAAAGAGCCGCCGTAGTCGTTTTGATATACAAAAAATTTAAAATCGAATGACATAAACGACCTCATTTTTTCGATCGAATGACGCTAGCCGGCGAAAAACCCTCGTGCAAAAGGCCGCTCATGCACTCCATCGCGCAAAAAATGGATGCAGTAGTAGCTGACCACGAGGAGCTGACATGGGAGCGATTTTAAAAAATCTGACAACGCCAGTCGATTCCTCATAGTTGATTACCTCTTACAAAAAAATTTTATCATAAGAATTCGTTTAGTTAAGGATTTATGCTAGAGAATGTTCAAAAAAATGCCCAACTTTGGAAGAATTTTAAAATTTTTTTAAAGTTTCGGAAAATTCTAGAAACGTACACCTGAGTTTTTTTGGGTGCTCTAGCGATATAAAATATAAAAACGGCAAAAAAAATTGTGTGCCAATCTATCTCGAACTGTCCAACGTCCAAGTTCAACTTTCGCAGGGGTCATTCAAAACTAGGTGGTATAGGAAACCCACTAGCAAAAACATAACCATTCACTTTTCCTCAGCCCATCCTTCCAAAAGTAAGCATGCGGTGGTAGGAAATATGTTCCGCACTGCTTCAGCGGTTTCCTCAGATAGCGTTGATACTTTTCGATAAAATTGGCCCGCCGCATAGCCATCGAAAACGGTTACCCGTCGATCAATCGCCCCACGAGACGTCCACGGCGGACCGCCCTCTCAAATGTTCGTGAAGGAGACCAGAGAAAAGTGGCGTTTTGCGTCCCTTTCGTCTCGGACACTTTGAGTTCAGCAATACGGGCATGTCTGAAAAGGGCAAATCTCCAGGAGATGGTTTCCGTGATCGAAATCCCTGCCACAAACCTCAAAGGGAAATTGGTAACAAACCGCCTATATGACCGACTTTGCGTTACAACGGCTTGTGTAGTCTGCCCCTTTGGGAAGGAAGGTGATTGATTGGTCACTGGGGTTGTCTACCGCATCCATTGCCGCCTAAGTGGAGAGGACTACATAGGAGAAACTGGCAGGCCGCTTTGCGTAAGAATCAAAGAACATTTGGACGGGCTAACTTAGTCTAAAGTTTCTACGCCATTGGGAGACCACCGCGTGCGCAGACACGGAAACATATGTTTCCCGGTGGAGGTCACGATCTTAGCCTGTGAATGTGAAATCTCAGCGCGCAGAACTCTCGAAGCCCTTAGGATCGCCGCCAAAACACCAAAAATTAATAGAAAAGACGAATGTGTTGCGGTGACCCAGGAGCTGGCGCCCTACGTCGACCTATGTGCATTCTGACCTATCGGTTGATCTGTGGGCGGGCCCGGTGTGTAGGTGGTCCCAAGGGTTCTTACCAGTTAGTCGCCCTCACCGGTTCCATCTAAGAGGCTGTTGGGCCAACCGGTCCCTCCAAAAGGTTGGTATTTACTATGGCATCATGTCTTTTGCTCACTTCCGTTTGAATATTAGCCTGTAGAATGAAATGGGGTTTGATGGGGTAGTATTTCAGACATGATTTCGGTTTTTCCAGGCTCTGAAGACGGCGAAACTCGCCGAAACGTAAGCTGAATAAAGGAGTGTTTAACAATCTTGGTCGTTGCTGCAAGGAAATCGAAGATCTATCCCGATTCTTACGTGGACAGCCTCATATAAAGTATAGAACTCACAAGAAGAGATGACGATTCACTGGTGGAGAAAGCATGCAACGCAAAAGACGACAGTAGCATGGCCATCGTTAATGACTTTGACACGAAGGCGGAATTGTGGCCACGTCAAGTGTGTCGCGAAAGCGCCCCTGGATATGTCAGCAGCATTGGTGTTGAGTATTGGCTGCCATCGGGGTCATTACAGGTGAACTATCCTGTCAACGAAATGACGCATGTATTCTGGAATTTCGTAAACTGAGATGCATTTTTAGGCGATTTAGGATTCACAGTTTCAGTCCCGCCAATGGTCACAATTTTTGCGAGGCTGTAAAACGATGGATAGTCGACTGTTACAAAGGAGCATTGTTCATTGTGATATCTCTTGCAATTTCCTCTAAGAAATCGCCTTATTAGGCCACAAACGTGGTGCGATTCCGCTTGAAGCACAAGATTTTCGGTGCCCTGAGGGCACATAGGTGCGGTTTCGAGCATGAAAACCACATTTAGTATATGGCTGTACGGATGCGAAAACGCACCCAGAATTTCATGGACGCAGCTTCAAGCCGAAACGTGGTACATAGGGTAGGCGGAGCCTGTTTTTGTGCCCTGAGGGCACGTACGTGCGGTTTAGACATGAAAACCACATTTGGTATATGGCTGTCCGGATCTTAAAACGCCCCCAAAATTTCATGGACGCAGTTTGAAGCCGAAAAGCGATACATAGTGTGAACGGAGCATGTTCTCATGCCCTGAGGGCACATATGTGCGCTTACGGACATAAAAACCACATTTAGTATATGGCTGCCCGGATGTAAAAACGCACCCGAAATTTCATGAACGCAGCTTCAGGCCGAACAGCGCTACATGGGAAGGGGTCCATGAAAAAATGTCGAAGTCCGGGATTGTTGTGAAATATCCAAGTATTTATCGAATTTTTAATTAGAGAGTTTCGAGTTGCTACAAAGTGCGGAAAACTTAGTACTGGACCCGAATAACTAATTTAGTTCTTTAAGCCGGTTGAAAACAGTTTTTGAAGACCCAATTTTAGGTGTGATACAATCGATTGTATCACACCTAATTTCTATGAATTTAGGTGTGATACAATCGATTCGATCGATTGTGCTGCCGAGATGTCGCGCGTTCGTGCCGTGGCAGTGTAGAGGAAAGAAGACCACCTCCGTGTAAACCGACGTCAACCCCTCCGCGTGGAGGGTTTTTGTGATGGGAGAGATGCTGGCTGGCTGCAGCTCTCCTACGGATTCTACTACAAATGACCGGCGTCGAGAGGAATAAAGGACCCCCTCAGAAGTACCCATGCGCCACGTGCGGCAAGGACGTCACATGGAGGAAAACAAGCGTCCAGTGCTTCGGATGCCGAAGGTGGGTGCATCTCTCCTGTTCGGGTCTCAGTTCCGTGAGGCATCACGATCCTTCCTTCCGTTGTGTTCTGTGCTCTGCCCGCAGTAACTCTGATTCCTCATCTACCGACCGCCCCCTCTCTATTGTTCATACTCACCTCAATGGCCTTCGTTCCAAGTTGTCTGAACTCTCTCTTTTTGCTCGTACTCATCATTCTGATGTCATAATGGTTCAGGAAACCAAACATTCTCCTTCTACTACCGCACGTCACCCTAACATTCCTGGCTACACTGCTTATCATGCTCCAAGGTCAGCTCTCGGCGGAGGAGTTTCCACTTTCGTATTATCAAATCTACCCTCTCATATCATACCAAACACACCAAAGGACGGTACACTCGAGTACCTACCTATCCATCTCCCTCTTAAAACACCTATATCTCTTTTTAATATCTATATCCCTCCTACCACGTCCTGTCCCCAATCTTATGACCCTATCCCATCACTCAAGCAGTTGTACGACTGCTCCCTTTCACTCTCTGTTGTCTTCGCAGGCGACTTCAATGCTCATACATTCTGCTCGTCGCTTGACACTGACGCTAGAGGAGAAGACGTCGAAGAATGGGCGGAAGAGTGCGATCTGGTCATTCTCAACGATGATCAGCCCACTCGTCTCCCGGCCTACGGCCGATCCTCTAGTCCAGACATCACTCTTGTATCATCTAATCTCTCCAGCGCCTGCTCTTGGTCGACCGCTACAACTCTGTCCAGTGATCATATCCCCGTCTTTGTCCATGTCGATCTCTCTAATTGTCTTGCTCCTTATTCAGGTATCCGTCAAAGGTCTTATCTTAATCTTTGCCTTGCAGACTGGCGCTTGTTCAGGGAGGTGGCTTTTCGCCATGTGGATGACTACCCATGAAATGGAAACGTGCACCAGAAAGAACGTCACTTGACCGACGCGATTCGCAAGGCAATGAAAGCCGCCATTCCGGAGGGCCGAGTTAAGGCCTTCTTTCCCAATGTCACCAGGGAAATCTTGGAGAAGATAAGGACAAGGGATGCAAAGAGAGTCGCAGATCACCTGGATCCGACCATTGCTGAGCTGGACAGCGAGATCTGGACAAGCACAAGAAGGAGTGTTGGGAGAAATTCACGGAGAAAATGAATTTCAAGAGTGATGGAGCGTCAACTTGGAAAGTTCTAAAGAAGATCTCGGGCAAGAGCACCTCCACCAGCTACTCTACGATCGAGTTCGAGAATAGAGTCTTCAAATCGGGAAAGGAGGCTGCAACTGCTCTCGGAAAGAATTTTTTCATAACTCAGGCTAGGAGAGGGAAACAGAATCGAGTGACTGTAAGAGAGCTCTGTAAGTTGCCGCTCATGAGTGAAGCAGAAGCTGTGACGCCCGCGCAGATTGAAAAGGTGATTAAAGAGATGCGCAACTCAAAGGCTGTAGGGCCGGATGGCATAAGTCCAGCGGTCTTGAAGAAACTGCCGACTGAGATTATGCCAATCCTGGCTGACGTCATCAACACATCTTTTCGCACGTGCATCGTACACCAAGACTGGAAAATGGCAAGCGTCGTTCCGTTGCCCAAGCCAGGTAAATCGCCATCGACGGCTAAGGGATACAGGCCAATAAGTCTGTTATCACCAATCGCAAAGGTCGCTGAGAAACTGGTCGTCAAGGAGCTGGCCGAGCATAATAACAATCAGCAGCACCAGCATGGATTCCGCAGATTACACTCTACCACCACGGCGCTGCTGGAGATTGTGAGCTATGTTTTGGTTGGCTTCAACGCCACCAAGCCTCAACGCACTGTTGGAGTAGCCCTGGACCTCACGAAGACGTTTGACACTGTCAACTTGGGCATGCTGTCTGAGAAGCTATTGAGGTCCACAATCCCGCCTTGGCAGAAGCGATGGATTACCGCACTCATCAAAGGGCGCCGAGCAAAAGTGCTGTTTCAGGGACATGTCTCTAACAGCATCTCGATCAGGGATGTGCGGAAAAATTATTTTTGGAAACAGAAAACAGAAAATAGGAAATCTAGTTTGACAGAAAACAGAAAACAGAAAAAAATCTCCAAAAATGAGCAGAAAACAGAAAATTTTCAAAAATCAATAAAGCGTGTTCAGCGTACACTAAACGAACTTTTTCAAAACATTGAGCTTTTTTTTACATTTTTTGAGTAATCTATGCTTCTTTCATTGAATTTTCAAAACCTTGCAGCTGGCCAGAGCAAAAAGTATAGACGCTCAAGAATTGCAGATTATGAGTGCGATGATATGACAAATGTTCATCAAACCTTCCTTTTCCCAGGCAATAAAAGCTCGATTATTTAATAGAAGCTCAATATATATGTCTGTACAAGGAGTACGTATTGAAGTCGGAGCCAGCTTTCCGTTCCTGAGTGTACATATTTTGACACTTATTGCAGGATGACTGCTGGTTTGAATCCTGTACTACTCCTTAGAGCTGAAAGTCACGCCCGTACCACCTGAGCCGTTAGAGTATAATTGACCTGACGCGTCGTTCGCTCCACCGTTGAGAGCCTCTCGTACCTCTATGGCAGAATTATCATCTGCCTCATAGGCTCACCATCGTTTTCTTGGCGCTTCATCTTAACTGAATTCTGTGCCATCTGCGTTGCAGTGAATTAAAACACGTATTTAGAGTTTTGCGCGCATGGTACAGTTGGGGCCAACATTACCCCGCTCCATCAAAGCGGGTACGTTGGGGAGCGGGTATTCGTAGGGGCTTGACTCCGAGAGAAATTGCCGCTGCAGCTCCGCGATGGTGCCGCTATTATCGCGGAGCCGCGGCGGCACTACCGCGGAGCTATAGCAGGGACCCGACAGTACAGCTTTGGCTCCGCGATAACGCCGCAGCGGCTTCGGGAGAATGTCTGCTATGAAGTGATTTAAGAATTATAAGACAACTAGAGGGGGTCTAAGTGTAAGAACAAAAATTCGCACCTGCGGTCGTTACGTCCTTTGTCTGATAAGGACAGAGGTTGCCGCCGCTTTTGCGCACAAGGAAACACGGAATGTACCTCAAACTTGGGTATATTGAACCGGCGACAATTTCTTTTTACCACACAGGACAGTGCATCGAACTCCACGCGGGTTCGTTGCTGCATCCTCGCGGAGCCTAACGTTCTAACGCGGAGCTGCTGTGGTACTATCGCCGCGATGTCGAGGCTCAAGGCACGGTAGCAGAATCGTCTGATCACGGAGCCTAAGGCACTATCGCGGAACTACAGTCGAGGATCGCGGTACTTTGCCGGCACTGACGCGGCACATTTTTTAGAGGAATGGGTTTCGTGCTTATTTAGTGGGTTGCGGGGGCCACCCGACTTCCCAGTGAGTGCCTTCATCTCCCTACATAAATCTGTTCCAAATTAAAGGATTCTGGAAGGTTGGTTGGTTCGGTTCACCTCGGTGAGGATCGAACCCGACCGTGTACAGCGAGCAGCACCGTTTCCTCCCACGACGCCACACATGCCCTAATGGATAACCACTACAGCGAGATAAAAGTGTCTAGCGTGGTACAACTGCAGAGAGCCTGGGTGAAGTACATCCTCACCCTTTCGGCTTAGCTTCGAAAAATCCAAAAAAACAGTCCTGCTGCGAATTGCGGTACACGTTTTTTTTTCTGTTTTCTGTCCAATTTTTGCCTATTTTTACAGAAAACAGAAAAAAATGGCCAAAAATGGGCAGAAAACAGAAAATTCCGCACATCCCTGATCCCGATCGCTGCCGGTGTCCCTCAAGGAGGAGTCATATCGCCTGCTCTGTTCAGTCTTTACCTGGAAGATTTGCCCGTCCCCCCAAGTGACATCAAAGTCGTTGCTTGTGCGGATGATATCACCATCCTGTGCCGAGACAGAGACATTAATATAGCTGCACGCAAGATCAATAGCTACCTCATCGTTCTGAAGAGCTTTCTCGATGATACGATGCTCACTGTCTCTGCCACCAAATCATCTGTATCAGTTTTCTCCACTGACAATGAGGAACACTGCGCTCACCCCGTTGTGAATTGGGAAGACGCTCGTCTGCCTGCCGCACGTTTCCCTGAGCTGCTCGGCCTAGTATTGGATCCTTCGTTGAGGTTCCACAAGAATACTGAGCAGAAACAGGCTACAGTGAAAGCAAAGCTCAGCGTCCTACGAGCTCTGGGAGGAACGTCGTGGGAAAGTAGCAAGGAGACAATTTTGACCACCTACAAGGCAATATTGCAGCCGGCGTTGGAGTACGCTGCACCGGTATAGCAGCACATGATATCGGATTCATCGTGGACAAAGATGCAGCGAGTTCAAAATGCTGCACTTCGGATTGCCACGGGGTGTGCTAAAAGCACCCCAGTGGAACATCTTCATGGTGAGGCCCGAGTTCAGCCGGTTAAGGAGCACTGCCAACTCCAAGCGCAGTAGCTGGTTATTAGCATTGTCAAGCAGCCTGACCACCCATTAAGAAGGATCATGAATCCCGTGAGAGAGAGAGACATATCAGAAGGCCTTTGCGGATGCTCCCGAGAAAGTCAATATACAAAGATGGACGGACTCCCAACTGGATCGTCTGCGTCTTTTACGTGCGGAGCACACCAAGTTCGTCAGAGATCACTTGAGTAGGATGACCGTCAATCCCATATTGGGGGTCGTACCACCCATAGTTAGCAACACCGAGATGGAACTCGGTAGGCGGGCTAGAAGTACCCTTGCCTCGTTACGCTGCGGTCACTCCCCTATGCTGATGTCATACTTGCATAAGATCGATCGCAGTAAGCCGGACGAGTGCCCGGACTGTGGTAGCCGTGGCCACACAACTGAACACCTATTCGATTGCCCAAAGAGGCCTACCACTCTTACAACAATGGATTTGTGGACGAATCCGGTTTCAGTCGCCCGTTTCTTGAACCTTTGACAAAAACCATCCTGCGGCTGCAAAGAAGAAGAAGAAGACATTCGATTGTATCACACCTAAAAATGGGTCTTCGAAGACCGTTTTGAACCGGCTAAAAGAACTAAATTAGTTATTTGGGTCCAGCACTAAATTTTCCGCACTTTGTAGCAACGCGAAACTCCCTAATTAAAAATTCGATAAATACTTGTAAATATTTCACAGCTATCAAAATTTTCACGGACCCCACCCTATGTAGCGCTTTTCGGCTTGAAGCTGCGTCCACGAAATTCTGGGTGCGTTTTCGCATCCGTACCGGCCATTTCATGCTCAAAACCGCCCCTATGTGCCCTCAAGTCATAAAAACAAGCTCGGATCCGAGATGCTCAACCTACGCGTGGTGGATCTGTGGAGTCGACTACCAAGATCAAGGAGACTCATCAAACGGACATCAACAACTCCACGAGGAGTTTTTTCTGTATGGGAGTGCGAATGGCTGTCTGCCGCACTCCTTCGCATTCTACTGTTGCGAGCCGGCATTGAGAGGAACCCAGGGCCACGCAGCAAGACTCCACGATATCCCTGTTGTCATTGTGGATTTTCGGCTCATCATGCAAGCGTCCATTGCGGTGGTTGCCTCGGCTGGGTACATCTCAAATGTTCGGGGTTAACCAGCTATAATGACTACACTGACGCTTATTGTTGTACTTCTTGCTCTAACTCTCCCCCTAATGTTCCTCTTCATAGTCTAGACATTTTTCAACTCAATATCAATGGCCTGCGTGCCAAACTTGCTGAGCTCACATTGTACATTGAACGCTTTCGTCCAGATGTCATTCTCCTTCAGGAGACTAAACTTAGCCCAACATCCTCCCTACCCCGCCTCCCCTGTTATACGTCTTACCACCTCCCTCGTACATTTCATGGCGGAGGCGTCTCTACGTTTGTAAAATCTTCTATACCTTCTCATCTTATAGCACTCCCTAATGATAATGTTGTAGAATGTATTGGTGTTCATGTTGTATTGCAAAGTTGCCCTATAGATATTGTTAATATTTATATTCCACCAATCTCCTCATGTCCCAATTCGTTTGACCCCACTCCATTTTTGCAATCTGTGCACCCTGCCCTCCCATCGTCTTCTGTTGTCATGGCTGGCGATTTTAATGCTCACTCCACATCCTGGTTCTCCTCTCTAGATCCCGATGACAGAGGGAAACTACTTGAGCTTTTTGCTGAGGATTGTGATCTTGTTGCCATTAACGAGGACGCCCCCACTCGCCTTCCTTCCACGGGCAGGCCGTCCTCTCCGGATGTCACTTTTGTATCATCTTCTCTTGCTGTTTAATGTAACTGGTCCACTGCTATAGCTATGGCCAGCGATCATGTACCCATATGTGTTTCATTGGATTTGTCTCTCAACAGTCACCTGGCACTTTTCATAGGCTCTCGTAGCAAATTGTACACCAACTACCGTAAGGCCAACTGGGTCATGTTTAAAGAGGTGTTACTCAGTCGGGTGGCCTGCGATCCGCTAACCGGCTCCGTTCATGAGAAGGACAAGTTCATTGTTGATGCCATATGCAACGCCTCCAGAACTGCAATTCCTACAGGGCGCGTTAGAAGGTTTCACCCTAACGTTCCCAAAGATGTCCTGGAGCTGATCGAATTACGGGACGAGAAGCGCCGAGCTGATCCTGCAGATCCCAGCATTCAACGACTGTCTGATGAGATCACCAAAATGCTGAATGATTACAAGCGGATGCGTTGGATGGAGTTCACAGAATCCTTGAATTTCTCCACTGATGAAAAGAAGACCTGGAGCATTCTTAAGCGCTTACCTGGGAAGAAAATGGCAGCGGATCGCAACATGCTTGAGTTCCCTTCAGGGAAATTCGAGTCCGGATTTAAGGCTGCATGTCGACTTGGTAAACACTTTGCTTCAGATACGTCCGTCCCGCCGTGATCGTTCCAACAGGCTCACTCTCCGGTCTATAAGGAAGCTCAGCCGACAAGATGTACCTGACATAACTGCCTCTGAGATGTCTTCCCTCATCGAGTCCATGAAGAACTCGCGAGCCGAGGAACCCGACGGTGTGTCAGCCGTCCATCTCAAGCACTTGCCGGAAGAGTTCCTTGAATTACTTTGTGACCTAGTCTACTCGTCATTCAGCACAGGTGTCATCCCCGCTAGATGAAAGCGAGCAATTGTTCTTCCGATCCTCAAGCCTGGCAAACCAGAAGATCAAGCAACTTCGCATCGACCCACTTTTGTCCCCTATCGCTAAGTTAGCGGAGAAATTCATCAACCAGCACCTCCAAGAAGCATTACGACATAACGTGCATCAACATGGCTTCAAGAAGGCCCACTCTACCATTACGGCACTCACGTCCATCACTGAACACATAATTGCTGGCTTCAACATGAAACCTCCAGTGGTAGAAATATTGTCGTGGCGGTTGACTTAACCGCTGCCTTCGATAACGTCAGTATCCCGCGGCTGTCCAAATCGATCCTGGACTCTACTATTCCTGACTGGTGCAAAAGATGGACAGATAACTTTGTCCAAAGTCGTTCCATTTGTGTGAAATTTGATGGACACTTATCGAAGTCTGTGCCCCTGAAGGCAGGCGTTCCACAAGGAGGAGTTTTATCTCCCAGCCTCTTTTCTTTGTATCTATCTGATGTGCCGAAGCCGTCATCAAACATCCACTTATGTCTATGTGCGGATGACATCACTGTTATTTGTACTGACCCTGTCATCGATCGTGCCACTGCTGAGATGAATAAATACCTCGTCAGTCTGGCTAAGTTCCTAGAATCGAAGCAGCTAAAGGTCTCTCCTACCAAGTCCAGCGTTACTTTGTGCACTACAGCGACTGCCGAACACAAGCTGCATCCCAAGATTCTTTGGGAAGGAAATATGCTACCCTTATCAAAACACCCTCGTCTACTCGGTGTATTCCTGGACCAGTCACTGCGTTTTCACGAAAACACACGTATTCGAGCTGCTGCTGCCAACACACGTAACAACATTCTACGTTCGCTGGCAGGCACTACATGGGGCAGCTCTAAGGAAATTTCGCGAACCACCTACAGGGCTATGGAGCAGCCGGTGCTGGAATATGGAGCCCCAATATGGTCAAGACACCTGTCGGAAGCCTCTTGGAGCAAGCTTCAGCGTGCACAGAACACTGCTCTACGCGTGATCACTGGATGCCCTGGATCCACACTATACTTGTTTCAGATGGAATTTATTTCGAATATCCGACTTTTCGACTATAGTCGGATATTACACATTTTCGAATATTCGACTTTTCGACTGTAGTCGGATATCACACCTTTTCGAATATTCGACTGTAGTCGGATATCGCCCTTTTTCGAATATTCGACTTTTCGACTGTAGTCGGATATCGCACTTTTTCGAATATTCGACTTTTCGAATAAAAAGTCGACTTTTTTATCCGACTGAAACAGTCGGATATTCGTCCGATTATTCGATTCGGAACATGTGAACTATGCAGTATACTTGTTCCAGATAGAATTTATTTCGAATATCCGACTTTTCGACTATAGTCGGATATTTCTTATTTTCGAATATTCGACTTTTCGACTGTAGTCGGATATCACACCTTTTCGAATATTCGACTTTTCGACTGTAGTCGGATATCGCCCTTTCTCGAATATTCGACTTTTGGACTGTAGTTGGATATCGCGCTTTTTTCGAATATTCGACTTTTCGACTGTAGTCGGATATCGCCCTTTCTCGAATATTCGACTTTTGGACTGTAGTTGGATATCGCGCTTTTTTCGAATATTCGACTTTTCGACTGTAGTCGGATATCGCCCTTTCTCGAATATTCGACTTTTGGACTGTAGTTGGATATCGCGCTTTTTTCGAATATTCGACTTTTCGACTGTAGTCGGATATCGCACTTTTTCGAATAACCGACTTGTCGAATAAAAAGGCGACTTTTTTTATCCGACTGAAACAGTCGGATACTCGTCCGATTATTCGATTCGGAACAAGTATAATCCACACCGGTACCTCATCTACATCAAGAGTGTTCGCTGCTTCCTGTAAAGCAGCATTGTCAACTCCAGTCGCAACAGTTCCATGTTGGCATTGTAAGGAATTCCACACACCCTAATTTCCCATTACTGTCATCTGGTACCCATTTCCGACATATTCGCTCGCCACTTCATGCTGCAGTCTCTGTCTTGGATCGTCAACGTTGGGCGACGTCGGAGCTCAATCGCGTCAGACTACTGCAAATGGAGCACACCCGACTCGTCAGAGAATACCTCTCCAGTGCTCCCCTAAATCCAGTTCTTGGTGACGTGCCACCCCCGATCGATGACAGCGAAATGGACCTACCCAGACGTACACGCGTCATCCTGGCAGGTCTACGATGTGGACACTCCTCATACCTCAAGGCCTTCGTCCATAAGATCGACTCGTCGATCCCCGACGAATATCCTGACTGCCACAACCCAGGGCACGATTCATTTCATTTATTTTCATGTCCTGCAAGGCCGACTTCTCCAACAGTTATGGATATGTGGACGAACCCGTGCGATGTGGCTGCCTTTTTACACCTATAAGGAGAAGCTCTATGTGGCCGATAAAAAGAAGAAGAAAAACAAGCTCCGCCAATCCTGTGTAGCGCTGTTCGGCTTGAAGCTGAATCCATGAAATTTTGGTTGCGTGTTCACATCTGGACAGCCATATACTAAAAGTTGTTTTTATATCCGGAACCGCACCTATGTGTCCTCGGGGCAATAATGAATGTTCAGTCGCTAATCAAACTTTGGCGTCATCGTCGCTGGATTATGACCTTAAATTACGCTTTTTCGTTGTTCACGTAATAAATTAATCACACTACATTCTTCTTTTAAAAATTGTTATTTATTGCATTAATAGGATTGATCACACTACATTCTTCTTTTAAAAATTGTCATTTATTGCATTAATAGGATTGATTGATACAATCGATGCATCAATGTAGTCTTGACCTAAATATTTATTCACTATAAAAAGTTACGAAGTGAGGAACTTGCCCCCCCCTCCCCCGGTCGTGGCCGTCCTTTTTCACAAGGGGGGGGACTGAGCGAATCGCCTGACTTGGGGGGGGGTCGGACCCAAGTTGACTTGTATCACACCTCGCGCCGTAGCCTGGGGGGAACAGAGTTTGGCGCGGGGTGTGGTGCTCGACAGGAGAGTCTCACCTGCGGCGGGGGGTGTCTGAGCTCCGCTGGAGAACCAAGAGAACCATTCACACTGTTTTTGATAAGTTTTCTTTTTACGAAGAGTTCGGTTATATCGTCCATCACTGCACGAGAGATCGCCGCGTCGAACACATGTGGCACGCACGCAAGCGAGGAGGTAGTGATAGTATCATTGCCTCCTCTTGCGTGCGACATGTGTTCGACGCGGCGATCTCTCGAGCAGTGATCGATCATATCTTCTAATTTACATGAATTTTGTTTTAACTGAGCTATAAAAAAGGATCATGGTAAAGAACTTCCTAAGGTTGAATATAAGGAATCGCCGAAAACTCGACCAAACCACGCTCCTGGGTGGGGGTCTGATTGAAAATGGCCTTCTCCACACCTCCTGCAGTACCCTGGGGAAGAAAAGCGCTCAACATCGGAATTTCACCCAAGGCGCTGAGACAGGGGGAAGCTTGAACTCTGTGGCATTTCTGAAGAGCTATGTATTTAGACTGATGACGAGTTATGGGTGTCGGCCCCGGCTAAATATAACTGCTAAGATCTGTGCCCAGACAAAAAACCCAAGCTCGCGAATGGCGAGCTTCAAAATCCACAGCTCTTCAAGAACACCCCAGCCGTTGCATCATGAGGGAGGAGTTGAAGAGAAATTGTCCGAAAATCAAGGGAATCAGAAATGAGTGAAGGAGAAATGCACATAATCATGAGAATGGTTCATCTGAAGCAGAAGAAGGTGGGGAGGAGAGCACCCATCAACATGGATTTGGTGTTAAAGCTCGGTGCAAACGATCAGGATGTTTGTGATAGTGGATGTGGGCCGCAGCACTTCTTCAGCTAGAATAGATTCTTCAGTTAAAATAGATTTCGACCACAATTCACTAGAATTAACCAGAATAAAAAACGGTTTGCGCAAATACACTCTATGTCAGAGCGAAATTTACTTGGTTCATTTGCGTACGTGTGCAGCGAGGAAAAGATACTGCAAGAGTGCGAAGGGGGAGGTAGAGAGAGAGCAGCTAGGTACATGCACGCGTTGGGACTCGGTGAATTTCGTTCCAAAATGGAGTGTACTGTCCTCACCGGCAAGGATTAATCGTGCCGGAACTCCGTCGTCGCAGCACGATTATCCAACTGCATGCTGCGACAGCGGTTGCCCGCAACTGCGATTTGAAATTCCAATCCGATAAGCATGGTACATGAAATTCCTCGATTTTCACATGAGTCTGCTTAACGTCCGACGTAATGGATCGATAAAATGAGACAGGATTGATAAATTTCAAGGAGAGGTTCGAAGAAAAGAAAGATAGCTAGCATGATTTCGACATAGCTTTTAAAGGCACACTCCAACCACAAGAGGTAAAATTTGATATTCTAGTCCGCCCACCGTGTATAACTACCCTGACAACCGCGCGGTTAGGCTTTTAGGGTATTTTGGGCAGAGCCGACTTTTTCCCTGTAGCTTCTCACTTATTTGAGCGATGTGAGATCTCGCACTTGGCACGGTTGTTATTCACGGTGGGTGGACAATAATATCAAATTTTACCCTGAGGTTGGACTGTGCCTTTTACAAACAAAAAAGAATTCAAGAATGGTAAATACCTCTAGGAGAAGGTCGTTGAAGTCTGGCACTGAAAACAGTCTCTCTCGCAATAGAGAGTGGCATAACCTATTTGTTTCTATTAAGAAGTCCAACTCCTGAAACTACTTAGTTGGAGAACAGAAAATCCAGTGGAGGAAGGTGAACGAACCACAATGCTAGAGAGTTCCGCACTCTCAAACATCCAAATAGCCGTGTCGAGCGCTTTGAGCAGTGCAATGCTGATTCGCTGGGAGATCAGGCGATTCAAGTCGATAGAACGTCCAAGTAACTGAAACATTTTGGAAAACAGATACTAAACGATTTCAAAAGTCATGTCAAGGTTGACACCTGCACATGTCTTTGCCTAAGTACACTGTCGAATCGACCAGCAGGAGGTGTTCGTATTGTCACTCCAGCCCTTTGACAATCGAGTTTAAACCGCTTATCCAGCATCATACTGGAAACAGTAATTCAAAGTTTAGCGTAAGTCACCCTACTATCATTACTCCCCCTCTCCTTCCAGAAACAAAGACCAACCAAGATGCAAGCTGCTTGAAATGCGTGAAGACCATATCGGATAATTTGTAAATAAACTGATCAAAACATAAATTAACTTCGGCTTCCACCTTAAAAAAAATTTCCGACAGAGAACATGGAAGAACTTTGGGAAGCAGAGCAGAATGTAGCCCACATTACCTCGTCAAACAAAAACCGCTTCCTGAAATTGAAAAGGCTATAATTTGCGGCATCATTATACAGATCCAGCTGGTACAGTGCGCCTTCTACCAACGATGAGTCAGCATTTGTCAGGATGTGATCAGTGAGAATCCATGGAATCGACATTTCGATAGGAAACTAAAATACGCTTCAATTTGATTCTGCACCAGTTGCATCAAAACTGCTGTTACGCAAGCAATCTACTGTCTTTATCGGGGCGAAATTACGCTCCGCAGTTGCGGACAGCCGCTGCTGCTGCACACAGAATGATGATGCTGGGACCCTTGCCCCAGCGCGATTATCATCCTATTGCGTGCTGAACAACAACTACAGAGTGGAACTTCATTCTGATAAAAACGAGTTTTTCTATCACGTGTGCCTTAAGCAGCGTATTCAATGAATAAATAAATAAATAAAGACAGTATGTGGCTATATATCTGAGCTGGTATGTCTGAAATGCTTCTGCTGGTGAACAACTAAGAAAGCTATATAAAAACTTCAGTGAAACGCCATCTCAGGAAATTCTGATTAAGTTAAATGCGAAGTAAGGACTCTTAACATGTTACCTGCGACGTATCTTTATAACTTTAGGTTACATGTGACCTTCAACATAGTGAGTATGTTGCACAGTGCAAGTTGACTAATAGCCTAAGCTAAAAAAAAAGTATGCCGGGTGGGTGACCGCGCGGCGCGGTTGAAGCGAATCGTAAGTGAGTTTTCCTAGTCCCGCCGACGACTTTGCTTTTATTGTTTGGAATTCTTCGTCCAGTATACAGTCCAATCGGTTATGAAAATGCCAAAGGAAAAGCTAAAAAATCTTCAGCGAGACTAAGAAAATTCACTTGCGATCTACTTCAATCGAGCGATGCGGTCGTCCAACCGACTTACTTTTTTCATGATAAGCTATACATGTGACATAAAGTTCTCGCGTGTAAATGTGTTATTTTTATCGCACATGCAACTTATCTACGCGGCAGGCGTCTCCAAGAGAAGTATATTACGCACTCTTGAGGCAGGGCGCGAATGTGTGCACCGTCTTCGGTTCAATTATCCAGGTTTAGGTACTTGAACCCGCCTATCCGCTGGAGGCCCCGCCCAACCCCTGGCAACGCGAGGTGAGCCGGCAGCACTGCGCGTCGGTTCGCCGGCCGCGTCACGTGTCGGTGTTGGGTACACATAACAACATTGCAAGTTACTCGCAATGGTGTGTAAGTTACGTGTAATATTGAGGCAAGTCACGCGCGACTATAATCCAGAATCACGGCGAGTTACACGTAACATCTTCTCAAGTTACATGTGAATTCAGAGTAAGTGGCGTGAAGCCATCGCGCAACTTGCGTCAAAGTCTCAGGTAACTTGTTCAGAAAATCCTGAGTTCATGGCTCATATGTTCAGTTCCCAAGCTACCCTGATTCGCCCCCCCCCCGCATAGTGAGCAAACGGGAGCGGTCCGACCGTTTCAAAGTTTTAAAAGCATCTGGCCCCTAATGTTGTCCCCCTTCAATCCGGAATTTGAGTATTTCCCTCGGAATGAGAGTTCTAGGTTGAGTGATAAAGAAGTTCAATATAGTTCAAATACGCATCAAAGGGAAACGAAATCCTACTGTGGCAAGAAATGACAATTAAATACGTGAAATCGTAGTGGGAACGAGATGTCCGGTAACCTTTTAGAGTCCGATAGATAGGCTGAGAAGTTGTTGGCGGCACAGAATACAAATCACGCACGGATTGCAATTATTAGTCATAACTCGAAGAGTTAGCAAATCTTTGACAGAACCCGCCACAGAGTTAGAAAATTTAGTGCGCTCCCATTATCAACCCACTAAGCTTGAATAAGCTGGTCATGTAGATGATCGAATTCGAACGGTTTCAACAAAAGGCACGACTTTCTGAACGAATAATGCTAGCTTACATGGAGGAGGAAATGACTGCTCACCTGTATACGCTGCCCCATTGTCATTTCGAGATAGAATTCGCGGAACCAAAGCTGACTGAGTTCAGCTGCCTCCGTCAAAGAATCCGAAAGTCGAAACAATGCTGGCCAATGAGTCGATTTCCTGAAACAAATGCAAAACAATATTTCCAAGTAGTAGCTGAAAAGCCTTGGCTGATGACAAATATGCTGTCTCAAGAAAACGTAGAAACATTAACGTTTAGTACGTTTTTGTGGATGAAAGGAATTCACGGAGCTCCCGCTCACTACTTTCTAAGAGATGAATTCACCTTGCACGACCGAAACTTCTCCCAAAGTGCGCCTTTCCTTCTGCCCACAAGAGAGCAAACCTCTGAATCTCTGCATGCATCTCACGAGAGTTGCGTTTGAAAGCAGCGTGCACACTCGCAGAAGTTCTTGAGAGAGACGTTTAGGGGGGGGGGTAGTAGGGCTCATACTAGAACGCTCGCTCTGTTGGAAGTCAGAATCCGATTGAAATTGCTGTGTTTGAGCCAAATTGAGCCGCCTAATCATAAAGTCTCCGCCCATTTCTTTCACAGTTCCCGCCCCTGAATGCAGAGACCCTCAAAAATACTGCTTAAATACGATTATTTTGGCTCGTTTTTTATGATTACAACGACGTCAGCGTTCTTGTGAAGGCTGATAGAGCCCACTGGCTTAGTAAAATCAAACAATTTGTCGCTTGCTTCGCTATTTCAACCGATCGTGTATGCTGCTGTGTAACTCGCCCACTTCCACTCCGTCCACAAACGGAAACAATTTATAGATTCTCTATTTTTTGTCCGGTTTCCTGTACTATTAGCTCCCAACCTTCGACTGAGATTTCCACAAGAGGCTCCGGGGGTTCCGACGTGGGAATGTATTGGTCAGTGAGAATATATTTATGTGACTGCGATTGAATATCCCAAACACAACTAATCGATCCATTACAGAATGACACATACATAAGGCAGCAGCCGACAGGGTCAGGCGGATCGCTGTCCAAGACCTTGGCCGTGCTACGTCCCCCCTTGGTGATCAGAATTTCTGAGAAAAAAGCCGCAAATTTTTACGTCCCCACGTAAAAAATTTTCCGGCAACTTTAAAAATGAGCATTTTAAAAGAACTGGGGTCTTTCTGAAACTCATTTAATTTTTTTCTATATGTTTGCAATTGACACTACACCCCTTATATTGATGACGAGCCTCGCGAAGTGTTTACCTTTTCAAATTTTTCACGTTTCTTTTCCACCATTCCATTTTTGGCATTTTTCACGTGCCTTTGTTGTCCTGGGGGCGAGCAACCGCTTGAACCTGCCAGCTGATTATGGATCAAGTCCATTTCTTATTGAAGTTGCATTGAACTCAATGGCGACCAGCTAGGAATCTGGCTGTCATTCTCGCTATCTTCAACTCATTTCCACAGCTACCAAAACCGCAGCCTGGCTCAAGGAAGGGACCAAACTGGGTGCGGAAGATGATACGCCACGACGTTGCGATACGACGATTGGCGACGTTACGCGGCAAACGTGCATGAAACTGTATAACATCAGCCCAGCCGTGTTGTGTGAACGGCATCGTCTTTTGGGATTCAGCTAGAAAGGATTTTTCCTCAGTGTCGAAATTGATGGAAATCACTTGCATCGACGGAATATTAGTTTCATTAAAAAAACGAAAACCTCGCCCAAAGCGCAACCGGTGACTTTATCAAAGAACGAGTCTTGATCAAATGTAACGCAGGAAGCAGCCCAATGTAGCTGCGATGCACGGTGACAACGAAGTTCACATCGCTATCATGTCGTAACTTAAATCTCTGTGTTTGCCTTATTCGTAGCCAGCCGCAGTGGTCTTCGCTGGAAGCAGATAACTCACGTTTTATGGACACATAAATACTCTAGCCCGTCCATTCGCTTCAAAAACATGAATTAGATACGCGCAGCGACCGACTGCAACTCCGGCATTAGGCACTGTCGGACAAGAAGGGCTGCGCCTTCGTTTTACGATCATGACAATGTAAGCGTCGTAGCGGAAGCATGCGTAGGCTGGAGCCATGAAAAAATATGGCAGCGAAAAAAAAAGGAAAATACCTCAGGAAAACAGATATTCTTTCTATCGTTTTACTATCCAGCTCCTTCCTCAGCACTCGCTTTCCTCCACTAGTTCGTTCCGAAATCAATGACTCTAGCTGAGTTCTAGCCATGTAAAGCTGCAAGGTACCAGAATTAATCGAAAACACAATGAAGTACTGAGTCAAAACCGACGTATCAAACACGTTCAAAAGTTTCAGTAAGGTGATCTAATTGGTGCATTCCAATAGATTCTTGATAACACACCTGAGTACTGCTCGGAGTCGGCGGTGATGCTCTCCGAGTTATGCGCAAATCACTACTCGAACTGTTTGTTGACTCCTTGCCTTGACGTTTCTTCAGCTTTTCGATTGATGGACGAGATTCCGAATTAGAAGTGTATGCATCAACACAAGTGTCACGTACAGATTGCAAAATGCTTAAATCAAATCGCTCGTTAACTACTCGACGAGGCAATCCTTCTTCACAATATTCGTCAACTTAAAATCGTCACTCAGGCTATAGCAAACCTTGCCAAAAGATCCTTCTTGCCCTTGACAGCTTTCTGAATAGGCTCGTTGAATGCATGTTGGACAAATCCTTGAAGTTCCGTATAAATATGGCGCCTTGAAAGAGAACAATCACTATGGTCACAATAATATTGCAGGAGACGTATTATTTTTTAGTTATTCATAAGAGAACGACAAGCCGTAGTTACAATACCGCATTTTTAACCGGAAAGTGCTATTCGCCAGAATTACCAAGAAATTGCGAATGATTGTGAACCTCGCTGAAGGATGCGATAAGATGCGGACTATAAGCCAGAGGGAAAAGCGAGCTTATGTCATATGAGTCAATCCCTTGAGGAGCTACGGGCCCGTCAAGCCAATAAGCAAGGTGATCACTCGTATGAAATCGCAAAGAGAAATATTCCACCTTCTACTGCACCTAAACCCAAAGCCCAATCGTTTTCACCGAATTAGTGCAGCAAAGAATTGCTTCCTACCTTATAGCATTTGAGAGCGAAGGTTCAATTCTACCCAGCAGCGACTGCAGTCCTTTAACCATTGCGATCGTCTGGATGAGAGCAGTTTTCTCAGCAGCCGAATAGTTGTACCTAAAATTCTAGAAGTTAGGTTGCGTCCTCACTCCCATCCAAGATGGGATCATCCGAACTTGTGCGTCACCCCACATCGCTAAAAAGAAGACCCAAAAATAAATCAGCACGTGTCTGATGGAACTTTTAATTGGAAACCCTTTTACCCGAAACCTTGACATGTTGGTACACGAAGCGAAAATCACGATGAAAGCAGCCTGATAAATCGAAGTCCAAGGTCTACTGCAACAATGCCGAAAACGAGTTACTGTTTTTCGATAGCTTTTTAAAAGATGGGCGTGATGGGCAAACCAACTTCAATTTCTGTTTGTACAGAACTAATAGTGCCTCCTTTTCCGCCGTTTTTCGACACTAATGCTGCGATGGGCGCTGGACTCTTCGAATTCCGGTGAAAACTCAAAGACTGTTTCTATGGTGAACATTGCCTTTAAAAATCCACCCCCTAAGAAAAAATTCTGTGTATCATACGCGTCATTTTTGTAGGAAACCGCGACGCAGCAACGCGATGTGATATCATTCATGGCCACTTTCCTCATGACCACACGCTTTTTCGTGTGCCTATAAACACATCGCGGCTTCCTAAACAACTGACACAGAGGATATATTGAAGACTTGTGAAACTTTTTTGAATTCCACATTTTTTTGTCACAACAAACCGGAATAAGTTTGCACTCTCCGAGAAAGATGAATGGAAATTTTAAGAAAAAAATTAAACTAGAATACAAAACTTCGGATATAGAGCCTCCAAACACAATTTATCCCTTCCAGAATCGGTTCTCGGGCGCGAAATCTCAGAAGACTTTTCTGTTACATTTAAGGAACATGAAAACTAAGAAAATCTGGGATGATCTATGCCCTCCTTCTGCCTTAAAATACCCAGGTTGGCAGTCCTCCGACGAATTAATCTTGCTGATCTCTGCTCCCCACCCCAAATACCAGCGCTCTGTCTGGCCTTGTTACAAACTATCAGTCCCTCAAATTGTGTTTTCGAAACACTTTTCCCTTGTTTCGAGAATGGTTTCAGTGTAACCGACAGAAACGGAATAACATCAGTAGCACTAAACCTTGTGGCTCGTTCGTACTCCTCTGCAGTTTCTGGACAGTCCTTGTTATCTCTGCTATTTGTGGGATGCAGCAGTTTCCAGCTAATGGTTTCAACAACATCTGCCGTCCACTGACACAAAAGTTGCACTCCACTTAGAGCAAGGGACGTCATCTCACGGTTTTCAGCATCAGAGTTTAGCGATACTCTGTCACTAATGGCGACCTTAAAAGTGAAGAAAATGACAAAAGCGTAGGGAAAATAGATAGAACGCAGAAGCACAAAAATAATTTCAGCGTAAAAAATAAGGCATCTTAGCGTCAATATAAACAAAAACTCACACTGTTGTTCAGTTTCGCCAGTTGGGTGACATAAGACTCGTGATCAGCTCTTGTTACTCTTGCCTTTTCAACAATGTTCACATGACATTTTCCACCTGTAAACACGTATTGCTTTAAAGTCATCGTTCGCGCTGAAACCTATTTCCATTTTTTAGGCTCAATTTCATGAATGAACCCGGTGCACCACACCGGTGAGCTTCGGCGCGTCAAAAACGTTGGTTAATGAGGTTGGAAGGGGTTAAATGTGAGGATCCGCCACCAGTTCTCACTAGTCATCTAGCACTTTTTCATGAAATGCTGAGGCGACCGTCAAACAAAATGAAAAACAGTTACGGCATAGGCCCCACATGCAATAAAACTTTGAAAATGACAGTGAAGAGGCTTCCAAATGCAGAAAAACCTTTAAAACGGTTCTCGAGCGAAATTCAAATTCATATTTACAATGTGTTCCGATTGACATTTATTTACCAATGAAAGTTTTCCATGGAACCCTTTCACATTTTCGTTCACTAAAGAGGTCAAGCTTCACAAAAAAACATGAAAAAATAATACATGGTTTTCTGCTTTAAAGGCAGTGTTCACGATAAACTTCGATTTTGAAATTAGTGGCTAAATCGATTGTTTGGCCCCCGAGTAGAACTGAAATGACGAAGAAACCGAGAAAAATGCGCCAGAAGGACACGAAACCCTTTACTCTCACCCCGCTTCTGCACTCTCAGTGGAACTGTTTGTTGTGACAACGAAATCTTTTGTGGACCCGTCTTTTGCAATTTTCTATTTTGTGTTTCTCCGTTCTTTCCTTTGAACCCTAACCAACACTGTTTTGCCCGAAATATTCTACTATTTCCGACTAGTCCGATTTTTTGCCGGTGACAACCACCGTGAACATCCGGATTTCATTCATCCAACCGTACAAGTAGTCCAGACCAGAGAATAAAGTCACTGAAGTACAACGCTTTAATACGTTTCTCCCCGTTTCTTCGTAAATTCGGTAACACTTCGAGATCAACGAATTGTTTTATGTGAAAAACTCGGACACGAAAATCATCGTGGGCACTGCCTTTAAGATGGCTTGGAACTCATCTGCAGGGCCAAAAAGCAGAAACTAGGAAATCTGTTCAGAAATACGAATCACCGAGCCACTAACACATAAAAAACAATATGACGCACTCACCTTCTTTATCACTCAGTGGCCACTTACTAGCATCATAGAACTGCGATCTTCGGACGAAGGAAAACGGTTGAATCTGCATATCTCCATACAGAGGCACGACTTCAAGTGACTAGAGCACGGTTAGAGTATCATGACAAATAACGAATCCGGAAGCATCGATTCGTTAGTTGTAAAGAACACGACCACACCTTGAATATTTTGTCAAGTCTGGCTATATTCAATCGCTTTTTCTGGTCCATTTTTGCCACATTTGCTGCGTCACCATCCATGAGGAAAAGAGAGAAAGCTATAACCTGAACAATACATATATAGAGGGATGTCTACGAAACGGACTGCACTGTCTGAGCAATCCAGAAAGTATCAACGAGTCAAGACTTTGGGCCTTCTAAGGTCGGGGGCATTCCTAAGGAGCTCTCGATTTGTATTATCAACAGCAGCGAGCGGTGGTTTGTCGTCGAAACATCCTTATCATTAGTTATATCTCACCATGACAAACGTCACCGCTGCTGGTGATTATCGAAAATTCTTCAGAAATGCGTCAAACATTAGACTGTTCTACCCTATGCCGCGTCCTGATGACGATTAACTGAATTTTTATTAGATTTGAGCGATTCTCCGCCGGAAACCAAATTGCGGACTTCTCTCGAAGCAAAGCCCAACCCCTGATTTGAAAAGCATTGCTTTTAATTTTCGAACCTTTACAAACATGTGCCGTTCCGATGGTGCTAAATACAAATGACTTTCAAACATATGCGCACAGATGTTTATCACGTCGGCTAGAAGTTCCTCATACGCCTCGATCTAAAAAAAAAACACCATTTTACAGGGTTTGACTAACGGGTGATGCAAAGATCAAAAGACCTCACCTTTATCATTTTACCTCTCACATCATCTTTGATTTTGTTTTGTGTGGCCAAAAACATACTTAGATTCTGCATATCGTGAATTGTTTGAGTATCCGACATAACTTGGAGGAATTGGGCAGATCTAAATCAAAACGGAATGGTACTGCAGGAATGAAGATGAAACTTCGAAGGGATTAAAATAAGCCAACCTTCGAAAGGCGGAGAAATCGTTCTTTATGGACGCTTTCATGTTTTTCAACTCATCTAGCACAGCGAACATGTTCAGGAACCGACCCAAAGTAAGCAAATATGCTTCAGATACAAAATCCTATACGATAACATACAACATAGCGTCTTTGCATAAATCCGGAGAATCATACCTTTCGCTTTTCGATGTGACAAAGACGTCTTACTTCCTCACAGAAGCGCGAAATAGCGTCATTCTGAATCGCTCAGCATCAGAAACCTTTACGTGAAGCAAAGAGAAAAGCACTTGACACACTGATTTTGTTTCAAAATTGCAGCGATAGAACATTTTACTACTGACTTTATCACATTCACCAACGCCGCTACGCGGTGCGGGCATACAACCAATGACATGAAAACGCGCTCACTTCAAACAGGCTACAAACGTGGGCAGTGGGTGTGGCAGACGGGTGTCAATTTTTCACAACAAGCGGACCGAATTTCCATTCTCTCTCTCACACACACTTACATACACATACATACATACATACACACACACACACACACACACACACACACACACACACACACACACACACACACACACACACACACACACACACACACACACACACACACACACACACACACACACACACACACACACACACACACACACACACACACACACACACACACACACACACACACACACACACACACACACACACACACACACACACACACACACCGTCCTAGTCAGAGCATTCTCCACGGACGATTCCGCAATACATACCTAAAAGAGCACTATTCCACTTCTCCGACTTCAGAGATCGGAGTGTTCACCCAAATCCCGTCTAGGAAAATTACTTAGGGATCAGGGTTAGGCTCAAGCTGTGACGATCATAGAGGGGGCCGCAGCTCTGGGCACTGAGAAGGGAGGGGGCCGCAGTCTCGCCGGATGCCATAGAAGAACGGCTGGTATTGAGCGGCACAGAAAATTATGAAAACAAGTAAAACAAAATCACGTTTGGAAAGCACACAGCTCGAAATATATAAATACTAATTTCTTATTCATAAAATGAGCAAAGTTTAATAATATTTTTCAATGAGTAGAAGATCACACTCAGGGAACCGCACAAATTTCACTTGGCAGAGAGGTTCGCAAAAAGTTCCAAGGCGGAGGGAGGGCCGCACTAATTTCTGAGCTGCAGGGAAGGGGGCCGCACCCCACACGGACCGATCACAGCGCCATGCCTTACCCTGTTGGTATAGGTTGATCGGGCCAAAGTTTCCCACTTGGCTAAAACTTAGTTTGGAAGGAGTCTTTATGGCGCCGATCACGAACCAATAACCCTTTTCTGTTTTTTAGAAGATTAAGACAGTTCACGGAAACCAAGCGACATTAAACCTACAGTGATCCTCCCAAAATCGAAAAAAATGCAACAGTGATCCTTCCAAAATCGGAAAACGGGATATTGGATTTATGATGAACACCTTGGTGGAATGGTACTGTACTATGTGTTCCTCCAGTCTGCATTCCGGACAAAGTGGAAAATCAGCTGCTCCTATCTTATGGAGGTACCATTGCGATTTGAGTAGAAACCACTTCGGAGCTGAGACAGCGCTACTCGGCTAGGTCTTGACAACGCCTCCTCCTCCTTGGATATCTTCGGCGGCGGTCCACTTAGCAAGGAAGATTTCAGATTACCCAAGAATTCTTTTACAAACTCCTTGTGAACTTCTTTGCGAATGCTCCCTGCAGTTCCAGGTCACACCAACATTGGCTTGACAGTTCTGACGTGTTTCCTAATCTGTCTCTTCGGTTCTGGCTCCTTCATCATGTCGTGCGACGGGTGTCCAGGGTCGAGTGTCGCAACCGTTCGATATTGGAGTGTCAGCATCTCATAATGAGCTCGAACTGGCATGATTCCTGTCTCGCTACTCAGATGAGTTGTGCTTGCCATTGCCAGGCTTCCCGTCGCGGTCCTCAAAGCTGTGTTTTGACAAGCTTGCAACCGATCCCAGTGAGAAGATGCAATGAGCGGGCTCCAGGCTGTAGCCGCGTAGGACATCACAGATTGTCTAATGGCACGGTAGGTCAGTGTGAGTAGCTCTTTGCTTTGTCCCCAATCCCTTCCCGCCAACGCTTTCAGGAGGTTCGTTCTTTTAGCCGTCTTCTTGCGAACAGCTTCCGCATGAAGTCGTCCCGTCATCATCGTATCAAAGTGATAGACGAGGATCGTCGGATTTCTTTCGTGCGTGATTTGCGTTCCATTAATAAAGACTTTCGGCACGTATCTCGCTTGAGCAGAATGTGTTGTGAGAAGAGAGACAGTAGTCTTCTGGATCGAAAGTTGCAGTTGGAGATCTTCCAGAGCCTTTGTCAGCTTCGGGAGATAGTCGTTCAGACGTTTTTCGCAGGTTTCCACATCAGGATCTGATGCAACCAGTGTTGAATCATCCGCATATCCGATAAGGTGTGTTTCTGGTGGGGGTGCTGGAAGGTGTGTTTCTGGTGGGGGTGCTGGGCGATGTAATAAGAAAAAAGGAGTGGAGAGAGCACTGCGCCTTGCAATACCCCGGAGCGCACCAATCTTACGTTGGACATCCGGCCTCTGAACTCTGTACGTATCGTTCTCCCCTTCAAGTAGCTAGAGATCCAGCGCGCAAGTCCTCTCGGTAGGGATGACTCTGCAAGCTTCTGACAAAGAATGGAGATAACGATAGTGTCATAGGCCTTCTTTAGGTCGAGTGCAACCATAATGAAACGACTTGGCGGTCTCTTCTCATTCTTACTACTCTTCTCATTGGGGGAATGGTATACTTTGTCGCTGTCATGGGCTGCAGACATGCAATCTAGCATAAATCGCGGCGGACCCCGTATCGGAGCAACGGCACCGGTCGTCGTAGAGACAGTTGTCGCGCGTCGGTCACAGCGACGTGTCGCGGAGGGCTGACATACTGCAAATGTGCCGAAGCTTGTCGTAACCACTGTCGCTCTCGCAGCTCGGCAACGTCCACCAATAAAACTTCGGATTTTCATAACTTTGAGAAAAAATCACATTCCTTGTTTAACCCTCTGAAAAAAAACTGAGACTTAACACCCCCCCCCTGAGCTCTAAAGTCACTAGGTAATCCACTCTTAACTTGTTTTCACATTTTCCAATCCAGTTGTCTCAGGCCGCGCATTTGACCGAAACGGGGCAACGGGGGTTTTCCTTTCAAAAAATCATCCTTGAGGTCCCAAACAGCATTTAGACATCCTACCCCTATCCTGCACAAAATGTAAATTTTCACGGAAATTGCTCGCTGGAAGGGTTTCAGCTATTTTTGTTTGGTACTGCCCAAAACTCGAGAGTAACCGCATCTGAATTCAACCGCGCCACATTCGGCGCAGAAACCATGCAAAATCTAATGTTTTAATGATTTTTTTCATGTGTTGAATCGTATGCAAAAAAAACGAAGTTATCTTGCCCGCACGCAACAAAAGCTACGGGAAATCGGTGTTTTTCAGCCTGCAACTCTCAAAACTTTCCTGTTTTCCACCTAGGAGAAAGTAAAAATTTTCGGAAGTTTTGGTAGCCAAAGTGGGGGGACATATCCTCCATTTCGGAGTAAATTTTATATCCGTTCATCGCGTGCGTATGCTGTGTCTCCTTCTCCCCACACTTTCTCGCTGTCTCTACCCTCGCTCCGCACAAGCGCGAGACGGGACAGAGTAAATTAGGCTCCGAACCAGAGGATAGCTCCACCGAGGTACGCCACAACGGTCTGCTTGACCCTGACAGGAACTCTGAGAATGAGAGTGATCAAAAAACAAGTCATCGAGCAGGAGATTTGGAAAGGTAAAACCAAAAGCGTAATTCAAGAAAGAGAGTTACCGTGAAAAGCATGAACTGCTGCAGTTTATCGACCTCAGGCCTTAACACTTCCACAACCTTCATGTTGATTTCAACGCGATTTGGCTGATCATTTGACTTCACCTTTGAAAAAGCTTCCATCAATAGCGATGCTTTGAAATGAATTCGAAAAGCAGAAGGGGTACCGTCGGAGCTGCTCGCGAACAGCATCTCCATGTGTATAGGTTTGCAGCGTGTTCCAATCCTTCAGCGAGCAAATCGTTCTAAGACAAAAATTCGAAAATGTGTTGAGAGTAGAATGAACTCCAGCAATTTTCATAAGAGAATTACCGAAACAGAAAAAGGAACCAACTCACAAAAAGAGCATGTCGCGTGGCTTCTTCTATGTATTTAGAGACTCCAGTGACATATGCATTTCTGTCCTCGAAATTTGTGTCGAAGTTTGTTCTGATCAAAAAACACCTTCGCAGTGCATAGGAATCGAAGGGTAACAAGGAAGTACTAACCTGCATAGCAGAGGTAACGGACGCGCCTCAATGGATGGCTGGTCATCGGGAAGAATGAGGTCTTCAAGCAACTGAAACACCTTTTTTTCTCTATCAATAGTCCATAAACGTATGAGCTTACCTCTACATTTCCTAGAGCATCCTTGAGCGACACGAGCTCCGCCATTAAAGGCTTCCCGTTGTGTTGGTGAGTAGAAAACGAGTGCAAACCGAGCAAGCAGATACCTGCTCTAATCGCCACAAATGCTCCACTTCAAACGCAACTTTGGGTGGACAACTCCTCCTCGTTGAAGTACACGTTCCGCGAATTGGAAAACGGTTGGACCTTCGGGGTAAGCACGAATATAACTAACTTGCGTGCAATGGTTTTCAAAAGAAAATCGGCCTAAAAAATATGGTAACTATTAATCACTCCAGATCCAATCTTGACTTACTAAGCAATGTGCCACTGATGAGTTGTCCGTTATAGCTCCGCCTTCGCCTCTATTTAGTGGAAAGTGCTTAACCACCGGAGGGCGGCTGGCGCGGCGCGTGTGACGCAAATCTGCGGCGCGCGCGTTTGTGCGATTGGAACACGATTATACACTCAACCAAAATCCCGTATGCGCGAGAGAATGTGATATACAGGCGAAACGTGTACCTAGCTCTTCTTAATACTCTACTGACGAAACTCGGGAAGTAAAAATAATACAATATGGTATGAACACTAAATTTCACACTTCTCTAAGGTTAAGAGGCGAAACTACTCTTCTTCTTCTTCTTCTTTGCAGCCACTGAGAGGGGTTTCGTCACAAGTTGAGAAACTGGGCGACCAGCACTGGATTCGTCCACAAGTCTATTGTAGTGAGCGTTGTTGGCTTCTTCGGACAGTCAAATAGGTGTTTAGTGTCGTGGCATTGGTTTCCACAGTCCGGGCACACGTCAGGCTGACTATTGTCGATCCTGTGCAGGTAAGACATAAGCAATGGAGAATGTCCGCAGCGCAACGAAGCGAGGATACACCTGGCGCGCCTACCGAGCTCGGACTCGGTATCACATACCCTGGGCGGCACATCACCGAGAATAGGGTTGACGGCCGCTTTGGCGAGATGATCCTTCACAAACCGGGTGTGCTCCGCGCGTAAGAGACGAAGCCGTTCTTGATTCGAGTCGGTCCATCTCTGTACATTCACTTTGTTCGGAGCATCGGCAAACGGCACTCTGATCGATCTCTCTCTCACGGGATTTAATAGTCTTCTCGACGGATGATTAGGTTGCTTAAGGACATTAATAAACATCTGCTGAGCCTGGAGCTGACAATGCTCTTTCACTGGCAAGATACGGGCCTCGGCGTGAAGGTGCTCAATCGGTGAGCTTTTGCACATCCAGTGGCTATTCGTAGTGCAGCATTCTGAATTCGCTGCATCTTAGTCCAGGAACTGTCCGACACGATGTGCTGCCAGACAGGTGCAGCATACTCCAATGCAGGCTGCAGAATAGCTCGATATGTCGTCAAGATTGTCTCTCTGCTGCCACCCCAGGACGTTCCTCCTAGAGCTCTCAACACATTAAGCTTTGCCTTGATAATTGCCTGCTTCTGTTCAGCATTTTTGTGAAACTTCAGCGATGGGTCCAAAACGAGGCCCAGCAGTTTAGGAAATTGCGCTGTAGGCAAGAGGTCACCATCCCACCTGACAACAGGTTGGGCGCTGTGTTCCTTTGGGTCAGATGTGAATACCGAAACAGAAGACTTCGCCGCGGAAACTGTGAGCATCATACTATCGAGAAAGTTTTTAGCTCGACGAGATAGTCGCTGATCTTGTTTGCGGCTACCTGTATGTCACGATTACGGCACATGATGGTGATATCGTCGGCATACGCAACAATTTTTATATCTTCAGGAGGCTCAGGTAGGTCTTCAATATACAGGCTGAAGAGGGCAGGTGACAAAACTCCACCCTGCGGCACACCGGCTGCTACAGGTATACTATCGGAGACGTGATTCTGGAATAGCACTTTGGCCCGACGACCTTTCGTAAACGCTGCTATCCAACGCTTCTGCCACGGTTGCAGCGAGGACTTCAATAGTTTCTCGGACAAAAGTCCTAGGTTAACAGAATCAAATGCTTTGGTTAGATCGAGGGCAACGGCCACTGTTCTAAGAGGCTTTCTGAAATTGAACCCATCGACCGCATAGCTGACAATCTCCAGAAGGGCAGTGGTGGTGGAGTGAAGCTTTCTAAACCCATGTTGATGTTGCTGTGCCTCATTCTGCTCTGCCAGGTCCCTTACGATTAGCTTTTCGGCTACTTTCGCGATCGGTGATAACAGGCGATAGCCCTTCACCGTGCTTTGCGATTTGCCTGGCTTAGGCAGGGGTATCACATTGGCGGTCTTCCATGCTTGTGGTAGAGTGCAGGTTCGGAAAGAAGTGTTTATGATATCTGCGATCATCGGTAGAAGTTCCGTGGGAAGCTTCTTCAAGATGGCTGCTGAGATACCATCAGGTCCGAGAGCCTTCGAGTTCCGCATTTCCTTGATAGCCTTCTCCACCTGAGCAGGAGTAAAGGCCTCAGTGGCGTTCATCAGCGGCAGACGGCTTAGTTCTCTTACCGTGACTCTGTTTTGTAAGCCACGCTTGGTACGTGTGATGAAGAAATTTTTGCCAAGAGCATATGCGGCAGCCTTTCCTGATTTGAAGACGCTGTTATCGAACTCTATGGTAGAGTTCAAGGAGGCGCACTTGCCAGATATCTTCCTCAATACTTTCCACGCAGTTGTTCCGTCGGTTTTAAAGTTCAACCTTTCAGTGAACTTCTCCCAACTGTCTTTCTTGTGCTTGTCCAGATCCTTTCTTATCTCTTCATCCAGCTTGGCCACCTCAGGGTCCAAATGATTCTCAGCTCTCTTTTCATCTCTTGTCCTGATGTTCTGTAGAATCTCCTGGTGACATTAGGGTAGAAACTTTTCACACGTCCTTCAGGTATGGCCGCTTTTGTAGCCTTCCGGATGGCGTCAGATATGTGATGCTCTTTCTGGTGCACATCGCCATTCCATGGATACTCAGCTGCCTGGCGGAGCGCAACTCTCTGAACAGGACCCAGTCAGCAAGGCCTAAATTGAGATAAGAACGTTGACGAATACCAGTATAAGGGGCAAGAGAGTTTGAGAGATCAATATGGAGAAAGACGGGAATGTGGTCGCTGGGAAGAGTTGTGGAAGTGGACCATGTGCAAGAATTAGAAAGATTGGATGAAACGAGGGAGATGTCCGGCTAGAAGGTCGGCCGTAGGAAGGGAGACGAGTAGGCTGATCATCGTTGAGGATAACCAGATCACACTCCTCAGCCCATTCCTCGACGTCTTCCTCTGGCGTCGGACTCAAGCGCAGAACACAACGTGTGAGCATTGAAGTCACCTGCAAAGACAGCTGATGGGGAGAGAGAGCAGTCATGCAACTGCTTAAGAAGAGGTATGGGGTTGTAGGTTGGGGGACAAGAAGTGGTAGGAGGGATGTAAATATTAAATAGAGATAGTGGAGTTTTAAGAGGGAGGTGAACGGGAACGCACTCGAGAGTACCGTCCTTAGGAACATTTGGAATTAGATGAGAAGGTAAGTTAGAAAGCACAAACGTAGAAACTCCGCCTCCAAGAGCTGTCCTTGGGATGTGATAGGCAGTGTAGCCTGGAATGTTTGGTTGGGGATAAGTGGTAGAGGGAGAGAGTTTGGTTTCTTGAACCATAATAACATCCGGATGATGAGTACGTGCGAAGAGTGAGAGTTCAGACAATTTGGTGCGAAGGCCGTTAAGATTTATATGTACAATAGAGAGGGGGCGGTTGGTGAATGAGAAATCAGAGTTGCTGGGGGCGGAGCACAGAACACAACGGAAGGATGAGTTGTGATGCCTCACAGAACTAAGACCTGAACAGGAGAAGTGCACCCACCTTTGGCATCCAAAGCATTGGACGCTTGTTCCATTCCAGTTGACTTTCTTGCTGCAGGTGGCACATTGATACTTCTGCACAGGTCCAGGATTCCTCTCGACGCCAGCCCTTTGTAGTAGAATCTTCAGGAGAGCTGGGGCCAGCCAGCAACTCTCCCATGACGAAAACCCTCTCGGTGGAGGGAGTGATGTCGGTTTGCACGAAGGTGGTGTTGTTTCCTCCACACTGCCACGGCACGAACGTACGACATCTCGGCAGCGAAACTACTCTCAGCTCTTCCTATTTCAGAAGCAACATCACTGTGAGAACCCACGAGACCAATCTCAACAGCATCTGAGGAGCTAAAAGTGTATAGAAAAGACCATTAATAACGTCCTTTGAACTGATTTAAGGAGAACATTTTCTTCCAATTCTCAAATAAGTGATTCCACTCATGCAAGGTCATTCCACCGTCATTAATCAGTCCTAGAACTATAGGAAATTTTCTAGCCTGCCTGTTAGCAGAAAGTCTGATTATTCTTCTCCATCATCACAGTCCGTCTTGAGTTCGATACATTTCAACCTCAGAAAACTAGATATGAGATCGGATTTCTTAGGAATAAATCACGCTAGTAGCAACATCAAACTTGGATAGACAAGCGGAACTTGGGTGATTCGATTGATGGTTTTTTTTGAGTAACATTTCTGCAGAGCAAAACCTCATGAACTACACCCCTTACCCTTCAGAGCTCCAGTATTACTCGTAATCTCTGAGCTCTTGAGAGGACTAAGCCTCACTGCCTTAAAATGAGCATGAAAACCGATTCATTAGACAACATTCAATATTCCTTATTCGCTCAATGCTTTTCACATTCTACTACTTGACAGTGGGGAACCGTCTCGAAAAGATAAACCGAGCACAGCAGAAGAGCAATAGACTAGTTTTTAACAGCTGTTAAGATTGGTCTCGTGGGTTCTGTTACAAGGGAGGCTTGTCATCTTCCGGTGGCGATTTGGAAAACCATGTTGTCGTTGCTGTAGGTCTGTGACAGAAAATAAAATACCTGCGCTTGAAATTGGCTAACTAACTGCGCGGATTCCAAAAATGGCATTCACATTGCGTCACAAAAAAGTAAAGTATCAGGGATTTTTCGGAGCGTTCAGAAAAAAATCCGGAATTGGCGCAAAACATTCAAATTGGTGTTATTTAGGGCGCTGAACCCAAATCTGGGGTCCATTCCTCGCCAGACTTGGAGTGTGAGACAGCCCGAATAACCCCTATGTACAAGTTTTGAGGCGATTTGATCGTAGCATTCTCGAAATCGTCAAAAGTCGCGTTTGAGCAGCAAAATTTCACCCACTTCGAAGCTGCGGACCGAGTCAGAAGAAATTTTTCAAATATTGACAAGTGGGCCTCAGATTCGTAATTAGCACCCAAAACAAGCCCCAGAAACGAGTTTTAGGCTCAATCCGAGAATTTTTTTTGAACGCCCTGAAAATTGTCATTCGTGGACGCCTTTTCTGTTAGCTATGCTATGGAAATGTCCACTTTGCAAATCTCCTGTGAATATCTGAGGCACTTAGCAGATTCTGAGTATGGAATATTGGAGCACTGTCCTCCCCTTGAACATATCAAAGTTGCATCTCGAAACTCCACCTTATATGTGCAACCATCCCTTGTTATTGATGTTGCTTCTGTAATAGGAAGAGCTTAGACTAGTTTCGCCCCTTAACCTTAGAGAAGTGTGAAATTTAGTGTTTATACCACGTATTGCATTGTTTTTACTTTACGAGGCTCGTCTGTAGTGTATTAAGCAGGGCAAGGCTTCGTTTCGCCTGTATATCACATTCTCTCACCTGTATACGATTTTGATCTAGTGTATAATCGTGCTCCAATCGTAAAAACGCGCGCGCCGCAGATTTTCGTCGCGTGCGTCACGCCAGCCGGCATCCGGTGGTTAAGCACTTTCCTATTTAGTGTTGACGTGAATCTTGCTTGGATTTATCTGATATTCAAATGTAGAAGTGAGGAGTTTATTTGTTTATTCATGTGCTTATGATCACTGTTCTTCTCACATATTACATACAATATCTTACTGACAAGTGTGGCGTATAATTGGGCTGTAAACATATGTAGATAGCTATTTGTGGTTACAGGACTGTTTTCCAGGTTCGTTGTCGTAGAAACTTCATAATTTTTCTTAGACGTGTTCGCGTTCAAAAACGTCAAACGTTTCTAGACATGGTTTCATAAATTCTCATACCTTCATCCTAGTTTACATGGCTCTCTCCCATAATCTTCTCAAGTCACACACCTTCTCGGAACAAGCTCCAAATCCTGTAATGCAGAATTGTCTCCCGTTCTTTTCAAAGCTTTTCTCAGTACTTTTATCTAGCGCTCTCTCTCTGTCTTTTGTCGTCTGCCCTTCTAGGTCCACATTGTGTAAAAGCACGCTCTAAAAAATGGTAGCCGAGTGGCGATTTCCTAGTAAGTTCCTTAGGGGCTATTCACTCAGGAAGTTGGAGCTCGCCACCTGCTAACCAAAAGTCGGGCGGCGCGCAGCACATCGCGCGGCCCGCGAGCGGAATGGTAGCGGGTGGCGAGCACTGGCATGCTGGCGCTCGCCACCCGCTCACCACATTACGGCGGCGCGCTCGCAACACCACGTCGGCGCGCTCGCCTAGCGCTGGTCGCCGACGGAAAGATAGCGGGTGGCGAGCTATTGAATGTGGCTTCCGCTCGAAATTCATGCCATGCTTAAACTTTCGCTTCGGTTATCCGGTGTTTTCGTCTGCAGGGGGGGGGAGCTACTCAGGTACTCAGGACGACGACCGGCGAACCTTTCCCAGCTGGCCCGCGGTCTCCGTCCTCCGGCCGCCCGCTTTTGGTTCGCCGGCCAGCCGTATGTCGACGGCCCGCCGACCTTTACCAGAAGGCCCGCGATCACTATTTGTATTATTGCTTATCTCGAGCTTGTCACCACGCCCCACGGCGGAGAAACGCCCCGCCTCGGTCCGCCGCAGTCTGCGGTGAGGAACCACCCTCCCCGCGGGTCGCGGCGAAAACCGCCCCCCCCCCAGCCGTGAGGATAACCCTATCCCCTCAGCAGTCAAAAATATGCTGGCCTCCGGAGAGTGACTCGAAGTCACCTTCCAGGGCCGGCAGTAGAATGCCAACTGAGGACTCTAGTGAGATGAGGCGCCTATTATACCGGCTGTGCACGTGATAACCACGTTACGACGTGATCAGTTGTGATCATTATCAATTGTCTTTCCAACCGACCGAATTGAAGATGGCGTGACGTGTTTTGTGGTTCGCGGGCGAGCCAATACCCGCGCTGCGTGTGCGTCGCATGCAGCATGGTTCGCCGCTGGCCGGCATCCTCAAAATGTGGGGCGCCGGCCGTCGATTTCGGCATAGAGGTTCGCCGGCCGTCGCCCTGAGTACCTGAGTATGGTTTAGCGCTTGGCCACACCCATTGTTCCGTGTCACCGCGCAATTTAAACACTAACACAGGGTTCAAAATCAGGGGATTCGTTGCGGCATGAAAAAATGGGCGTGGCCAAGTGCGATATCATAGAGCCTCCCCCCATCCTCTGCTGCGATGGCACCGGTTATTCTTTCACAGTAACACTATATATTTTTTTAAAAATCTCAGAGAGTCCAGGATTGTCAAAAATGATTTATTACAGTCAGTTTCGAATTAATAAAAAAATCTTAGAACTCCAGGCGTTTCTTCCGATTAAATTATAACAGATAGAGACATATTTCTAATTAATGAGATCACAATTTATGATGATCAACATTCGCTGATGATCAACAAAAGTGCGAGGCCTTCGCAATTCATTTTTCGAAGGTTTTCGTTCAGGATAACGGTACCGCTCCTTCATTTCCCCAACGATGCCCGCATAATTTGCGATCCATCACCATTGACTGCGAATTGATTGCGTCAGCAATTAAGAAGGAGCGACAAAATCTCTCTTACTCCATATTCTTTACCTTCTTATTTTATAAAGAGAGCCTCCATTGGATTATGTTACCCCCTCTTGTGCATCTTCAAACACAGTCTAGCAGTGGGAACCCTACCGACTGCGTGGAAAACTGCAGTTGTCTCACCTTTGCTTAAAAAGGCACCAACTGATCAGGTCTCTAACTATCGGCCTAGTAGTCTAACCTCGGTGTGTAAAGCCCTCGAGATTATTGTCAAAGACTGTATCATTTTCCACGTAATATCAAATAAGCTCCTCAATCCTACCCAGTATGGTTTCCTGCCTGGCAAGTCAACATTGTCCCAGTTGTTATCCTCTTTTCACGACTGGTGTTCGGCCCTTAACGAAAACTGCCAGACTGACGTAGTCTTTATAGATTATGCAAAAGCTTTTGACACTATGTCATCACAAATTGTTAATTAAACTCGAAAGTTACGGCATTTGCGCTGATATCTCGAACTGGCTAAAGTCTTTTTTAATATCTCGGACATTTTGTGTAAAAACTGGCAACTTCTGTTCTCGTCCATACCCGATCACCAGTGGTGTTCCTCAGGGTAGTATTCTGGGTCCATTGTTGTTTCTTATCTACATAAACGACGCTCCGGATAGTCTATCAAGTTCTTGTAAGCTCTATGCGGACGACCTCAAGATCTATCGGCCTCTTTATGAGCCTGCAGTTGACTTTTATGAGCTTCAATGTGACCTCGATCGACTAGCCGAATGGTCGAAAGTGTGGCAGCTACAATTATCAGAAGAAAAATGCAGCTTGCTGCATATTAACTTTTGTCATGAATGCCCCTTACGTTTAAACGGTGTGAAGCTTTCTGCGCACGAGGCTATCAGGAACCTATGTGTTCTCATTAATTCGAATCTTAGCTGGAATTCCCATTGCAGAGAAATCTTCAAAAAAGCTACCTCGGTGGCTAACTGTATTTTGAGATCCCTGAAACATCCCTGTCTTGTTCACTACAAGAAAGCATTCACCGTTTACTGCCGACCCCTACTGGAGTACTGTACTCAGGTTTGGTCACCTTCCACAGTGGAAGATGATGAGATCATTGAAAATGTGCAAAAGCGATACTCTAGGCGTGTGTTCACCAAAGTATTCCCAAACAGAGAAGTTCCAGATTATGCAGCTCGTTTGGATATTCTAGGGTTAAATACCCTACGATATCGCAGAGCTGAATTTGATTTGCATCTGCGCTATAACATCGTGCATGGTTTTTGCGACATTCCCTTTGACAGCCTTTTCGTGTTTACTCGCCACCATGTTTGTCTCGCAAACATGGATTCCAACTTGAACGGAGATTCACCTCTAAAGGCAGCATATTGAATTCCTCTGCGTTCAGGGTTGTCAGAACTTGGAACAATTTGCCTGCAGAAATCGTTGAATCCGGAAACTTTTCGATCATTCGAAGTGGACTATCCAAGTACGATCTCAGGTCACTACCAGGGACGAATGAGCGTCCACTCTGATCAAAAGGGTATTAAAGTTGATCTAATGTGACGGGTTTTTCCAGCTTGTTGTGCTTTTCTTTGTGCCCAGAAGCAGTGGCCTCAGGTCTCTTGAGGCAATAGGTCATTCTATTTGTAAAAAAAATTTTTCTGCCAAAGATTCATATTTTGTGCCCTTCTTACTTCTGCCATTTTTATGCATCTTTTTTTTTACTTTAACAATGAATCTCATTCACATACGTGTATATGTATGTTTCTTTATTTCCACAATAAAGTCGTTGAATGAATGAATGAATAAATGAGGAAAAAATTCCTTTCAATTATTTTCTCTCTAAGAAAGTACGCATAACTACAGTTGACCGCAATGTTAAAAGGACATGGTGAGGTTGCGGACTCGCACTAAACTACGGTAGAATCTGGCGTTTTGCCAGATTTCGTCATCGATCGGCGCCACAGCTGATAGTCTCGTGAGCAGAGAGACGACGGTTGGCGCCGGTCGATGACGAAATCTGGCAAAGTGCCAGATTCTACCGTAGTTTTAAGTGCGATTCCGCAACCGCACCATGTCCTATTAACATTGCGGTCAACTGTAACTGCTGAGCAACTTGGCTTCAGCGAAACGTTTGCAACACAACAAGCTGTTCAAATATGTGCAGAGTTCTGCATAGACTGGCTGTAATAGCAAAAGCCCCAGCCGCTATGTTAGCTCGGGCTGTAAAAACTCTGTACTGTTCTCCTCTCGTTCTAGTTCGTTTTACAAGCAGGGTCAAGCTCACGGTGGAACGCGGACCCCCGTGGGACCGAGGGGGGTCGTTATTTTTTTGACCCATCTAAAATAATGTCTGTATCGCTGAAAAATTGAATCTAGAGGTAAAATTATTTGGGGCCATGATTATTTACCATGGAATGGTCAACATTATTGATGGAACAAGAGCAGTTTCCAAATAAAAAATAGAGTAAATCATCAAGCGTGTACTAGCTCAACATTATCTCGACTACAACAGTCGGAGTAGACATTGCTTCGGGGTTTTCTAGCTAAATCCGATAGAAGTGAAGACTGTTTTATCGCTTCGGAACTCGTTAGGCCACGACTGCAAACTTTGTGCAGATCTGGCAATGGTAGCGTAGGTTTCGTGCGATGGCATCGCATCCTGTATAGCGCAGTACTTTTGAAGTAAGGCGATTAAGTTCGTAATCGAATCTAGACGTACTGTGATCTGTATCTCGTTCGCGTCGTCTATATATTTGGGCCAACCTCTGGTATTGAACTTGGCGTTTGTAGGTTTACACATTTTAAAGCTTTGGAAACTCGCTATTTCACATTGTATCATCTCCAGCAGTATGTGACGACCCAAAGGATAGGAAAAGTCCTTCTGCTTCCTGCGTTAGCCTCGTCTCCTGGGATTATATACCTTCGAATCTGATTGGCGTACAGGCCATAAAACGGCCAAAGTCTCACCGTTAACTGCGTACCACGCGCTGCGCGACCGCACGTGGTACGCAGTCGACGGTGAGACTTTGGCCGTTTTATGGCCTGTAGCTGGAGTAGAGCTCTGTGATGTGGGTGATAACCAGAGCAACAGTTGTATCTTCGTTCGCCATGGCTTTTAGGCTCCCCATCAAAACGGGTAGTTGCGTAGGATCTTTGCCAGCGCTTTCTGCATGCTGGCCGACCAGCGGACCCATATCGCCCCCACTTTGAGGTACGAAAAGTTCATTTGTTCTTTAGCGAGCCGATACGCGTAGTTGTTCTGAGCAGTTACGACGGAATTCAGTCTATGTGCTGCGTAGACGCTGAGAAAAAATCTAAAACAAAACATATTTAGATACCTAAAATTTCTTTTAATCATGTTGGGTTCGCACCTGCTCTCATATTTCCATCGAGTGTTGTCTCGTCATCTACTATGCGCTGAAGTCTTGCATGAATGCCGTTTATGTGCCCTGTCATCACAGATGCACCGTCGGCAGACAGGGCCATCACCTTTCTTATGGCAAACGCGAAGGGCTTGTGAGAAAGACCATTCTGCATGTCTGCCCATGAATCCTCAATTAGAAAATTCTTGAATGCGTCGACGATGTCTTCGGACTTTCGCTTTCTGTTTCTTCCAAAGAGAAATGGAAAACTACGGGTGTGTAGGAGGATGAGATAAACCTTATCAGAAACACAATCCATTTGCGATCGGTGTCTGCTGCCGAGATGTCGTACGTTCGTGCCGTGGCAGTGTGGAGGAAAGAAGACCACCTCCGTGCAAACCGACGTCAATCCCTCCGCGGAGAGGGTTTTTGTCATGGGAGAGGTGCTGGCTGGCCGCAGCTCTCCTGAAGATCTTACTGCAAAGAGCCGGCGTCGAGAGGAACCCAGGACCCGCGAAGAAGAAGTACCCATGTGCCACATGCGACAGAGATGTCAATTGGTATGGAACCAGCGTCCAATGTTTTGGATGCGAAAGGTGGGTGCACTCAGGGTTGAGCAGCGTTGTGACCGGCCACAACGGGGGTCGTAAAATTTTTAGAAATTTTTGGAAAAAAAAATGAAAATTTGGGGGGAGCGTAAAATTTTTAATACATGACTCTTTTGCGTCCACACGTCTGCCGCGACCGAACTGGACCGTGAAAAATATTACAACGAATTTCGCTTCCCTTTAAAATTTGACAGTAAATAAAGCTAAAAAAAATTGGTGCAAGGGCGTCCCTGAGGGGGATCGTAAAATTTTTAGAATTTTTTGGAAAACATAAAAATTTGGGGGGGGGTCGTAGCCTCCACAAAAATCGCCACAACTGCCTGCTCAACCCTGGGTGCACTTCTCTTGTTCGGGTCTCAGCTCTGTGAGGCACCACGATTCTTCCTTTCGTTGTATTGTGTGCTCCGCCTCCAGTAACTCAAATCCCTCATCTACCAACCGCCCCCTCTCTATTGTACATATCAATCTCAACGGCCTTCGCGCCAAGCTTTCTGAATTATCTCTCTTTGCCCGTACTCATCACCCGGATGTTATCATGGTTCAGGAAACCAAACTCTCTCCCTCTGCTACCTCTCGACATCCAAACATCCCGGGCTATACTGCTTATCATACTCCTAGGTCATCTCAGGGAGGCGGAGTCTCTACTTTTGTTCTGTCGTCTCTTCCCTCTCACATTATTCCAAACACTCCAGTGGATGGCACTCTCGAGTACATCCCCATCCATCTACCTCTAAAAACTCCACTTTCTCTTTTCAATATATACATTCCTCCTCCTACATCCTGTCCACCAACCTACAACCCTATCCCTCTACTCAAGCAGCTGTATGACTGCTCTCTATCTCCCTCAATTGTCTTTGCGGGTTACTTCAATGCTCACACGTTCTGCTCATCGCTTGACTCTGATGCTAGAGGAAATGACGTCGAAGAATGGGCGGAGGAGTGCGATCTGGTTATCCTTAACGATGACCAGCCCACTCGTCTCCCTGCCTACGGCCGATTTTCCAGCCCAGACATCTCCCTTGTCTCTTCTAATCTCTCTAATGCCTGCTCTTGGTCTACATCCACAACTCTTTCCAGTGATCACATTCCGGTCTTTGTCAATATCGATCTCTCTAACTCTCTTGCTCCCTATACAGGTGTTCGTCATCGTTCTTATCTCAATTTAGGCCTTGCAGACTGGAGCCTGTTCAGGGAGGTTGCACTCCGCCAAGCGGCTGAATATCCGTGGAATGGCAATGTACACCAGAAGGAGCGCCACTTCTCTGATGCCATCCGGAAGGCGATGAAAGCTGCGATCCCTGAAGGTCGTGTCAAGACCTTCTTTCCCAATGTCACCAGGGAGACACTGCAGAAGATAAGGACAAGGGACGCAAAGAGAGCTGCTGATCATCTTGACCCAGACATTGCCGAGCTGGATAATGAGATCAGGATGGACCTTGATAGGCACAAGAAAGAATCTTGGGAAAAGGTCACTGAGAAGATGAACTTCAGGAGTGATGCTGCAGCAACGTGGAAGGCTTTGAAAAGGATCTCCGGAAAGTTCACCTCCGCCAACAATTCCACGATTGAATTCGACGGCGGAGTCTTTAAGTCAGGAAAGAGGCCGCAAATGCTCTTGGGAAGCATTTTTCATAACTAAAACAAAAAGAGAGAAGCAGAATAGAATAACTGTTCGGGAACTCTGTAAATTGCCACTTATGGCTGAAGATGATGCAGTCACGCCCGCTCAGGTCGAGAAGGTTATCAAGGAAATGAGTAACTCGAAGGCAGTAGGGCCAGATGGCTTGAGCCCAGCAGTTCTAAAGAGACTGCCAAGTGAACTACTACCCCTGCTCGCTGACGTCATTAATACATCGTTTCGGACCTGTACATTACCTCAAGATTGGAAAGTAGCACGCGTCATCCCATTGCCTAAGCCGGGTAAATCACCATCCACGGCAAAAGGTTACAGGCCAATCAGTCTTCTCTCACCTATTGCCAAAGTTGCGGAAAAATTGGCTGTGGAGGAGCTCTCCGAACACAATAGCAAACAAAAGCATCAACATGGTTTCCGTAAGCTACATTCCACCACTACGGCCCTACTGGAAATTGTGAGCTATGTTTTGGACGGCTTCAATGCCATGAAACCTCAGCGAACCGTAGGTGTAGCCCTCGATCTAACGAAGGCTTTTGACACTGTAAACTTGGGCATTTTGTCGGAGAGCCTGTTAAGGTCTACCATTCCGCCCTGGCAGAAGCGGTGGATAACCGCATTCACCAAAGGACGTCGGGCAAATGTGCTATTTCAAGGGCACGTCTCCAATAGCATCCCAATCGCCGCCGGCGTACCTCAAGGAGGAGTTTTATCGCCTGCTCTTTTTAGTCTGTATATTGAAGATCTACCCGTGCCATCCCAAGACATCAAGGTCGTTGCATATGCGGATGATATTACTATACTATGCCGGGATCGCGACATAAATGTAGCTGCCAGTAAGATCAACGACTACTTGATCGAGTTGAAATGTTTTCTCGATAGCAAGATGCGCACGGTCTCTGCCGCTAAATCATCCGTCACAGTCTTTTCCACTGTTCCTGCGGAGCACAGTGCTCATCCCATGGTGAAATGGGACGAAACTCGCCTGCCGGCCGCCCGATTCCCTAAGCTGCTCGGACTCGTGTTGGACCCTTCGCTGAGGTTTCATAAGAACACTGAGCAGAAGCAAGCTGCAGTGAAAACAAGACTTAACGTCCTACGTGCTCTCGGCGGAACGTCCTGGGGATGCAGTAAAGAAACGATCCTGACCACGTACAAGGCCATCGTACAGCCCGCCCTGGAGTATGCTGCACCAGTCTGGCAGCATATCGTGTCGGACACATCCTGGTCCAAGCTGCAGCGCATCCAAAATGGAGCATTGCGAATCGCAACAGGCTGTTCTAAAAGCTCTCCAATAGAGCACCTACATGCCGAAGCTCGCATCCTGCCAGTTAAGGACCACTGCCAACTCCACGCACAACAGCTGTACATAAACATTCTGAAGCAGCCAAATCATCCGTCGCGAAGAGTATTAGACCCCGTGAGAGAGAGAGGTATAAGAAAGCCGTTTGCTGATGCTCCCACGAAAATCAATAAACAGAGATGGACTAACGCACAACAAGAACGCCTCCGTCTCTTACGTGCTGAGCATACCCAATTCGTCAAGGATCACTTATGCAAGACCGCCGTAAACTCCATTCTCGGAGTCGTGCCGCCTGAGGTCAGCGAAACCGAGATGGAACTCGGTAGGCGTGCCAGGTGCACCCTTGCCTCGTTGCGCTGCGGGCACTCCCCCATGCTTATGTCTTATTTACATAAGATCGATAGCAGGAGACCTGACGAGTGCCCGGATTGTGGTAATAAAGGGCATACTACTGCGCACCTTTTCAACTGCCCGATGAGACCGACATCGTTAACAACAGTAGATCTGTGGACGAATCCGACGCTTGTGGCTCAGTTCCTCAGTCTATGACAGGACCCTCTCTGTGGCTGCAGAAGAAGAAGAAGAAGAAGAATGTCGTCGGTCAACAGAGGAAAGGGGAGGTTGTTCCCCATTGAATATTTGAGCAAATCAAACTTCATGTGTTGTGCAAATTCTTGACCATACGCTTGGCATATGTGGGATCGTAATGCGATTAAGCAGGCGTCGCATCAGACTTCATTGTCATCACAATAAAAGAGAATTGCTTAGCGAACGATAGAGCTTCCTTGGCAGCGATACCAAATACGAGGTAGGATCGAAAGCTTGGTATGAAGTCATCGTCGGTGCTAAGAAAATTTGCAGCATTCTATGGTAAAACATGAGATTTACACGGTTTTCTGCGCGAACACCTCACCCCTCGTGAAAATTATCTGGAGCTTTCAGAATTTTCGGCATTGCAAGTTCTACCTCATCCATCTCTGTTAGGCCCTACAAAGTTGTCGCAAGCTTCAGCGATTGAGCTCTCACTGTGTGAATGTCCTCATGCCGTTCCCACTTCCTTTTTTGCACCCTTTGCATAAGGTCTGCAAATATTTTCTGCATCAAGTTGAAGCTCTTCATCCGTATTCTGGGGCAGACCGTGACCAGAAATTCGGAGTCGGCGAAACTAAAACTGTAGCTGAATCATCTAGAGCTTTGCTCCGTTTGGTTCACATAACACCCCAAACCTTTGGGTGCTGAGGCTCTCAGAGGAAGAAAAAATATTCCGAAAAATAACACACGAATGCCATTTCTCGCTCCGAAACTTTAGGAAGATAGCACACAACATCTCCGTCATCATTTAATACCTTAGCACTCGAAGATTCGAAACAATTTCAAAATCGTGCAAGCCGAAAGGAAACGAGTCTGCAAATGGCGGAATGTCAGTTTCAGAAAAAAGTACCCATAAAGAGGGTACCAATCGACTGTAAATGTTCCAAAAATCATTTCTAGATAGGTGAAAAATAAATTTTTTCAAAAACTGAACTTCACCCCACCCCCCTCCGGACACTGAAAAAATCGGCCCAGAAATCGAAAAAGGATCGTTTATATACATGACCTAGTCAAAGAGTGGAAACTGTAGAGACAGATGTTAGAAAATGTTAACGTCCGGAGATGAGGTCATGAAATCGATTTTGAGCCGAGTTATGGTCGGTCAAATGTGGGGTGGTCCCAAGGTGGTCCGAAAGCCCCACCGGACCACCGTGGCCAAAAACGGAGGGCGAAGATTTTCCCGGTTTCTGAAGTGCTTTTGAGATTTTCATCTGGCTGAAGTTTTCTAATATCGGCAGCGCATGAAACGCTATTCATCCCCTTTGGAATGGTGAGGCCCCGAAAATTGAAAAAACCTTTAAAATGAAACGAGTCAGTAAAGTCTACCAAATTTTTCACTCTTCCTAGAGGGTCGTTTTTTAGCCGAAAAAATGTCCCTCTCAGGGGGGGTCGTTGTTCAGGACGACACGGACCACCGCTGTATCTGACCCTGCTTACAAGGGAACCACTATAAGTCATAGTAACCATTCCAAATGAAATATACTCTTCCAGAACCACTTTCAGACGAAAAGGCCGAATATGCCCATCCCAGCTACCTAGACTCACTCTGAGAGAAGTTATAGGCGTTTTTCTGATTTTCGTACCTACTGTACCCTCCAAAAAGCGCAGTATTCTTACGGAAATCCTGAAACGGACTTCATAATCGTGTTCGGCGCCCAAAACTACCCTCCTAGGCAAAGTTTGGCTTAAGGAACATTTTCCAAACTTTGCGGAGACTGACAGCGTTTTGGAGTTGTACGGTTTTCGGTTGGGCGTTTTTTATACCAATTAGAGGGTTTTCGAAGCGTTTTGAAAAAATATTCCAGATTTTATTTAATTAATTTATTTATTGGTCAATCACAAACGACGAACAGAAACAAGGAAGCGCTTTGTATACATTCAGATTGACTAAAAAAATTTCAACAAGCAAACTACATTCCGCACCTCCCAAAAAAAAGTGCCTATTAGTGTCTGAATGGCCTGAAGTTTTGATTATGAGCTAATAGGACATCTGTGGCCATCAATTTAGGGAAGAAATAGCATAAGGTTTAGATCCGCAGCGGCCAGCAGTTTGTGGGATCAGCTTGGGCAAGCAAAAACAATTTTTTCCTGCTGCATAGAAACTATTTGAATGAGAGCATTAGTTCTTTCCCTTAGTCTACATCAGTCCAGCCCAAGGAGGAGAGTGACCAGATTTCGACCAGTGGGCCTCCGTCTGTAGGATAACCTAGCTGAGATCCAGCGCAACTGGCAAAGGTCCATTCACGAGGGGTGCAGAGCACCTCTTTGATCTGAATACGAACTCATGGCACAGACTCAGGGGTGCCCACAGTGTAAGCTGTCCACCTGCCAGGAAACGGTCATGGCGGACTGACGTGAAACGGGAAGTAGCACGATTATCTCATTCATGGCATGGATGCACAGCGCAGCAGATGAAAGTGATGAGAGAGGAGTGGGACCGACATCGGCATGATTGGAAATTAAAATAGAAATCGCGGTTGAAACACCTTTTGGTCAATTGATAGAACTAAGTCTAGCGTTCTGGGAGATCTTCACAAGAAAAACTGGCCGTTGAAAGGATCATGGATTTCGAGGGAGGGGGGGGGGAATCAGAGATTAAATTATGGCTGCAAATACCCTACATTGAGGATTGACAGACCAGAATTTATGCAGAGTTAGCACTTTTTTCGATTTGGCGAGCATCATAATTTCAGTAAATACTAATAGAATATCTTTGCACATCTCCAACACTAGATCATACAGCCCATCAAGAAAAAAAGGAAAATCCATGCACATAACGTTTTTTTTTTGGAAGCTACTCAGTCAAGGTGAAAACAATTCTATCAAAAAGGGGTCTTCCAAGCGAAAGAGGTTTGGTTGGCGTCAGAAACGTCCCAACAAAAAGAGAACAATAGGTAAGCAGATTGAGGAGAGTCTACAAAAAGTGAACAATATTCTCTGAGAGTAATTTTTCTTGGTGAACACTTCTTAACAGCGGAAACAAACCGTTGTGGCATTTTACGATGATGAGTATAGTGTCTTTCGGAAAAAGCACTTCTATTCGTTTAGCGAGATTTTACGGGATTACTCTTGCTTAATGCTGTATTTCTATTTTATTGTTTTGCTTCTCCTTACAGCAAGACCTAACCGTCTGTCTAAGTCTTTGCGACGTCATCTTCTATTCTGATGGTAAGAGTTAGGTTTACATGCACATACGTTTAAACGGTTCTTGCGTAATCAAGACCATTATTGGAACCACGGAAAGCTTCTGTGTAGAACACCGCAACGGTTTGTTTTCGCTGTTAAGAAGTGTTCACCAAGAAAAATTACTCTCAGAGAATATTGTTCACTTTTTGTAGACTCTCCTCAATCTACTTACCTATTGTTCTCTTTTTGTTGGGACGTTTCTGACGCCAACCAAACCTCTTTCGCTTGGAAGACCCCTTTTTGATAGAATTGTTCACTTTTTATTGATATTACGAAGTAATATCTATGAAAAAATCTTCAATATTTTTCAAATAGCATTGATTGCTATAATAATCAGTAAGCAACAAACTTGTTGCGCACGCTACGAATTAAGCGCTACTCACTTTCCACGACGTCCTGATGACGTCATCAGATGCCCTATGTACTTTACATGACACCATGATGACGTCATCAGATGCACTATGTTCTTTACATGACATCCTAATGACGTCATCAGATGCCCTATGTACTTTACGTCACATCCTGACGACGTCATCAGATGCCCTATGTACTTTACATGACACCCTGATGACGTCATCAGATGCCCTATGTACTTTACATGGCATCCTGATGACGCCATCAGATGCCCTATGTACTTTACATGACACCCTGATGACGTCATCAGATGCCCTATGTACTTTACATGACACCCTGATGACGTCATCAGATGCCCTATGTACTTTACATGACACCCTGATGACGTCATCAGATGCCCTATGTACTTTACATGACATCCTGATGACGTCATCAGATGCCCTATGTACTTTACATGACACCCTGATGACGTCATCAGATGCCCTATGTACTTTGCATGACACCCTGATGACGTCATCAGATGCCCTATGTACTTTACATGACACCCTGATGACGTCATCAGGTGCCCTATGTACTTTACATGACATCCTGATGACGTCATCAGATGCCCTATGTACTTTACATGACATCCTGATGACGTCATCAGATGCCCTATGTACTTTACATGACACCCTGATGACGTCATCAGATGCCCTATGTACTTTACATGACACCCTGATGACGTCATCAGATGCCCTATGTACTTTACATGACACCCTGATGACGTCATCAGATGCCCTATGTACTTTACATGACACCCTGATGACGTCATCAGATGCCCTATGTACTTTACATGACACCCTGATGACGCCATCAGATGCCCTATGTACTTTACATGACATCCTGATGACGTCATCAGATGCCCTATGTACTTTACATGACACCCTGATGACGTCATCAGATGCCCTATGTACTTTACATGACACCCTGATGACGTCATCAGATGCCCTATGTACTTTACATGACACCCTGATGACGTCATCAGGTGCCCTATGTACTTTACATGATATCCTGATGACGTCATCAGATGCCCTATGTACTTTACATGACATCCTGATGACGTCATCAGATGCCCTATGTACTTTACATGACACCCTGATGACGTCATCAGATGCCTATGTACTTTACATGACACCCTGATGACGTCATCAGATGCCCTATGTACTTTACATGACACCCTGATGACGTCATCAGATGCCCTATGTACTTTACATGACACCCTGATGATGTCATCAGATGCCCTATGTACTTTACATGACACCCTGATGACGTCATCAGATGCCCTATGTACTTTACATGACACCCTGATGACGTCATCAGATGCCCTATGTACTTTACATGACATCCTGATGACGTCATCAGATGCCCTATGTACTTTACATGACACCCTGATGACGTCATCAGATGCCCTATGTACTTTACATGACACCCTGATGACGTCATCAGATGCCCTATGTACTTTACATGACACCCTGATGACGTCATCAGATGCCCTATGTACTTTACATGACACCCTGATGACGTCATCAGATGCCCTATGTACTTTACATGACACCTGATGACGTCATCAGATGCCCTATGTACTTTACATGACACCCTGATGACGTCATCAGATGCCCTATGTACTTTACATGACATCCTGATGACGTCATCAGATGCCCTATGTACTTTACATGACACCCTGATGACGTCATCAGATGCCCTATGTACTTTACATGACACCTTGATGACGTCATCAGATGCCCTATGTACTTTACATGACATCCTGATGACGTCATCAGATGCCCTATGTACTTTACATGACATCCTGATGACGTCATCAGATGCCCTATGTACTTTACTACATGACACCCTGATGACGTCATCAGATGCCCTATGTGCTTTACATGACACCCTGATGACGTCATCAGATGCCCTATGTACTTTACATGACACCTTGATGACGTCATCAGATGCCCTATGTACTTTACATGACATCCTGATGACGTCATCAGATGCCCTATGTACTTTACATGACACCCTGATGAAGTCATCAGATGCCCTATGTACTTTACATGACACCCCGATGACGTCATCAGATGCCTATGTACTTTACATGACACCTGATGACGTCATCAGATGCCCTATGTACTTTACATGACACCCTGATGACGTCATCAGATGCCCTATGTACTTTACATGACACCCTGATGACGTCATCAGATGCCCTATGTACTTTACATGACACCCTGATGACGTCATCAGATGCCCTATGTACTTTACATGACACCTGATGACGTCATCAGATGCCCTATGTACTTTACATGACACCCTGATGACGTCATCAGATGCCCTATGTACTTTACATGACACCCTGATGACGTCATCAGATGCCCTATGTACTTTACATGACACCCTGATGACGTCATCAGATGCCCTATGTACTTTACATGACACCCTGATGACGTCATCAGATGCCCTATGTACTTTACATGACACCTGATGACGTCATCAGATGCCCTATGTACTTTGCATGACACCCTGATGACGTCATCAGATGCCCTATGTACTTTACATGACACCTTGATGACGTCATCAGATGCCCTATGTACTTTACATGACATCCTGATGACGTCATCAGATGCCCTATGTACTTTACATGACACCCTGATGACGTCATCAGATGCCCTATGTACTTTACATGACACCCTTTTGACGTCATCAGATGCCCTATGTACTTTACATGACACCCTGATGACGTCATCAGATGCCCTATGTACTTTACATGACATCCTGATGACGTCATCAGATGCCCTATGTACTTTACATGACACCCTGATGACGTCATCAGATGCCCTATGTACTTTACATGACACCCTGATGACGACATCAGATGCCGTATGTACTTTACATGACACCCTGATGACGTCATCAGATGCCCTATGTACTTTACATGACACCTTGATGACGTCATCAGATGCCCTATGTACTTTACATGACACCTTGATGACGTCATCAGATGCCCTATGTACTTTACATGACATCCTGATGACGTCATCAGATGCCCTATGTACTTTACATGACATCCTGATGACGTCATCAGATGCCCTATGTACTTTACATGACACCCTGATGACGTCATCAGATGCCCTATGTACTTTACATGACACCCTGATGACGTCATCAGATGCCCTATGTACTTTACATGACACCTTGATGACGTCATCAGATGCCCTATGTACTTTACATGACATCCTGATGACGTCATCAGATGCCCTATGTACTTTACATGACACCTTGATGACGTCATCAGATGCCCTATGTACTTTACATGACATCCTGATGACGTCATCAGATGCCCTATGTACTTTACATGACACCTTGATGACGTCATCAGATACCATATGTACTTTACATGACATCCTGATGACGTCATCAGATGCCCTATGTACTTTACATGACACCCTGATGACGTCATCAGATGCCCTATGTACTTTACATGACACCCTTTGACGTCATCAGATGCCCTATGTACTTTACATGACACCTTGATGACGTCATCAGATGCCCTATGTACTTTACATGACATCCTGATGACGTCATCAGATGCCCTATGTACTTTACATGACACCCTGATGACGTCATCAGATGCCCTCTGAACTTTACATGACACCCTGATGGCGTCATCAGATGCCCTATGTACTTTACATGACACCCTGATGACGACATCAGATGCCCTGTGTACTTTACATGACATCCTGATGACGTCATCAGATGCCCTATGTACTTTACATGACACCCTGATGACGTCATCAGATGCCCTCTGAACTTTACATGACACCCTGATGACGTCATCAGATGCCCTATGTACTTTACATGACACCCTGATGGCGTCATCAGATGCCCTATGTACTTTACATGACATCCTGATGACGTCATCAGATGCCCTATGTACTTTACATGACACCCTGATGACGTCATCAGATGCCCTATGTACTTTACATGACACCCTGATGACGTCATCAGATGCCCTATGTACTTTACATGACCCCTGATGACGTCATCAGATGCCCTATGTACTTTACATGACACCCTGATGACGTCATCAGATGCCCTATGTACTTTACATGACACCCTGATGACGTCATCAGATGCCCTATGTACTTTACATGACACCCTGATGACGTCATCAGATGCCCTATGTACTTTACATGACACCTTGATGACGTCATCAGATGCCCTATGTACTTTACATGACATCCTGATGACGTCATCAGATGCCCTATGTACTTTACATGACACCCTGATGACGTCATCAGATGCCCTATGTACTTTACATGACACCCTGATGACGTCATCAGATGCCCTATGTACTTTACATGACACCTGATGACGTCATCAGATGCCCTATGTACTTTACATGACATCCTGATGACGTCATCAGATGCCCTATGTACTTTACATGACACCCTGATGACGTCATCAGATGCCCTATGTACTTTACATGACACCCTGATGACGTCATCAGATGCCCTATGTACTTTACATGACACCTGATGACGTCATCAGATGCCCTATGTACTTTGCATGACACCCTGATGACGTCATCAGATGCCCTATGTACTTTACATGACACCTTGATGACGTCATCAGATGCCCTATGTACTTTACATGACATCCTGATGACGTCATCAGATGCCCTATGTACTTTACATGACACCCTGATGACGTCATCAGATGCCCTATGTACTTTACATGACACCCTGATGACGTCATCAGATGCCCTATGTACTTTACATGACACCCTTTTGACGTCATCAGATGCCCTATGTACTTTACATGACACCTTGATGACGTCATCAGATGCCCTATGTACTTTACATGACATCCTGATGACGTCATCAGATGCCCTATGTACTTTACATGACACCTTGATGACGTCATCAGATGCCCTATGTACTTTACATGACATCCTGATGACGTCATCAGATGCCCTATGTACTTTACATGACACCTGATGACGTCATCAGATGCCCTATGTACTTTACATGACATCTTGATGACGTCATCAGATGCCCTATGTACTTTACATGACACCCTGATGACGTCATCAGATGCCCTATGTACTTTACATGACATCCTGATGACGTCATCAGATGCCCTATGTACTTTACATGACACCTTGATGACGTCATCAGATGCCCTATGTACTTTACATGACATCCTGATGACGTCATCAGATGCCCTATGTACTTTACATGACACCTGATGACGTCATCAGATGCCCTATGTACTTTACATGACACCCTTTGACGTCATCAGATGCCCTATGTACTTTACATGACACCTTGATGACGTCATCAGATGCCCTATGTACTTTACATGACATCCTGATGACGTCATCAGATGCCCTATGTACTTTACATGACACCTTGATGACGTCATCAGATGCCCTATGTACTTTACCTGACACCCTTTGACGTCATCAGATGCCCTATGTACTTTACATGACACCTTGATGACGTCATCAGATGCCCTATGTACTTTACATGACATCCTGATGACGTCATCAGATGCCCTATGTACTTTACATGACACCCTGATGACGTCATCAGATGCCCTATGTACTTTACATGACACCCTTTTGACGTCATCAGATGCCCTATGTACTTTACATGACACCTTGATGACGTCATCAGATGCCCTATGTACTTTACATGACACCCTTTGACGTCATCAGATGCCCTATGTACTTTACATGACACCTTGATGACGTCATCAGATGCCCTATGTACTTTACATGACATCCTGATGACGTCATCAGATGCCCTATGTACTTTACATGACACCTTGATGACGTCATCAGATGCCCTATGTACTTTACATGACATCCTGATGACGTCATCAGATGCCCTATGTACTTTACATGACACCCTGATGACGTCATCAGATGCCCTATGTACTTTACATGACACCCTTTTGACGTCATCAGATGCCCTATGTACTTTACATGACACCTTGATGACGTCATCAGATGCCCTATGTACTTTACATGACATCCTGATGACGTCATCAGATGCCCTATGTACTTTACATGACACCCTGATGACGTCATCAGATGCCCTATGTACTTTACATGACACCCTGATGACGTCATCAGATGCCCTATGTACTTTACATGACACCTTGATGACGTCATCAGATGCCCTATGTACTTTACATGACATCCTGATGACGTCATCAGATGCCCTATGTACTTTACATGACATCCTGATGACGTCATCAGATGCCCTATGTACTTTACATGACACCCTGATGACGTCATCAGATGCCCTATGTACTTTACATGACACCCTTTGACGTCATCAGATGCCCTATGTACTTTACATGACACCTTGATGACGTCATCAGATGCCCTATGTACTTTACATGACACCCTGATGACGTCATCAGATGCCCTATGTACTTTACATGACACCTTGATGACGTCATCAGATGCCCTATGTACTTTACATGACACCCTGATGACGTCATCAGATGCCCTATGTACTTTACATGACACCCTGATGACGTCATCAGATGCCCTATGTACTTTACATGACATCCCTGATGACGTCATCAGATGCCCTATGTACTTTACATGACACCCTGATGACGTCATCAGATGCCCTATGTACTTTACATGACACCCTGATGACGTCATCAGATGCCCTATGTACTTTACATGACACCCTGATGACGTCATCAGATGCCCTATGTACTTTACATGACACCCTGATGACGTCATCAGATGCCCTATGTACTTTACATGACACCCTGATGACGTCATCAGATGCCCTATGTACTTTACATGACACCCTGATGACGTCATCAGATGCCCTATGTACTTTACATGACACCCTGATGACGTCATCAGATGCCCTATGTACTTTACATGACATCCTGATGACGTCATCAGATGCCCTATGTACTTTACATGACACCCTGATGACGTCATCAGATGCCCTATGTACTTTACATGACACCCTGATGACGTCATCAGATGCCCTATGTACTTTACGTGACACCCTGATGACGTCATCAGATGCCCTATGTACTTTACATGACATCTTGATGACGTCATCAGATGCCCTATGTACTTTACATGACACCCTGATGACGTCATCAGATGCCCTATGTACTTTACATGACACCCTGATGACGTCATCAGATGCCCTATGTACTTTACATGACACCCTGATGACGTCATCAGATGCCCTATGTACTTTACGTGACACCCTTATGACGTCATCAGATGCCCTATGTACTTTACATGACATCTTGATGACGTCATCAGATGCCCTATGTACTTTACATGACACCCTGATGACGTCATCAGATGCCCTATGTACTTTACATGACATCTTGATGACGTCATCAGATGCCCTATGTACTTTACATGACATCTTGATGACGTCATCAGATGCCCTATGTACTTTACATGACACCCTGATGACGTCATCAGATGCCCTATGTACTGATAGCCTGCGACCACTGGCAGTGGCTAGTGGCGCGAACGAGGAACGAGGGACGACGGACGAGGGACGAGGAACAGGACACGAGGGACGCGTTACAAGAAAAAACGCGAATTTTAGCTAAGCTTCCGCCGATCTAACTTTGTTAATTTTCAATCGATTTGGCTCAAATTTTGTCAGCGGGTGTCTTCTATACTCTCTCACTTATATCCAGAAGGAAATCTCTAGAAAATTTGTTTTACAGGTTTTATTAACTACTTTACCAAAATCTAAGTGATCACAAGTGCCAGGCAAAACCAAACCTCTCCAGCCGCTTCGCGGCTGGAGCGATACGTAACACGTCATATCCCATCATAGGCGTAGATCTCGATTTAATTCAGCGTCTCTCCTACCAAACAGGAACCTGCCATAGTGGAACTGAAACGTTGCCGACTTCCTAAATCTCAGTTATTTAGAATCTGAGTTGTTCCATGGAATAGCCACCCTAAAAAGAAACCTGACCTCAAATTCCCGGGGTGGGGGGGGGGTAATTTGGGGGTGCTGAGCACGAATCTGAGGTTCATTTCTCGTTTTTCTAAAGCTTTCGACTTGATTTGTTCAAAGCTTCCCACCGGCAGAAAAACTTGAAGGGAAAATCGACTTTTGACGATTTCTGGAATGTGGCGACAGATGCGGCTCAAATCGTTCTTCTGGGGGTTATGTGGAGTGCTCAACGCGAAGAAGATGTCAGTTTATTGATTTTTGACAGCTTGCGGTAGATTACGGTGGGTACACGGTAGTTTGCTCAGTCTCAGATTTGTCTCGGTTTGTATGTGGGGGTTATTTGGGGGTGCTGAATACGAATTCGATATCCATTTGTCGATTCTCGAATTATTAGGATAGGTTTTGCCTTCTAAATGGCATGTTTCCTACCGTAACCGACAGCAGGGCTGTGCGTAATTACGAACTACGGTTTACGATTTACGAATTACGGGCGTTTTTGGCAATTTTTTTACGATTTACGATTTACGAAATTTGGGACCAAAATCGTAACTAATCGTAATAAAACGTGAAAACGCGGTTAAATGAGCAATTCCAATCGGCGGTCTAGTACAAATATAAATTTAACACTTTCAATACGACTTAACTTCAACACTTTCAAATTTGACACGCCCCTAATATTTGATTACTCTTCAAATTTTTAATTTTCGGTGAACCCGTACCCGTGCATGCCCGGCCGGTCGAAGTCAGCAGTAGGTCAGTCATGGAGAACTATAATTGTTGATAACGAGCTTTAGGAATGACCAATCGCTCCCCTTCTCACTCTGACTGACCCAAACTTATTATTTGGTTCCAACATTTCCTTGCCCCAAGCCGAGCCAGGTCGGTAGCTTCACAGCTATTTACTTCCTTGGAATGCCCTTGTCACATGATGAACACCAGGGGCGTAGACCTTTGGTGGGGCTGCAGTCTATATCGGACCAAAATTTCGGTCCGCAGTTACAGACAACCGCTGTTGCAACACTTACTGCAGACAGAATCATGCTGTGACCGCGAGGTCCTGACATGATTGATATTCGTCCCAGCACCACTATCTTCTAGCTCTCTGTAAACTTCTAAAGCGGTCGCCTGCAGCTGCGGACAGCAATTCCATTCCCACATAAATAGACAGTAAACATGGGGCTCGACTCCAAAGATCTGGCTGGCTCATGGAGCGAGTAAAGGTTGGAACCCAATATACCACCGGCATGGATCCTGAAGACTTTGCGTTCCCCATTGGAGGTTGGCGCAAACTCGGTGCACCTATGTTACAGCATGTGGCACCCAGTTTGCGCCAACATTCAACAGTGAAACGCAAAGTCTCTTCCGGTTCCATGCCAACGTTAGACTTTGTTGCAGAATTTTGCGGAGATTTCAAAAACAACCTTCCCCACGCATTCATCTTTAGCGGTTAAAAAGATACTAACAAAAGAGTGGAACTTCGTGAATTCAAATCTGCCGTAATTTCATTTCTGCCCTAATCCGTAATTTCAAAATTTGGTTTGAAATATTTCCAAGAAATTATGGCTGCAGAGTCCTACTTTTTCAAAGAAGTTTTTAAATGTTTTAATGAGGAGCAAATTCTGAACGCAAAAGAAAAGAAGATGAAGAACCTAATTTTTGAAAGCGCAGATTTAGAGGGAGCCCTCACCCTTTTGCATTTCAGAATCCTAAACAACCTTCACCACTCATACATCCGTCTCCATCTCAACAAACTTACGCTTATGGGGAGGAACGCTTATAACTCCGTTCAGAGCAACGCTTTACAAATATAGAGAGCAGACTCGTTTTCTGCGTCAAAAAGTGGTTTTGTAAATGTATATATTCAAAGGGAAATGTATATCCCCTTTGAAATGGCAACCTTATTCAAGCATCCTTCCTTAAAAGGTTAGGGCTAAAACTATCCAACCGTAAATTTTTCTCATCACAGTGTTGCCCTCCTTGGCTTCAACTGAACTGTGTTTGGTAGAGCGATAATTCCCTATGCTTTCGTATTCAAAAGTTGTACGAAACCTGGCACAGGTGTGGTGGTACTTAAAGGCACTGTTCGCGATAAAGATCGATTTTCTGTTTTTTTTTGCCTATCTTGAAACCGGTCCCATTCTGATTCCAGTGATGCTTCTAAAATTGTACAAAACCTTCTGGGAATGGGGTTATGGTACCTAAAAAATTGAGCTAGGGAGGCATGGTGGACGAGTTGTCCGAGGCTTGTAACTTCCGTCTTTTGCAGCCAATGTATGCGAGCTGACCTGAGTAAAGAGAGAAGTTGAGAATGAAGGAAGAACGGGGCTTTTGATCGGAAGCCATCGCTCATCTCACAATCTCGAGTGTTCATTTGTTCACATCGAGGGGTGGAAAGGGGCGGGACTTGCCCACAGCTGCGGGGTTTGCCCACTTTTCTAAGCCGTTTTGCGGCTCCTGGGTAGCTTTTCGTCCCGTTTTTTCTGCTTCTGCTTCTGAGAGCCACGAGAAGCGTTTGCCAGGAAAAATTCGAGGATGAAGTTTATCCCGAACAGTGCCTTTAAATAAACTTAGAGTTTCCATTTTGTCTATTAAAGTCGTTCCTACCCCGCGTATGTGTACTGAATATTTATTCAAGTGCTGCTCTAAAAATGTCACTTTGAAACCCAACCTCCAACCTCCTTCGATATGGAGACACCTCATCACTGAAATGCTACGGTGTTTCCACATCGAATGAGGTTTGGGTCATGTGTGGGCTTATTACTCATTATCAGTTACGATTTACGAATTACGAGGAATTTTAAAAATTACGATTTACGAAATTACAAAATTCAGTTACGCACAGCCCTGACCTACAGTAAACCTTAAAACTTCGGCAAGCGAACCCCAGAATTTGTTCAGCACCCCAGATTACCCCTACATACATGTTTTTGGCAAAATCCCAAAAAAAAAATAGAAACACCCTCAAAATTTCATGGGGGGTAGGTACTATACATGGGCATTCGACCCGAGTTTTCGAATGAATGAATAATTCGAATACGGCCATTTCAAAAATTCCGAATAAATGAATACATTCGAATAGTGCCTTTTAAAAAATCCCGAATAAATGAATACATTCGAATAATGCCTTTTAAAAATCCCGAATAAATGAATATATTCGAATAAGGCGTTTTCAAAATTCCCGAATAAATGAATATATTCGAATAAGGCGTTTTCAAAAATCCCGAATAAATGAATATATTCGAATAAGGCGTTTTCAAAATTCCCGAATAAATGAATACATTCGAATAATACCTTTTAAAAATTCCCGAATAAATGAATACATTCGAATAATGCCTTTTAAGAAATCCCGAATAAATGAATACATTCGAATAAAACCTTTTCGAAATTTCCGAATGAATGAATATATTCGAAAAGTCGACCAACTATTCGAATAATCGAAGCCTATTCGAATATTCGAAGAATATTCGACATTTCGAAATCAAGGTCAATATCACCCCGGAACTTCGACTTCCGAGGAAACTAGGAGACTGTTTTTATCGTGAACTACCTTCAAGACGGAGAACACTAACAGGGAAACTACTAATAGCCAAATTGGCAGACCCACATAAGCTGTACTTTTCTAGAACCACTTTGAACGTAGGGCCCGAATATGCCCTTCACAGCTGCCTAGTCACTCTGAAAAAAATCGGTAATAGGCATTCTTTCGTTTCGCATACCTATTGTACCATCCAAAAACGCATACTGATCTTTCCAGATGCTGAAAACGGTCAATCGTGTTCAGCGCACAAAACAACCCCCTGGACAAAGCGTGGGCAAAAGCACTTTTTCCAGAGCTTCCACGAAGTGATACCATTTCCCACATGTACCAATTTTCGGTTGAGCGTTAACCTAAATCAAGTAGGGCTTCAGAAAGCGTTGAAGAAAAACATTCCAGATTTGACCCTAAATTCCCCTAGAGGTGGTGGTGGTGGGGGGGGGGGTTGTTTGGGGTGCTGATCACGAAGCTGAGGTTTCTTTGTCGATTGTCGACTAAATTCGTTCAAAGCTTCTCATCGGGAGGGAAATTTGATGGCAAAATGCGACTTTTGATGTTTCCCGGAGCGCTACGATGTTGCTCAAATTGTTTCTTTGAGGGTTATTTGTAGTGATCAACGCGTATCTGATGCATTATATCGATTTTTTGACAGCATGCGGTAGATTACGGTGGGTATGCGGTAGTCTGGTTAGTCTCGGATTTGACTCAAAATTGCTATGCGGAGGTAATTCGGGGTGCTGAATGCGAATTCCATGCCGATGGTGGTTGAGAGATCGCCGCGACGAACACACGTGGCACGCACGCAAGCGAGGAGGTAATGATAGTCATGAACATCGATCAAGTGATATCACGTTAGATCGCTGCGTCGCGGCTATCTCTCGCCCAGTGATCGACGATACACATATTGCCCCAAAGCAAATTATTCGAAAAGGTGATGAGCATCAAGATAGCAGAGTATTCGAAAAGAAGAGGAGAAAAAGCGCGGCGAGAGAAATTTCTGCAGAATGTGAGTTTGAGTTGCATAACTTGTCTTCGCTTCTCATGTTTAATTCTTATATTTGCGTTTCGTATATGTGTATACAGAATCAATTACGAAATTCAAAGAAAGGAGACCAGTGACGGAGGGGTTGGAAAATCGGAGGAGATTGGCTTAACTAGCTCCCACAATAGGGGACAGGGGGCAGCCACACTTTCGTGGATACCCTCTATCCACCATTACGGCGGCGACGGCCTAAAATAATGGGAGCAGGAGAACACACTATTGATTTCGCGGAGGCGGCCCAGCGCCAATGGGCGACGGCTACCCAGAAAAATGAAAACAAGTTACTTGTCACATAAAAGCCCGAAAACAAGTTACTTGTAACATAAAAACCCGAAAACAAGTTACTTGTAACATATCTAAGCCGATGGAAGTTACTTGCGACTTTTATTGTGCCATTTAAGTTACATGTAACATATTGGAGGCGAATTGCCAGCGGTTTCCTGTCGATATGTTGCATGTAACTTAAATGAGAAAAACTAAACAGGCAGCAGTGACTGTTTATCCATACGTGTTCCATCTCATTTTTTTGCCAGTAGAAATGCTCTGCGAGTTTCAACAAGTTTCAACTTGCCAACTTCCTGCGTATTCATTGCTAAAAACGATGGGATAAACGGTCGCTGCTGCCTATTTAGGAGGCCCCAACTTAAACGGCTTGAGATAAGTCGCAGGTAACTTACATCAGCTTAGATATGTTACAAGTAACTTGTTTTCGATTTCTGAGAGGATACTGGGTGCAGTGCGCCTCCGATATGTTCCATGTAACTCAAACGGCACAATATAAGTCGCAAGTAACTTAAATCGACCAAGAAGATGTTTCAAGGGAAATGTACAACGCACTCGCGGGGTCAGGCTTACGACTGGCGTTGATGTTGGTTCAACTACCCTAGTTTGAGGTACTTGGCCCCACACCAGCATGGGAGGCCCTGCACAGCATTTTTTCGCGTAGTTTGTGGTCTGGAACACGCTCTCTGCGTCGCGTGTCGTCTGCGTCACGTTATGGCCTTCATAATGAAAATATAAATGTAAGTTACATGTAACATAAGTGTAACTTACATGTAATATAAATTTAAGTTGCATGTAACATAAATGTATGTTTCATGTAATATAAATGTAAGTTACTTGAGACATTCAAGTAAGTTACAGTTATATTACAAGTAACTTGTTTTGATTTTTCTGAGTACCTGTCCAGCCTGTTGCGGCAACTTCGGATAGCACCGCCCCTAATCAATATGCGTTGGTGCTTGTGTACAGCGCGCAACGGGAGACCTGCACACAAGAACGAACAGCGGAAATGTTACTCACAAAAATGGATAGCTCAATTTGCGAAAAGATTCTTTGAAGGGTTTCTGTTTCAAAGGAAATAGGTCTTGTCTAATTCGAATGTGAGGCACTTTTTTTTCCGAATTTTATCGAATAAATCCGAAATTTAAATTTTCGAATAAATCGAATATTCGAATAAATCCAAATTTTAAATTCTCGAATAAATCGAATATTCGAATAAATCGAAAATTGAAATTCTCGAATAAAACGAATATTCGAATAAATCCAAAATTGAAATTCCCGAATAAATCGAATATTCGAATAAATCCAAAATTTAGATTTTCGAATAAATCGAATATTCGAATAAATCCAAAAATTCAATTCTCGAATAAATCGAATATTCGAATAAATCCAAAATTTCAATCCTCGAAAAAATCGGATATTCGAATAAATCCAAATTTTAAATTCCCGAATAAATTGAATATTCGAATAAACCCCAAAATCGAAATTCCCGAATGAATCGAATATTCGAATACTCGAATATTCGAATTATTCGAATATTATTCGAATAATTATTCGATTCGGTCCCAAGTCTAGTAGGTACCCTTACCTTGCCGCGAAGCTTTAAAAACGCTCATAACTTCTTTCAGAGTTGGTTTAGGCAGCTGCGATAAGCATATTCGAACTTTTCGTCCGAATATGGTTATAGAAAAGTACATTTCATTTGGAATGGTTGCTATGACTTAACATCGAAGGGACTCCCATTGAGGCTACCGATCAGATAACTGATCTTGGGTTCGTCATCATCAGGAGTCTTAGCTTCGATGTACATTGTGAGGCTACATCGAAGAAAGCTACTTGTGCAGTGAACAAGATATTCAGAGCTTTGGCAAAACGTAATCCATCTGTTCTTATAAAAGCCTACACCACCTACGTGAGGCCAATTCTTGAATATGGCACGCCGGTGTTCAATCCCTACAAAGTGAAGGACATCAACTGTTTGGAGAAAGTCCAAAGCAACTTCACAAGGAAATTGTTTATTAGGATGCATGGTTTTGTTAATGGCCGCATACCAGATTCCGTGCAGAGAAATGAGCTATTTCGTTTGAAACCGTTATCTCTCAGAAGAGTAGAGAATGACCTACTTCTCCTTCACAAAATCCTGTTTGGGGTCGATTTCGGTCTAAAACCTAAGGACCTTATGACAACGAGAGAGTCAACCACCAGGGGAGGCCCCACCAAGCTCCACCGTTACACATCAAATCTCAACTGCAGGCGTCACTTTTTCATTAACAGAACTATACCCATTTTTGAGAACCTCGGTAGAAACCATTCCATTCCTTCCAATTACACATCATTCAAAAATTTTATTCGAGTAAAAATTGAGCTGGGGGATCGTACAAGTAGCGCTTCCTGACTGGCTGTACAAGTTTTGATTCTTTCCGTTAGGTTAATTAGCATGTTGTTTTCCTTGTTTCCATTGTTCAACTTCCTATTGTTTATTCGTATTTTGTGGTCATTTTGACTACATAGGCTTGCCTATGTAATAAATAATAATAATAATAATAATAAACTGTTGGAAACTTATCTTTATTGTGCCGTTAATCAGTTTGTAGACCATGCAAGCATTAATAACCTTCCTCCTTGATTCTCCCGTGAGCAAATTGAAATACCCTTTCCAAAAATGGGATCTCGGGATTCTATTATAGAAAAATCCATTATCCCTTATCGACAGCTTTCTAGTAAAGCTATTTTGGTATTTTTCGAGATTCAGGATATCCCTCCTACTACAAGGGTTGAAGACAGCTTTTCCACACTCCAGTGGAGGCCGAATATAGGTTTTATAGGCTCTCAAAAAGACGTTGGTGTTAAATGTAAAATGCGACTTGAACAAGCGAAATGTACGAAGGTGGGCCTTGTTCTGAATATTCTGAAAATGACCCGAGAGGTCGAGCTTGTGATCATACAAGAAGCCCAGATCTCTCACTGACCTCGTTGGATCATCGATGTTTCCGTTTTTTATTCGAACATTTTGGGGAGGGTGTAAACAAATCTGGGCTCTTATTTATATCTCTTGCTGGAAGGGGCTTACCCGCCCACTTTCCTGCCGCTGACCTATCACAGCAGCAGCGAACGTTGACGTGATAGGCCGACGGCGAGAAAATGGGCGGATTGTTAAGATAAGAACGTTGGCGAACACCCGAATAGGGAGCGAGAGTATTGGATAGATCGATGTGGACAAAGACAGGAACATGGTCACTTGTCAAAGTAGTCGAGGTAGACCATGAGCATCAGTTAGAAAGGTTGGACGAGACAAAAGATATGCCTGGGCTAGAAGATCGGCTGTTAGCAGGGAGACGAGTGGGCTGATAATCGTTTGACATGACCAGGTCGCACACATCTTCGACGTTTCCATTCTTCGACGTCATTTCCTCTAACATCAGGACCGAGAGACGAGCAAAAGGTGTGAGCGTTGAAATCACCCGCGAAAACAACCGAGGATGAGAGAGAGCAGTCGCTCAGCTGCTCAAAAAGTGGAATAGGGTCATAGGACGAAGGCCATGAGGTGGTAGGGGGAACATAGATGTTGAAAAGAGAAAGGGGAGTCTTAAGGGGGCGATGGACCGGAAGGTACTAGAGAGTACTGTGTGGGAGTGTTAGGTATGAGGTGTAAGGGAAGAGTAGATAATATGAAAGTGGAAACTCCTCCGCCAAGAGTTGACCTTGGAGCATGGTAACAAGTATAGCCTGGGATATTGGGTTGAGGATAGGTAGGGGATGGAGAGCTTGGTTTCTTGAATCATGATGACGTCTGGATGGTAAGTACGTGCGAAGAAAGTTCAGAAGGCTTGGCACGAAGACCACTTAGGTTTATATGTAGAGTGGAAAGGGGGCGATTGCAGTTTGAGGAATCAGAGGTGGTAGGTGAGGAGCACAAAATACATCGAAAAGAAGAATTATGATGCCTCACAGAGCAGAGACCCGAACAGGAGAGATGCACCCACCTTTGGCATCCGAAGCACTGGACGCTGGTTCCATTCCACGTCACATTCCTGCCGCATGTGGCACATGGGTACTTCTTCTTCTGAGCCCTGTGTAAGAGAATCCGAAGGAGAGCAGCGGCCGGCCAGCGTTTCTCCCATGACAAAAACCCTCTTCGTGGAGGGGATGACGTCGGTTTGCACGGAGGCGATTTTCTTTCCTCCACACTGCCACGGCACGAACGTACGACATCTCGGCAGCGCGTGCCTCCCATCCAGCACCGCCTTACTCAGGCCCTCGGGGGCGATGAGACGCAGATCTCTAGGCTATCACCACTGGCCCGCACCCCTATTTGGCCATTGTTATACGCCACGACAGGCCTGTCGCGGTCGCAGAGCACTGCTACGTCGCTGTCGCTGAGGGCCAACCGTCGCTGAGGGCCAACCGTCGCTCGCGGCCAAAAAACACCCGGAAGGATACTGGATTTGGCTGGGTCGCTGTCGCTGACACCCGTCGCAGGCAAACCCGCGCTGTATATGAGACGCGTGGATTTTTTTTGCATGCAATTTATTGCAAATAATTTTCTAATAAAGTCCTATGGGGCCATACCAAATGCATTCACTCGGTTTATACAAAATGAAAACAATCAAAAATATGCCGGTAATAAGGGACACCGAACAATCAAACCGATGGTCAACGTTGGCACTATGCAGCAGAAACAGACGGCCAACTTATGGCACACATACAGGCCATAAAACGGCCAGAGTCTCACCGTCGACTGCGTACCACGCGCTGCGCGACCGCACGCGCGTCGGAAGCAGACGAGTTTTGGCCGCCGCGCGACGAGTTCCGGCCGCCGCGCGACGTTTCGGCCTCCGCGCGGCGGCCAAAACTCGTCGCGCGGCGGCCGAAACTCGTCTGCTTCCGACGCGCGTGCGGTCGCGCAGCGCGTGGTACGCAGTCGACGGTGAGACTTTGGCCGTTTTATGGTCTGTACTACCACGGGGTGGCACGTAGCGCTAAATGGGTCAGTAAAACGAGTTTGGCCACTAATAATTATTCTATACAGCTGCACTCGTTCCACAGCTGGCGGTGTTGTTGTCACCACCGCCTGGGTCCGTCTTCTCCAGGGTTGAGCAGCTTTGTGACCGGCACAACGGGGGTCGTAAAATTTTTAGAAATTTTTGGAAAAAAAAATGAAAATTTGGGAGAGGTCGTAAAATTTTTAATACCTTTTGCGTCCACACGTCAGCCGCGAACCCTTTTGCGTCCACACGTCAGCCGCGAACGAACTGGACCCTAGAAAATATTACAACAATTTTCGCTTCTCTTTAAAATTTGACACTAAATGAAGCTTAAAAAATTTGGTGCCAGGGGCTCCCTGGGGTGGGTCGTCAAATTTTGGGATTTTTTTTTTGGAAAAAAAAAGAAAATTCGGAGGGGGGTTGTAGCCGCCACAAAATTCGCCACAGCGGCCTGCTCAACCCTGGTCTTCGCGCAGGACACTTCTTTCTCACTTCCAGCTTGGGTTGGTTAGGCAACCAATTTGCAGTCGTCAAAGTGCAAGCAAAGGAATTGTAATTGATGCTCTAACCTGCACGGCAATGCCGGTGCCGCCGGAAGTTGCACAGCTGGTTGACGCCTGTGACTTGCAGTAGAAACATTCCATAGTCCGCCGCTCGTCCAACGCCTGCTGTGAGGACTACGACGAAAGATGCCTTAGGCGTATAGAACATTCTGTCATAACCCATTTTTTTCTTCTGTTTACCAACCAGGTTTGTTAGGTGGACTTGCTTTATTGGGTCAACGTTTCGGCACAGCGCCGTTTTCAGAGACCTGAAAGCGCAAAGCATGTCATTTGCGGTTTACACGATCAAGCGCATCTCCGCTGTACAGAGGTATCGACGCGCGCAAAAGCCTCAAGGAGGTGGAGTCCACGTAATCAATCTAGTTTAGTGAATGGGGATGCGTCGATAGATCGCCGCGCGCGATCGAATCTCTGTTGGCCGGTGATGCTGCCAACGCCGCACGGCCAGCCACAATGATTGCGCCTGATTCATTCGTTGGTCTAAATATGATACGGAGACCATAACATCAACCAGAAGCGTTTACACCGAGACCAGCATGAAATTTATCTTCCCTACCGCGATAAAACGACGATAAAAAAGCAGTTCTCTTCTGCCTTTATCGTATGATCTTCTCTTCCGCTTTTGAGGCCGTGAATTCGATAAAGTGGAGTAAATTTTCCAGACATGCCTTTTCTGTTGGTAACCGGATATCCAACTTGCGGTAAGACTACAATTGTCGAACGGATTGCAGAGTATTTCTCTAAAGAAGGAAAAGAAACGGTGGTTCTTCGGGACGATGACTATCCTAGCTTCAGCAGACAGAACTACGGAAATGCTGCGAAGGTGAGCCACGTTAAACTGTCCTCCGAATGAGTTGAAATTTTTCTTTCAGGAGAAGGAGCAGCGAAGTTTTCTGCGGTCATGTGTACAAAAGTCTCTAAGCCAAAACACTATTGTGATATGCGATGGCTTGAATTATATAAAAGGTAGGATCTTCTCTAGTCTCTGAGGCCGTTCGTGGAAACTAAGCTAAAAAACCTAATTTTTGAACCAGTCTATGAATGTAATCGTTTTTAGACATGTTCTTACTCAGGCGATTCTCGGCCCCAAGCTGCACCAAACAGTGATCGGAACCGCCTGACAGTCCGGCTCGTTCTCCCAATATTCGGGCCACTGCTGTTGCTGTTCGGGCGAACTGGAGCAGCCCGGACATCAGCAGAAGTGGCGCAGATTGGGAGAAAAAACCGAACTGTTAGGCGGGTCGAGACCGAGAATCACCTGAGCACCTTCGTTTCTGAGAAGTTAGTCCACCCATTTAGGATACAGGTATGAGCTGTTCTTGATTGCAAAGCTATGCAAAACTACATTCGCGGTTCTCTACTGCCAGGGTGATGAATCGACTTGCAAATGGTTGAATGAGCAGAAGGACAAAGATATCAGGTGATTAATCTTTATTTTTATCGATATAACCATAAGTAAATCAGACAAAAATAAGGTACGCAGAAGCCACAATCGCCGAGCTCATTGCGCAATACGAGAAGCCAGATCCACGAAACCGGTGGGACTCACCACTCTTCGAAATCAGAGTAGGAAGGAGTGAAAGGTAAGGTGTAGGATAACTATCATATTTCTGCTTTCACATACCTGTTGCGACCTTGCAGTCTTACTCGGTGCGTATAAAGTAGCGTCCGCCACAAATACCTATGGACGTAATACTAATACTAATCACTCAAACTTTAGTGATAATTAAACCGCAACGACGGTGAAACCATCAAATGACGATTTCCTGTACAACTTGTGCACGCCACCAAAGAAAACAGGGGTAGAGTTTTCTGCGTTAAATAATCTCTCTGAAGATCCACCTTAGATTCAACCTTCATTAAGGGGCTAGTCGCCGAGCTCCTATTCAGTATTCATCCTCCCGGACATGTCTGGTACTACTTATTGACTTCGGTGATAGTAGAGATAGTTGGACTTACGCAGAAACCTTGCTTCCTGCAAGGTCGGGTTCATAATTCACGCGAATAGCGAAGCGACCCAATTGGTATGGCCACGATCACACTTCCAGCGACGCGACGCAATGTTTACCACCAATATCGACCGAAAATCGATAAGCCTGATATGCGCTGTCGCTATTGCTGGTCGCGGGAAGTGATCCAATCATGTCTCGATTGGGGCACAAGATGGTGATATCATACGCATTCGCAACGACTTTGATGCCACATGGCGGCTCTTCGAGATGTAGGCTGAAAAGAGCAGGCTAGAAGATTCCTCTTTGAGGTACACCGGCAGCAATAGGGATGTGTCCGTGAAACAGTGGGTTCGCTCGGCGTCCTTTGGTGCTTAGTCGATAAGCTCGATGAGCTCCTTCGCGACTAATTTCTCAGCGACTTTGGCCTTCGGTAGGAGAGGACTGGTCGGCGTACACCCCTTTGCTGCAGATGACCACTTCCAGGCTTTGGCTATGGAATAGTGTTTGCGACCTTCCTGTCTTGGGGGGGGGGTAAGGTACACGTCCGAAAAGATGTGGTGATAGGGTCGGCGAGAAGTGGCAGTTCATTCGGCAGTCTCTTCAAAACTACTGGACTGAAGCCGTCTGGTCTTGCTGCCTTCGAATCACGCATCTCTTTGATTCCGGGTAGGCGTGACTGCGTCTGATGGAAACAAATGAATGTAGCAGTCGATAACCAATTTTTCTTGACACCGTGGTACCATATCTTCCGCTGATATCATTAAAGAACCTGAAAAATAATAGGAATCCTAGATGTGTAACATTGACTTAAGTGTATCAGCCGGCGTGCACCCTTCATGTGAGGGTACGACTCACATTAACATCCAGTCCTGTGCGTTGCTGTTAGTCAATCACATACCGTCGTTTCCTGTCATTTCATTTTCGCCAGGAGTTCTTCTGATGGAGAGACAGATGATATGCATGTCGACTTGGAGCATCCATCTCCAAAATTCGTTGATATTCCTTTTGCAGACATCTCTAATTGGATGTGTGAGGTTAGGAGCTATGGTTTCTATGCTAGATTGAGATAGAGTTGTAATTCTGGTTTCATTCAGGGGAAAGCACTCACTCAGAACCAGAGCACCCAAGTTGCTCCTCTAGCTCCGGCCAACTTCCTCCATGAATTGGATCGGGTTACCCAGGAAGTTGTCAGCGACATTGTTCAAGGACAAAGAAATGTAGCGATCGGTCATCATATTGTGATAGGCTCATCCGAACCAGATCAGAATAAGGTAATCTATTAAATGTATAGTCGCCAGGATAGCACTGGGACTTCGGATTTCTCATTGTGCGATGGCGCAAACTCGGAGCGCATGTGTTATAACATACGTTCACCGAGTTTGCGCCAACGCACAACAAGGAAGGTTGCGGGGCAGCTCATCCCCGTTGGCGTAAATTGCTTCCCAATTTTTGGCAGGGGGTTGAAACCCCTGGGTGGGTGAAATTCTTACGTGGGTGCGAAAGTTCTCAAGAGCTATTAATGCTCCAAAGGATAAGGGGATCCTTGATTAGGATTTAATTTTACGTTGGTCTAAGATTTTCGCGGGGATGAGTTGCCCGTCAACGAATAAGGAACCTGAAGTTCAGTGCAATCCTTGCCGACTATACTTTCAATTCCTTGAAGAAAATTTCATATTTGCAGGTTCTGGTTAAAAGGTATCGCACACTAGCTGAACTTACAAGACTGCGGCGTCAGTTTATTAATATGTTTAAAAGCAATGCAATTGTGAGCAAGTCGAGAATAGCTTCGTCATTCATACATTTTCTTAATAACAATAGTTGACTGTGAATACTCGATCTCTTCTTTATTTCTACTATCAGCGCATCCGAGGGTGAATATGTGCGCGCACACTTTAGTGTTTTTTTTTTCATATTGCCACAACTCATGGACTAGTTGTTTCAAATTGTAGATGATATTTATTTCCTGTTATCAGACCTTCGAGCTGTTATCATTTATTGTTACTAAAGCGAATAATTAAAAGTTATGGAGATGAATTTGACACATACAGCATTCTCTTCAGAACGTGGCCAGTTCACAAGGAAAATTTCTGACCGGGTACGCCATATTTAGGTCGAAATAGGTAAGAGGATAGATACGCAATGATAACCAAGAACTACTTTGCGGTAGCGCTTTCGCGCATAATGCTATTCACTTCCAAATGTTCACCGCGTGTTTACGATCAATTCAAATTCCGAGTTTTCCGTGGCTTGCAAAAGCTCTGTTTTGCGAACCATATACGCTGATGAAACCCACGAAAACTGATCGAAAACCACATTTTTAGCCATACTAGGCCATACCGGAAAGTACCGTCGTTTCTGCGCATGTCAATAATTGGACCTTGTTGGGGCCAGGCGGAATGTAAGACAGCACTTCGTCAACAGGAAGGGGTGGAGTTTGATAAATTACTTCGGTCAGGGTTGGTAGTTGGAAAATTCACTGAATTCAAGAAGGCACTTGAGAGTTATCTGCTGTCCCAGGAGGGATGTTTATTGGATCTCATTCCTTCATGGTGCCCGTGTATGCTTCATGGTCAATTTATCCATTTGCTTGATTGTTGTGCTACTATATTTAGTCTCTTTGGCTTGCCGTTGAGTATTTCGTTTTGTTGTTTGTCTTTCACACGGTTCTACCGTGTAATAAATGAAATGAAATACTTGATTGCAATTTATCAGCTCATTGTTTGGTTCAGAGGCGTGCCAAAGACATTTCGAAGTTATAGTGACTTCTTTATTAATAGAAAATTGAACTACATTTTCTGTAATTTTAGGTGAAATGGCCAGTCAAATACTAGAAGAGCATTGCATGCTCAGGCATATGGCATTGCATGAGTTTCGTAAGGGAAGTAACGCAATACTTTATACCAAAAAACGTTTGCGATGTTTATCCAAATGCATTGGACACTCGTAAATGCCAAAGGTGGTTTTCCAAATCCAGATAAGGTAATTTTGATCTTTCTGACTAGTATCGATCAGGAGAGCCATCAACGTTAGACAACGTTGTGTTATATGCGGAAATGGAAGCAAATTCGTGTCAGACGATCACGGAATTGTCAAGAAGTCTTAGGCCAGGATCATACTTCCCGCGACTGACGACGGCGACAGTGCATGTCAGGCATATCGATTTTCGGTCGATACTGATGGTAAATAGTGCGCCGCGTCACTCTTCGCTGGAAGTATGATTTTGGCCTTAGCCAACCTTTGTCGACCATCCAAGAACATTGGAAGCAGATTCGGAAAGTAAGCAGAGCAGTATGTGTTTGAATTTAGCTTAAAAAAACGACATTACTTTCCGGTCCCCCTAATATTTCTTGTGATAATCATTTGATTTGCCGATGTTGGGTCTCTCATTCAGGCGCGGCTTTTAACAAAAAAAAACAGAGCTCAACACTTTTGAAGCGCTGTTTGTGAGTGCTTCCGGCGAGTATTCTCGGGATCTTTTCTCACCAATATGCTGCTATCACCATCAGCTTTCAATTATCCATATAAAAGTCGACATGTTTCCTCATCGTGAAAGCTTCTCCTAATCACAGCGCACTGCTAACGGATACAGTTAGTCGAGACGGCTCTAAAACGGACACCTGTTTTGTTTGCTGTACTCGGCACGAAGTGCAATAGGACTTTTGGATTTCCATTGACGGTTGGCGCAAACTCGGTGCACGTATTTCATCACTTATGGCATCGAGTTTGCGCCAACCATCAATAGGGAACCAAAAGTGTACCTCGCGAGTAGTTAAGCGGTCCCCATCACTAACGGATGGATTATTAGACAAGATTATAGGTACCTGGTCAGGCTTTTCTAGTCAGAGTTTAGGCGTGATGGACAGTAGTGATCACGTAATTAAAGCTGTGATGAAACGATTTCTTCTCCAAATAACAAAACAAGGAAGACAAGTCAAAACCGGCCATCCTGTTTGGAATTAATAACAAAAAGGTTATAAACTAGATCACCACGACCACTCATGACCTGGAACAGCAACACAACTTCCACATGGAGACTGAAACAGTGGCGGCCATAACGTCCCCTGTTCTATGACATACTGTTGGCCCTTTCGGCAGCAGCACTGACAGCTTCGATTACTGCAGAGCGAAATCCTGTAATGAGCAGATTTCTATAGGTTCATATGAGCACAGCGATTTTCTAAATAAAAATTTAACTAGAAGTATCTTTTAAAGGCGGCTTATGCGCACGCTACAGTGGTTGTGATGACAATGCAAAAAGACCCGTCCCATGAGGTGGCATTCAGAACTCCCCGCGGTGCGATACCATGACCAGCCTGCGTACTAGCCAAGTAACATCGCGTCACGCCTTCCGTAGCTGTCTGCATAAGAAGACGCGTTGCATTCGAAATGACGCGAAAATGGTGCTATTTCCTTCGACTGACCTCAATCGTATTGCAATGCAATGCAGTGTGTGTGAGGTCAGCCAAAGGTATCATCAGCGTCATTTCTGTAGGAAGCCGCAACACAGCTACGTGGAATAAGCGGAAGCGAGGGGGTAATGGAATCCTCACTTGCACGCATGCCACCTAGCAGCGTCGCGGCTTCGTACAACAACAACAAGGACGATAGGTAGTTGGCTGCAAAACAGCGCAATAAACATGTTTGCTGCTACGCTCACCACGCTACTGTTGGGGTAACAACCAAACAGATGGCTGCGGACACCTCAGCAGCCTATGCGCTCGCGAGAAATGTGGTGATCGATGGCTGCACGCGACACGCGAGCGGGCTGCCGAGTGTACCGCAGCCATCTGTTTCGCGTTTATACCCACCATATTGGCTTCAACGGCAAGTGAATATGAGCTGCCATTTTGTGCATAACGTCGGCGTGTATCCGGAAGAGACTTCACGTTGACTGCTGAAGGTTGGCGCAATTTCGGTGCCATATGTTATAACATCGGTGCACCGGGTTTGCGCCAACCTCCAATGGGGAACGCAAAGTCTCTTCAGGATCCATGCCGACCATACATGCAAGGTGATACCTGATTTCTCCAGAACTCGTATGCCGGCGATTGTAGTTCCAGCTGGAGAGCAGATCTCATCCTTCAAAACAGCGGGATGTTCTCCCCTATTTAGAATCATCTCAGCTGCACCCTATAAAAGCCATAAGCAATGAATATGAATACTAAGTACTATTGAAGTAGATGAGCGACTCCATCAACATTTTGGGCAAAAATAGCACGCTAAACAATCAACAGATTGCTGAGCAAGGTCAAGCGAGCCATTGTCCCTCGGCTCTAATGGAAGTGAAAGTTTAACGCTATCTCAGATACCTAAGATATTTTCCTGGAATCGCGATTTCCGCAGACCTTCCATCAGATGTATTTAGATGCATAAATTATATACAATTAAGATTTCAAAAAAAAAACTACGAAGGTTATAATACAGATTTTATATATAGTAGAGATAAACAAGTCTAACATGGGGTGTAACGATCTGATCTAACGATTTTCAATGTTCCGCACAATTTTATAATATCGTCCCAAGTTGTAATCTTTGGATCAAACTTCACCCCGCTTTTTTCGTAAGACAACACTACTTGATATCGTGACTCAGTTATATTTACGCAGATAAGCTTAGGCAGAAGGCGAAGCTGCATCGCTTGTTCCTCGTGGGCGAAACATCGAACCGGTGGCATTCCAATATTTATGATACACTATACCATCCCAAGGACAATTCGTCGAAGGGGGCAAAATATGTTTCGAAAAACAACAGAACATCTGAGGTCTGTGGTGTACTGCGTCGCGGAGCCTGTCGCTGCCCTCAATGAAAGGTCTGTTATTAGAGACTTTCAGAGTGGCGTCGCTCATAAACTCCCGGCCGCGGGGCGTATAGGAATGATGGAGAGTGCTACACAGTTGACTTCCTACCCTCTTCGCTTTTTGCAGCAGTGGTGCGAATTTCGCGGCGACGACAACTTGAAAGTCCCTATTGATTAAATTTGAATTTGGATCAATCACGGACCCGTGGGAGATGGCAGCGACACGCTCTGCAACCCAGTATACGAAAGCCCTAACACTCCAGATTCCGTACATATGAACGAAAGGTTGAGCTGTACCGTCAATCTCTGGATTGGGAAAATCCGCGTCGCAACTAGAAGTGCGCGTGCACAGCGTGTGGATTGGCCTTGTTACGGTGAACAAACGACGGCTATCGCTCAACCCTGATTTTCCCAACATTGTTCTTTCCCCTCATGAACTACTGTAGAAAAGTTACCAGGTGAGCATAATAAGAGGGGGGGGGATGAGAAGAAAGAAACACAATGAAGAGGAATAAATGGGAGATTTATGGCCACCAGAGATGAGCGGCATAAAAATATGAAAATTGGTAAAATCTGGTACGTAGCGATCTCACTTTTGATGCTCACTGTGCTAAAGCCGTGTCTAGAGCAACTAAGGTTATGTATAGCATGTTCAGAGCTCTATCCAGTAACAACGAAAAGGTGCTACTTAAAGCTTATAAAACCTATGTAAGACCTCACCTTGAGTATGGAACTGTGATCTCCAACCCTCACAAGGTTTCGACCACTGTTGCGCTGGAGAAACTTCAAAACAGCTTCACACGCAAGGTGAGGGTCAACGGACTCAATTATAGTCAAATGCCCTGCGGCATTGATAGGAACAAGAAGCTACAGATAGACTCGCCGGCCTGCAGAAGGAAAAAAAATTCGATATTCTGATGGTTTATAAGATCTTGTATGGCTATGTTTGACTCAAGGCAAATGAATTCCTTCAACTAGGGGCATCTACCACAAGAGGTAGCAGTTTTAAGCTCGTTCGTAACAGAGCCAAGAAAAGTCTGAGGCACCATTTCTTTGTTAATAGAGCCGGGAGTGAGCTTGAAAAGCTACTCATAAGTTGCAGTCTCCCTACAACCCTACCTGCGTTTAAACGTCTCTTGGATCAGTACTTGATGACTGTGGATGTCTGAGCCGGTTTCTGGCCTTTTACTATTGTATAGGTTTTACGTTCTATTTATTCATTATTTGCTGCATTTATTCTGTGTAAATTAACTAACAGACTAGACCTGTAATAAACATATACATACATATATACGATTCGGAAATCGGTTTTCGGGCTTCGGAACAAAAAAATTTTTCTCGGGTTTCGGAAATCGGGTGCGAAACTCCTGAAAATGCTCGGAAATGCGGTTTTCGGAACGCGAAACGCGGGAAAATTAAAAAATCATCTGATCTTTTTTGCGTCCCAGATGACCCGATAATTTCGCGTTCCGCGGCGCTTTCCACGGTTTTCGGAATGCCAAGAATGCGCGAAACTGCGGGTTTCGGAACGCTAAGCGCGGAACTCCGCTCATCCCTGATGGCCACCGGAAATTTAGCGAAGCGCGATATCGATAGTTTTGCATGCGTAACGGGACCACCCCCACGCTCTCCGCTAGTTGCGTCGCGGTTCCTCCCCATCCAGATTATGACGATACCTACTCTAAAAACTGGAATAACAGAAAAAACTTTTTTATACTATTTGTCTATTTGTCTAATACATTACACTATGTAACAAATTTTAACTTTTTTCTGTTCCTGGGTTGAAATTGTGTTTTCCCAACCCGTTAGGTCTAGAACAGACAGGAAATCGCTGTTATTCCAGGTAAACTTCGCTTTTGTGACTAGGACAATGAATTTCGGAAAATCGCATGTTTAGGTAAGACAGTTTTTGTTCCTGACTTCTAAATGTTATATTTCAATTGTTTATGTCTAATGTATGTGAAAAATGACTTCATTAAGCACAAACTTTGCCTACACGACGACAGCACGAAGAAAACTCGTTTTTTTTTTGTGAAAATAGAAAGATTTTTATTCATTGCACTATGATCAGGTAAAAACAAAAAATGCTCAAGGAATAGACAAACACAGTCGGAAACCTCTCAACAAGGTTCAGAAATGTGTAGATTTTCTAGATTGACGATTGTACTTTGAATCACTCTCTCGAAGTTGCACCCAAATGTAGTCCCCCCTCATGGTTTCGTTATGCTATCATTGGTAACGACGTTCAAAGTCCAATATATCTTGATGAAAGGGCTCGCCTTGTTTGTTGAATTTTTCAAGATGCGAATCAATGATATAGACTTTCAGATACATTATGCATCCCATTTAGGCGTAATTCTTTATGAGAGTGCACCAACTCCACATAGCTTTCAGCTTTGCGATCACCTAGGAAGCCGTGAACAACTGCAACGAAATTGCTCCAAGCCGTTCTCTCCGTCCTGTTCAACAGCTTTGCGAAATCCTCACATTTTATGATCCTCTTGATCTGTGGTCCGACGAATATACCAGCCCTGTCCTTAGCCTCGGACAGAGTCGTTATTAAGGACAGTATAGTGAAACATGATGAGGGACTACATTTGGGTGCAACTCTGAGAGAGTGATTCACAGTACAGTCGTAAACCTAGTCGAGTCCTTTCCGACTGTGTTTGTCTATTCCGTGTGAATTTTTTGTTTTTACCTGTTCATAATGTCTAAAACGGATAAAAATCGTTCTATTTGCAAAAAAACGGGTTTTCTTCGTGCTGTTGTAGTGAAAGCGAGGTTTCTTCTCAATGAAGTCATTTTTTCACATACGCTGGGCATAAGCAATTGAAATATAACACTTAGAAGCCAGGAACAAAAATCGTGTTACATAGTGTTATTAATGTCGACGGATCGTGAAGTTTTTCTATACAATGTCTGCAGGCTTTCAAGGTGAGAATTCCTGGACAGTGTTCTCTTCGTAACAAAAAAATAGACAGTTTCTAGCAAAAAGACCGTAATTTACCAGAATACTCTGTGCAGCTAGCTTGATGGCGATTTTGCGTGAACAGCCAGCGAATACGCCTCCATCAGCTAAGGATTCTACGAATAAGTGTGCCTGAATTAGCTTGTTTTGATGAAAGACGAGTTGTGAGACTTACGAAGCCTCACCCAAGCTGGAGCCGAGCCCGCAATTACGCCGTACGAATTGAACGTTTTCGCATCGACTTCAATACAGGTACCGATTTTTGAGGCAAGTGTCTTGACAATATCGACCTAGTAAGAAGACAAAATAGAGATAAGTCCACATTGTTTATGGAATGGCTAGCAAAAGACGAATGTTTTTGAAGCTCACTTTTTCCTTGATGGCATCAGGACTAGCACACAGAATGGTAGCGCTTAAGCCAATAGAAGCAGCTGTGTTGGGCATGATACGAATAATTGGACCTCTATACAAGGTGACAGAAAGCTAAAATACGATGCTGGAGAGCACAACAGGGTAGTAAGTTACCCAGGAATGGCTAGTAGTACGTACCTCTTCTCTCAGGACATCTATATCTATTCCAGCCAAAATTGAGACTACCAGAGGACAATTTTTCAAGTTTGTCGCGCCCGAAATTATCGTTTTGAGTACTTCTTGCCTCGTTTGAGGTTTAACACCAAGGACGACAATGCCTGCAGATTACAAAACATGAAGTTGATGAACAGGAAAATATGAATAAGAAAGAGTCGCATGCTGAGTCAGAATACTGTCGTTCTCGAGGCCAAATTCCGGTCCGCAATTGAGGACTACGGCTGTTGCATGACGCGACACAATGATAATCGTGCTGAGAGAAGGACCAAGTGGTCCCAGCGCCATTATCATCCTATTGCGTGATGCAACAGCCGTTGCCCATAAATGCGGACCTGAGTTTGGCTCCGAGAACGACAGTATGCACATTCCTGAGCGAGACAAAAGTAAGCTTAAGAAGAAAAATACTTGGAGAGGTGCCTTTTTAGCAATGAATTGTAGAAGCGATGAGCTGGGGACAGCACTGTAAACTCACCATGTGGGAATTTGTCGATCATAGCACCAGTGCATGTATAGACGTTGGAAAAGCCTTGGCTCTGTAATTGTACAAATGAGGATAATGTGAAAGAACATTTTATGAACCTCCTCCCTCATCGAGAAGAACTGCATGAGGGAGGAAGCAAGGTTGTCGAAATAGACGATTAGTTTAAAAGGATTCGAATGAGAAAAACCGACGAGGATTCGTTTACCTTCCATTTGTTCATTGTAGTGTCAGATCGGCAGCTGATAGCGATCTCATCACGGGTAGCGAAACCTAGGTAGAGGAAGATTTCATAAGCAAAAGTTTTCCAACTTAAACAAAAATGATATCGATTTTATAACATAAATCAAATGCTCCGGCAGTATTGGAGACTAGCAGAAACCAACGAGAACTCGATCGGTTGAACCAATGAAGCTAAAGACAAAATCGTTGGGAGAGCGAAGCTAATAGAATCTTACGGCCTGTACAAGAAAGCTTACGTCGTCGGAAGCTTCAAGAACTAACCAAAGCGCCCATATTCAATCAATCTGGACGAATTTGTATTTGGGGTGGAGACTGCAAGCAAATGGGCGGGGAATGCGAATTTTCTTTGATTCGATATGGTTCTAATACAGTTTTGACTCGTTTGTGACTCTTCAAACGGCATGAACGTTCTATTTGGAGTGTTACAATGCCAGAACGTAAATTTACATAGAAGTCCAACGTGCTGCATTCCTTTTACATTCAGAGTCATCTCAATTTTGAACAAATTACCTTCAGAGATGGTAGAGGCCGCGCACCTTCTGATTTTCAAAAGCAGGCTGTCCCATTTCAACCTCAGGTCATTGCATGGGGCCAATGGCCGTGCTTTCTGCTAAAGCTTTGAATTCAGGGTGCTCTTATTCGTACGAGTGTTTTCTTAGCCCACTATTTTGTTTGCCTGCATTTCCAGGCTGTCTTGTTTAAACCTGTCTCACATATATATATATATATTGTATGTTTCTTTGTCGCCAGATAAAGCTATTGAATTGAATTGAATTGAAGCGTTTCGTGAACATGTCAGAACTCATTAAAAGTTCAGCGTTTCCAAACCTTGGTCAGGAACTCGGGGGGGGGGGGGGACGGTCAGCTTACTTCTGAGGTCGAAACGGCTGCCCGCTGAACCTATATTGGGCGAATCAGGATCGAGCGGCCATCCGCTCACATTTTCGACCTGGCCCACTCGGCCGTTGACGCCATCCGCGCCCCATATACAGAGGATCGTTACGGGACCCACTCGCGGTCACGTTAGTTTTCTGGACTGAAAGGTGTACGCGGATCGTTCACTCCCGCAAATGTATCAATTGAATTGATCAGTTGATCACGTCTAATCACGTGGACCGCCCGTATAAGGGCCCGAAAAGAGTCCCGCCGCTGGAAGGCGTGGTAGCGTGGAATGGAGGAGAATCGATCGTGCGGTGCCGTACGAGCGATACTCCTCCTTTTCATGCTGCCGCGCCTTTCAGTGGTCGGGCCGTGGTGCGGAGAGGGTTCCCTACCGGGGATGTGGGTAAACCACTTTTGGTAAGGTTTCCTATCAGATCTGGATAAATTTTGGGCCGCTTATGGACAGATTTTGGCTAGACTACGCATGAGAGGATTACGATAGGTGATACCGGCCCGCGCACCTTTTCCCATCGATCCGCTGATCGCAGGCGCCGCTCGACTGCCAATGGGCCCGAATAGACTCAGACAGGGATGGCGGGTCACCCGAGCGGTTTTCGCCTCTTTTCGCCGCGTCGAATGCAGCAAGGGTGATTCCCCCTACGATTTTCTCGGCAAAGAACGTTTTCGATCACCCGGGGGGCCAACGTTAGCGTGATTTAAAATGCATTCGGTGCAGCGGCCGACATGAGACGTTGAAAAACCCGCCGAATTTCCGGAATTTTGAATTCATTCATTGGATTCGCAGTGTCTTCTGATGACGACGCTGGTTTCATTCCGTTTCTTGTCTTTCTTTGACAACCCGATTCTTCTAGCCCCTATACACATACTTTTTACTTCCCTGCATGCCCTTTAGCCTGATACTTCCTCAACTAATCACTGAGGTACTATCTATTTCGGACTGGACGACTCACTAGAGCATATAAAGAAAATAGCAATTGTTTCGGCATGACCCACAGATCGGTTGGTCACAAAAACCAGTTTAGTGTGTTTGAAAATACTAAACCATTTCACGACTCCAGTGGGATGAACAATTATTGATGAATTTATTTAGTGGGTCATCTAATCCAAAGAGTACCATCACTGATGCATGCCGAGGCCCCCTGCGATTGAAACAGATCTGTGACTCCAATACTCAAAAATAACACCATCAAACATGCGAGAATTGCAGACCGGTGAGCATAACGTCCAACCGTTGTCGAATTTTTGAGAAACTACGAAGAACCTATTCTCGAATAAGATCTTGAAAGAACCTATGTCAAGCCTTTGCTCAAACTGATGATTCCATAAAGCTTGATTGTTCGGCTCGCCGACAACCGTCTTTCTTGTTAGGATGTACAATACACTTTAGTGACGATAAGCCAAATGCTGCATCGTACTCGCACTCAAGGTATAGTCTACAGCAATGGGAGTAGGACCTGGTGAGGTTGCGGACTCTTCCTAACTTACTGTAGTCTGATTGTATTATCACTCATTTTCTCGGAAAAACTGAGATTGGACGGTGAGTTTTTGTTTCCACTCTCACATTTTCACGTGTTTTCTTTGCTTCCACAGATGTATTCATATCGGTGAAAACACAGACTCACCGATATATCACAGCTGTTTCATAAAAATGAGTGATACCACTTATAAACTACCGTATGTTAGGACGAGTCCGCAACCTCACCAGGTCCTGCTTCCACTGCTGTAGACTTTAATCTAAATTCATTCATTGCGCTCTTCCGGTTTTTAAACATCTCACATTTTTTAGGTTTTTTATCTCTCTGGGACGAAGCGACGAGGAGCGCTCGATCAACCTCGAAGGCTTGCGAGAGGAACGACTGATCTGGAGGCCTAATGTCTTTCAAGCTCTGCGAAAAGCTCTGTGAGTCTTTACTAAGACAACTTTTCAGATTTTGGGTGCGTACTTTACCCTTTTTCGGTTTAACTCTGGAAATAAGGTACACACATTCAGACTCGACGTGCGATCCTACTCCCACGCGGTGAAAAACGGGCAATTCCTTTGGATCGCTCCAGATGTAAGTTTCAATTTCTGGCATATATGTGCTTATCATTGTTCTATATCACAAAAAAACACTGCAGCATAAAGCAAAAAGGCCGCGACTGGACGGTGGTAGCAGCACAGGCGTTTCGGACGCCAACAGTGAAGACGCTCAGAAGCTCCGATGGTGATTTTGCATCGATGCTATTCGAATCAACCCTGTTTGTTGCTATCGTCTCGAAATCGGGTCATTGGAAGTGCTATTTGGTCGTTTGAACCATTTGTTTTTGTTTGTTGTCGTTACGTATTGTATTCTTGAATGTAGTTCGTGCTAGTTTGAGTGTCTCTACGACCGGTGTTTTTCGTTGGGTTGCTGATACCAAAGTATATTGTTCCTTGCTGGATACTCTACTGTTTCTGGTGGGTCATGACGAGTGCTCACAACCGGTAGTTATTGCCCATTTTGTATTAGATCCATCTTCTTCTTCTTTGCAGCCGCGAAGAGAGTAATTGCTATAGGTTCAGAAACTGGGCGACCAGCGTCGGATTCGTCCAAATGTCTATTGTAGTCAATGTTGTAGGGTTTTTGGACAGTTGAATAACTGTAGGGTATTGTGGCCAGGACCACCACAGTCCGGGCAAACGTCGGGAGTGCTACTGTCGATCCTGTTCACGTAGGACTTCAGGAAAGTTGAGTGCCCACAGCGCAACGAGGCTAGAGTGCATCTGGCACGTCTACTAAGCTGAGACTCAGAAACTCGAGGCGGCACAGTACCCAGAATGGGATTAGCAGCCGCTCTCTCCAGATACCCTCGGACGAACTGGGTGTGCTCCTCGCGCAACAGACGGCGGCGTTCTTGATGTGAATCGTTTCATCTTTGCAGATTGACTTTATCTGGAGCATCGGCAAAAGGTTTTTTGATGCCTCTCTCTCTCTCTCTTAGAGCCTCAAGTACTCCCCAACATGGGTGGTTGGGCTGCTTGACCATGTTAATGTACAGCTGCTGGGCCTGGAGCTGACAGTGCTCCTTTACTGGTAGCACCCGTGTCTCGGCGTGTAAATGCTCGAATGGCGAACTCCTAGCACATCCGGTGGCGATCCGAAGAGCAGCGTTTTGTACACGCTGCACCTTAGTCCAGGATGAGTCCGACACTAAGTGCTGCCAAACCGGTGCCACATACTCTAGGGCGGGCTGCAGTATAGCCTTATACGTGGTCAGAATAGTTTCCTTACTGCTGCCCCATGATGTACCTCCCAGTGCCCTTAGCACATTGAGTTTAGCTCTTACAATTGCTTGATTTTGCTCGGTGTTCTTGTGAAACTTCAGCGACGGATCGAGTATAAGGCCGAGTAGTTTGACGAAGCGAGCAGCAGGCAGGCGATCTCCACCCCAGCTGACATCGGGATGGGCGCTGTGCTCTTTGGGGTCCGTTGTGAAAACTGATACTGAAGACTTGGCAGCTGAGACAATGAGCATCTTGTTATCGAATAGCTTTTCAAATCAATCAGGTACTTGATGATCTTGCTCGCGGCCACTTGTATGTCGCGGTTTTGGCACATGATAGTCATATCATCAGCGTAGGCGACAACTTTAATGTCCTGGGGAGGTGCCGGAATGCCCTCTAAGTACAGATTGAACAGAGCGGGTGATAAGACTCCGCCTTGCGGAACAACGGCAACTATGGGGATACTTTTAGAGACATGATTTTGAAACTTAACTTTTGCTCGAAAGCCCTTGACGAATGCTGTTATCCAACGCTTCTGCAACGGTGGAATAGAGGACTTCAGTATGTTATCCGATAGAATACCCAGGTTAACACTGTCAAATGCCTTTGCCAAGTCCAGGGCTACAGCAACGGTCCTGAGGGCTTTCTCTTGTTGAAGCCGTCGATGGCATAGCCAACGATTTACAAAAGTGCCGTCGTGGTGGAATGTAGCTTCCTAAAGCCGTGCTGGTGATGTTGTTTCTCATTATGCTGAGCCAAATCATTGACGATAAGCTTTTCAGCAACCTTGGCTAGAGGTGACAAAAGGCTTATTGACCTGTATCCTTTCGCTGATGATAGCGATTTACCCGGCTTAGGCAGAGGAATGACATTTGCTGTTTTCCAGTCTTGTGGCAGTGTGCGGGTTCGGAATGTGTTCATTAAAACGGTGAGCAGCAAGAGAAATTCACTGGGGAGCTTCTTTAGGACTGCTGGACAGATTCCGTCAGGTCCAATGGCTTTGGAATTATGCATTTCCTTTACAATCTTCTCTACCTACGCAGGAGTAAAGGCATCAGCCGTGCCCATAAGCGGAAGGCGGCACAGCTCCCTTACAGTCACTCGGTTTTGCGGGCCTCCCTTAGCACATGTTATGAAGAAGCTCTTGCCCAAAGCGTAAGCGGCATCTTGTCCTGACTTGAATACATTGTTCTCAAACTCGATAGTAGATACGGTGGCGAGTGTGGCTCTTCCGGAGAGTTTTCTGAGGATTTTTCATGTCGCAGCACCATCTGCCTTGAAGTTCAATTTTCAGTAAACTTCTGCCACTCGTCTTTCTTGTGCCTGTCCAAGTCTTTTCTAATCGCATCGTCAAGCTGAGTGACCTTCGAGTCCAGATGGTTGGCAGATCTCTTTTCATCTCTTGTCCTGATTTTCTGAAGTATATCCCTGGTGACATTAGGGCGAAAGGTTTTCACACGCCCTTCTGGTATGGCCGCTTTCGTAGCCTTCCGGATAGCGTTAGATATGCGAGGCTCTTTCTGGTGCACATCGCCATTCCATGGATATTCAGCCGCTCGGTGGAGTGCAACCTCTCTGAATAGGCTCCAGTCTGCAAGGCCTAAAATGAGATAAGAACGGTGACGAATACCAGAATAAGGGGCTAGAGAATTTGAGAGATCGAGATGGACGAAAATGGGAATGTGATCACTGGACAGAGTTGTAGAAGTGGACCACGAGCAAGCACTAGAGAGATTGGAGGAAACGAGCGAAATGTCTGGGCTAGAAGATCGGCCGATGGCAGGGAGGCGAGTGGGCTGATAATCGTTTAGGATAACCAGGTCGCACTCCTCCGCCCATTCTTCAACGTCTTTTCCTCTAACATCAGAGTCAAGTGAAGAGCAAAAGGTATGAGCATTGAAGTCGCCCGCGAAGACGACTGAGGGTGAGAGGGCGCAGTCATTGGAATGTTTTAGAAGAGGGATAGGTTGTGGGACAAGATGTAGTTGGGGGAATGTAGATGTTGAAGAGAGATAGGGGAGTTTTGAGTGGGAGATGGATGGGGACGTACTCGAGAGTACCGTCCGTAGGGACATTGGGAATCAGGTGAGAAGGAAGAGTGGATAGTACACAAGTAGAAACTCCTCCACCGAAAGACGATCTTGGAGCATGGTAGGAAGTATAGCCAGGGATATTTGGATGAGAAGAGGTAGCTAAGGGGGAGAGTTTGGTTTCCTGAACCATGATAACATCTGGATAGTAACTACGAGCAAAGAGAGAGAACTCAGACAGTTTGGCACGAAGGATATTGAGATTTATATGTACAATAGAAAGGGGGCGATTGGGGGTAGAGGAATCAGAGTTGGAAGGTGAGGAGCATAGAACACAGCGAAAAGCAGAGTTATGATGCCTCGCAGAACTGAGATCCGAACAACAGAAGTGCACCCACCTTTGGCATCCAAAGCATTGGACGCTGGTCCCATTCCAATTGACATTTCTGTCGCATGTGGCACATAGGTACTTCTTCTTCTGAGCGGGTCCAGGATTCCTCTCCACACCGGCCCTTCGTAGGAGAATCCTTAGGAGAGCTGAGGCCAGCCAGCATCTCTCCCATAACAAAAACCCTCTTCGTGGAGGGGTTGATGTCGGTTTGCACGGAGGTGGTCTTCTTTCCTCTACACTGCCACGGCACGAACGTACGACATCTCGGCAGCATTAGATCCATTGTTGCCACTCTTTTCCAACATGTGAAATTGTTGTTTATCGGAGACCAATGAAGTCCAATGTTGATTCCTTGTGTTGTTTAGTAGTGTTCGGAAGTGCTAATAATCGATTTCTCCAGTGATTGCAATATACCATTCTGCGCTTCTCACCTTGAGGAGTCACTGGAGATGCAAGGATTGTTCGGAGTTAACTTGGGTCACTAGACGTATCCTCAGGTTCCGAGATTGATTTACTGTGTTCCCTTGCGCGCTGTTGCGGAGCGAGGGTAGAGACAGCGAGAAGTTGTGGGGAGAAGGAGACGCAGCGTACGCACGCGACGAACGGAAATAAATTACACTCGGAAACAGAAGAACTTATTGGCCAACCGGTTCGGACACTCAAATCCTTCGTCGCACGCGGCGCGGTCGCGTCACGCTCGCATTGGGGCGCCATATTCCTCTGCTCCACTCACCTCATTATGTCCGTACTCGGATTTGTACTTCGTGAACGGGATTTTCACTTCTATCTGCGATGTTCAATTGGTCAATAGGTTCTTCTTAAACTACAATTGATTAGAGGACGACGAATCACTACAGAAAATCAGACATCTTCATTCAGTACATAAAATATCCGCTTCTACCATGCTTTCCATTGGATTTTTCCTTCTATTTTCTAGGAGTGTAAGTTTTCCAGCGCCTGTTTTTTCTCAATAGATAGTTACCGACCAATCTTCTAGCGATTATTAATTTTGAATCGCCAACCTTGCGGTGTTGCTAGCACTTGTACTGTGTACTCGCTCCACATAACTTCAATACGATTATCCCTCTCATAGTTCGATATAGTACACAACGATCCTCCTCATCTCACTAGTACGCGTTTTTTATCCAGCGTTCCATTTTCTGGGTCAGTCGACTGTCTGCGGTCGCGCATCTCAAAAAAGAAATGGTTATCAACGATACGGTCGTTCGTAATGAATTATACCTCAATTCGAAGTACTTCTATGATTGTTTCCTAATCTTATGTTGTAGCTGCTGCAAATCCTCCTGGCAAAATGCAACTTTTGGTGACTTTCAAAACGCTGGAAAATTGGCTATGATGGGAATATGGTAGTTTTATAAGTCTCGAATCTAACTGGAAACATTCTTGTAGTGGTATTTAATATGCTTAAAATGAATTCAAGGCCCACTTATCGATATCTTCAAAGTCTAAGTGAAATTACGCCAGCCAAATAGTACTATGTTCTATATCTGTTGTAAGATAAAGTAAGCTTCAGAATATCGAGAAACGGGTATGGTTATGTTTTGAGTAAAATCCGCAATAACATTCCTAACGCCCCGAAAATTGCCATGATGAATAAATATAGCCTAGCTCCCTCATTCTGGGATGGTCGAAGTAAAGCTTCTCGAGCTAATCATGCCGGAATCTCCTTATTACTGTTATATTTTGCCATGAAAGACCGCTCTGTTGCTTGCTCCGAAAACTGAAACCCCCTCTTAACACGTCTCGGAGTTTTCTTCGAAAACTAAAAAGCATCTATTTGGAAACAATTAATGGTAATCGCTCAAAGACTGGTCGGTTACTGTCTAGTAAAAAACAGGCGCTGCAAAACATACACTCCTAGAAATTAGCAGAAAAAAGCCAATGGAAATCATGGTAGAAGCGGACAATTTTACGTGTCTGCCTTTTTTTGAATGATTCATCGTCCCCGAATCATTTGCCCTTTCAGAAGAACTTATTGGCCAATTGAATTTTGCAGATAAACACGAAAATCCCGTCCTCGAAGTACAAATCCGACTACGGACACAATGCGGGGAGTGGAGCTAAGGAAAACCGCGCCCCAATGCGAACATGTCGCGACCGCGTCGCACCCGACGAAGGATTTGAGTGTCCGAACCGGTTGGCCAATAAGTTCTTCTCTCGGAAACATAGGATAAACGCTGGTTACCCGGAGTATACATAGCTCGCTCGGATGGACTCGGGTTTTCTGGGTAGATGTAGGTAACCCTGGGTAACGAAAGGTCACCCGGGAGTGGTTCGGGCCACCCGGTGAAAGGAAATGCCACCGCTGAAAGGCGCGGCACCGTGCAATAGAGAATACCGCATGATCGATTCTCCTCCATTGCATGCTGCATACGCCTTCCAGCGGTGGGACTCTAATCGGGCCCAATGGTGCGGCGGCTGTCCGACAGAGTGCCCAAGGGATCAAGATGTAGGGTGCGACCTCACCTCCACCTTCCTTCACTATTGAAAACAACGCCAAAACCTGGGAAGGGAGCGACTTCTTCGACAGCCCAAGCTGAAGCCAAACTGTGCGCCAAAACGAAAGGGACGAATCACCTCATCACAATTATCGAAAAGGGTGCTGAGGTTGATTGATCATGGCACCAACCAGCCATCTCCACGAGAAACTGTTGTTAGAACAAAAGCAGAGCTATAGGATAACTAACTAGGAACCTGACGAGAGACATCCGTTCACAAGCGCTGATACCATATAACCTCCTCCAACAAAGAGAAACATTGGCTCGCTGATGTGGGCTGAGCGGCATAGTTCTGAGAATTCTGACATCCTGGAAACGAGGCTTCATAAAACTAAAACACGGATTGCTTCAACATAGATATGATCCTCCATCTCTATTGAAGAGTAAGCAGCACCGCACCCTGTGAGATCGCTGCCGTAGTCACAAAACAGTTACTCCATAGAAAAATAGCATGGAAGTAGTATAGTTCTATGGATAGTGGGAATGGAAAACAAAAAAGGGGAAAAACAATGCATATCTCTATACTCAGAACGTCGGAGGGCCGCGTCCCCGTACCCACCACTCAGCGAGGCGGGGCCCCCCTCCGCGCCTGGCGCCCAACAGGTCCCCGCCCCAGCCCCATGACTCATAATGGGCGCGAAGCCCGGACATTCAAGCGAAAGGGCGCGGGGCCCGGGCAGATTATTTCCGCGGTGTCATCGCTTAAGTGATTGATTCCTTGTATAACGATCTGCGGGAACCATCCCTCCCACACCCTGGGCGGGTGCTCTACCTTTCTCCGAAATTTTCGAAACCCCATGGTGGGTGCCCCATTCAAGTCTAATCGATAGACTGGGGAACTTACCTTACTGCCACCGCGCGAAGTGCGCGATGATGTAAGTACTGACTCGAGGCTGCCTGCTGTGAGCTTATCATAAAATTGTGCTCCGTATGTGGCACGGGTTTGATTCTAGCGTTCAACGTGTAATACGATTTGCCTGAGCGAACATGTTTTCCTCTGTTTCGAATTTTCCCTGCAGGACCGAGCTAACGAAATTTGGTGGCGCCCCCGCCTCGCGCCTGATGATTCTCCGCTCGTAAAACATGCCCCCCGCCGCTCGCCCTTGGTCGGAAATTCCCGGGCACACGGCCCTCCGACGTTCTGAGTAGAGATGCTCCAATTCATATTTTTCTTTCTAGAGCAAGTATTATCAGTGGAGCATGGTATATCCTAAAGTGGGAGAAGTGCACTCATTTCCAATTTCCAGTTGCTTTGGGAGAACTTTCGATATTCGGAGTTGTTTCTCATAAAGCCAGTTGAACGTTTCAAACCTTCAGTTGAAGGGGAGAGAAATGGGGCCGCATTTTTTGCGACGGGGTCGACTGCGGCGCGGTCGCGGCGCGCCCCTACTGGCGCTTCGCCAGAGCACGGTTTCCGTCCTTACTTTCAGTCATAGCGGTGTACTTGTCAGTGAAAAGCAGTGCCATATAGTAGCAATAACTGTACTGACGAAGAATCATGAAATTTTGGCACAGATTACGTCACAATCTCAATATGGCAGAACGAGAACTGAAAGAAAGGGCTAATCAAAGTGGAATTCAAAGAGCGCTGGATACCAATTTGTTCCTTGCTTGCGTTAAGTGTCCTGCTAGTCGTGAGCGTAGTGTAAGCCAGGAAAAAGTCGAATACACTTCAAAAATAACGAAATAGTCGGGCTTGGGCTGAAAGGCAGGGTCCAGCAGCCCGCTGGCAAGGTTCTTGACGGGTTAATTGCCGACTATAATAACATTTTATTCGGGAAAATCTACGATCCCAACGGTATTGTATTGAAATTTTTCACATTCCTAACATGTAAAATGCTTCGAATTAAATTTTCTACTTTGTTCGGGGAATTTTCGCAAGCGATCTCCATCACTGCTTATAAAAACCTTGACTAGGTTATATTGCTGTGGTTTGTACAACGAATTTCTCATGATTTTCTGTAACCTCGTTCTTCTAGAAACACACACTCTTTTTTCCGTTCCAAAAATGCACTATCCCCTTTGAAAAAAAAATCCGAAAATTTCTACCACCCCCGTTAGCAAGCTATCCAGTCCTGCTCGACCCTGTTGATAGGAGCTTTTTGTAGTTGCAAGGATATTGCGGTATAGATGCAGAACGTTTCTCAATTTTTTCCATAGCTTTCAGTCACGGAGTGGGCGAAATTTTGACGTACACGCCGAACATTCTTCGGGGACGTTTTGGACTCTCCATTACAGCTCGCCATTAAGGCTTTATTTAAATCCTATGAAAGGTAGTCTGAGGAGGTTTATATTTACTACAGACTTTCGTTTAGTGTGAAGTTTAACCATTTCTCCGAAAGTGATGTTTGGATCCAGCAGACGGGTACTGAGCAGTAAGAAGCTTCACTGCATACAAGGGCAGGACTACTATAGCCCTTATAAGATGCCTTCAATTGCACCTACGAGGTACCTATGTGCACTCGATCTCAACGGATACATTTGGAAAATTTTATCTCTGAATGGTTAGATATATTGGAACATATTGCAAACATCCGGTTTGAAAGCATTTTTAGTTCCCGCGAGGAAAACCTTTGACCCATTTCATCGCGACCGCTTGCAGACTCCCTTGAAACGAGCGAAACCAATAGATGTTTCATTTATGACAGCTCTGTACAAGTTGTTGATGTTTAAAAAGGAATACATGCTAATGTTCTTTCACGACTCTTCCTTTTACCATGAGGAACGTGGGCGGAAACCGTGCTCTGGCGAAGCGCCAGTAGGGGCGCGCCGCGACCGCGCCGCAGTCGACCCCGTCGCAAAAAATGCGGCCGAGAACTCAGACAGCCGGTGGTACTCGGACGCCGACTTCTAGTCGTCGTTTCCGGTGAGCGCACCTTGGAGTGAGCGGGATAAGAGACGCAGACCGGTAGCTCCCCTAACAAGACGGCTATGTTGATTTTCCCGGACGCCGCCCACACTGTGTGTGCGCCATTACGCAACATGCTGGCGCAATGTTGCCATTTTCGGCGTCGTTTCCCGCATTTAAATTTCCCGCAAAAAATTTACCATTTACCGCATCTATTAATGTCTCTCCACTTTTCATCCTCGGATCACTTTTCATCCATCCATGGATTTGTAACAGTTTTGCTTTACTACAAAAAGTTCAAGGTTTAGCATTAAAGAAATTGTGAAAATCTCGCTAGAAGAGGTGAAATACTTCGTGCTTATGATTTGCCATGAAACTTGAAGGAAATTTTAAACAGAATTTTTTTGTGGAAAAACTCAACGATTTGAGGGAATCATTAGCGGTCAGTGGATATATCAGAATGTCATTATTTCCTCAATCCAGGTGGTACTAAAGTTTGTTGCTTGTCTTGAGTAGAGATTAATTTTTTGCCGGTGAGCCTTTTTCATTTCATCACTGTGCTTTGTATTTGAGTACTTTCTATAGTTTCTTCTATAGTTTCCGCACATGATGCGTGCGGAAACAGGAACAAACTGTTGAAATGAGATACTTGATATGAAATATATTATTTCTGCATATTGAAACGATTCAGTACCTTTTTCCAGTTTTCACACCTGCATACGTGCGGAAACCTAGAATTCCGCTCATCCAGGGCCCAGACCCACCACGGTGAAACCCGTGAAAACAAGCGAAAATTTTGTCATACCATTAAAAGGGTTGATTTTAGTGAATACCAAGTTTTCACTCGACGATGGGAAGCAGCAGGGACCAAAAAAAATCGCGAAAATAGATAGACGTGCCCTTTTCCATCGTATTCATTCCTAACGCGGTATGTGGATAAACCTAGATTCTGGTGTTCTTCAAAAGCTAGCCTCTCCATAAAACAGTCATGAAATCTTGCATTTTTCAGCGCCACGGGACTAAGGATATCCAACGTGGAGTGGAGGACCGCCCAAGTTCGTCGGAGAATCAGTCGATGGTGATGGAAAATTGCAGTGGAGATGGAGCCGCAGATGTATACCGTTTCGATACATTCGCAGATGTCAACGAAGACAACTCGTTTTACAACGACGTTGCGGCGGACGGTGAGAGCTTAAGTCTATCCGAGCTGTGAATGTTTTGGGTTTTTTAAAGGATGCAATGTGTCCTGCTGTTGTTATTTAGCGCTCTTTAATTGTTTTCTGCTACGTGTTACTTTATTGTTCTGATCTCCTGCTGGGACTTCAAAATGTGTTTGCGCAATAACATGTGTTTTTCATGTCTTGTCTAATCTCCCATGACCGGTGCAATCCATATCAATACTTTTGATCGTGATGCGTGTTTATTATTTTGTTGAAGACTATTTGAAATTTTGAAAAAATTTCATTCTCATTGAGAGTTCGATATTTTCGACTTTAATGATTCTAGAGTATTTGTTGAAGAGAATTTAGTGCTTATTTGTTTGTTATCGAATCGTATCCATGCTATTTCTGCATAAGAGGAGGATGAATTAAACGGTCCTGTGTAGGCGCTTTCGATACGATTTCTGTGCATGAACGTCTTCGCCAATTGACTGTTTCAGTTCAATTGAATTATTTCTATTTGCTGCTTGCTTTCAGTAATAAAGTGAAAATCATAGTCGATACTTTATTGTTAGTTGTTATCGTTAATAGGATGCTAATCAACTTGGTAATTGATCGTTTGACGGAATTTAATGTGACATATCCTTCATTTCCCGCTACTCGCAGTCATATAAATCAAATTCTTTAGGGCGAAGCGGTTTTTCTCAAAAGTTCAGACACGAAAAAGAGAAATTTTATATCAAAACCGCACCGCTTCTATAATAGTGACACTGGAAACTGCTAGTAACAGTGAAATGGAGGTTATGATCACTATTTAGTTGGGAGTACATTATGACTGCGTATTAGTACGAAAGAAACGATTATTAGGTTTATATAACCGTAAATAGGAGGATGGAATGCGTCCGGGCACTGGCGGCGTGAAGGGGCGCTCACGGCCAAAATTTGGTAGAGGTCGGCGTCCGAGAAGGTTCTGTGGCCGGTGAGCGCCCGTCCTCCAGGCCAGACGTCGCTGTGGGAGCGTCCGAGCTCCGCATCGGCGGCGTCCGAGTACCACCGACTATCTGAGAAATGGTGTCGGCAGGGAAACGTTCGGGGCTGTGTAGTCGCCAGTAAACCTACGACGAAAACATTTGGCTCCTGTGCACCCGCGGGACCATGAGGGGTGTGTCGCCGTCGGATAGATTCGCGTGTTACTGTATTTCGCCTTGGAGCACCTTTTCTTCTGCGCTCACACTCGTTTCGCTATTACACCGATGCTAGATATTCATCATTCCGTTCCGTTTTGAATTCCAATAGATAACAAAAGCGGTAGGCTCGACAAAAGGATGCATAGATTTCAATCATTTATGCTGAACAAGAAAGCGATATAAAAATGGGAAAAATCATATTTGCTGACCGTCTGAACCGAAGTAGCTCACGGATTGCGAAAACCCCGGCTCCTGGGCAGATTTACATTGCGAAATCACTCGCATGTCGTTCCTCACCTCAGTATCGCATTCGATGCGATATCGCATCGCATTCGATGCGTATTTCTGGTTACAGTGCTCATGGCACGCAACTACCAATAAGCCCTGGTTGATTCACATAGCACAAATCTAGTGAAATCAACTAAAGCTAACTGATGAGTTTGTCGTTACGAGGAATGGGATGAAAAGGTAGCCAAGAGATGGGATACTGGCACTCATGCAGACCTCCTTGAAGGGGGTTCCCGCCTCCTTTGTCACCATTGAATTACCCTTAAGCGCAATGAAGGCTGATGCGATAGGTTAACGGTGAGAAAGTAGGCAAGGAATCTACTAGCAGGAGGTCTAAGTCGGTCCCGGACAGTGGCACTCCATCGTGGCAGAAAAAGAGCCAGATGATTCATGAAGACAACAGTTCTTGTCAGCGTCAGTAGGTATTAGCTGAACAGGTGTTGGTGGTGGCAAAATAACTGATGATTAGAATATAAGTAGAATATCTGGCGATTTTAGCAAAATATATGGCGATCGTAGCGGTGTGCTGATAGAATTCAATATATGTTAGCAGATTAATCGAAGACTACAGTGGACTATCTGACGATTAGAACAGTAATAGCGGTTTGTAGCGGAATATCTGACGATCATAGCTAGATATGATTAGGTTTCAGCAGAATATCTGACATTTCAGGAGAATATTGGACGACTAGAGCCTAATTCCTCGGTTTTAGCAGAGTATCTGACGATCATAGCGTAATAGCAGTCGAGTCTTGGTAGTTATCAGTCCATTCGGATATCTGCAAAATAGAATAACATGTTTTTATTTTGTAAAAAAAAACCCGAAAACACTGATTGATTCCTGAAAGTTTAGGTTCCTGGCAAAAGTAAAGATTTGGCATGGCCGTTTTTTCGAAATTTTAGAAATATTCTCAGTTAAAAGGGGAAGGTGAAGAAAAATGGAAAAAGTTTTGAAATATTACTGAGAACGATTTGGCGTAGAATAATTTGATTTTTAGGAAATGTAATGAAATAGTTGAAAGTATGATTTGGCAGTCGAGTTTGAACCAACTATTTACAAGAGTTGTGCGAAACGAGAGATCGCGTTGTATGAGCTTATCCGTAGAACCTATCGAAGCAAAATCACGCGTGATATGGAACAAACAGTTGATTTTACTTCACTTAATACGTGAAGATCGCGGCATTCCAGCTCACAAACGAGCTTTTACTGCTTGCCTTATAACGCGTGATTTTGCTTTGATATGTTCTACGGATAAGCTCATACAATGCGATCTCTCGTTTCGCACAACTCTTGTAAATAGTTGGTTCAAACTCGACTGCCAAATCATACTTTCAACTATTTCATTACATTTCCTAAAAATCAAATTATTCTACGCCAAATCGTTCTCAGTAATATTTCAAAGCTTTTTCCATTTTTCTTCACCTTCCCCTTTTAACTGAGTATATTTCTAAAATTTCGAAAAAACGGCCATGCCAAATCTTTACTTTTGCCAGGAACCTAAACTTTCAGGAATTTCATTTATTTTTCCTGAAGGTTTCCTTTCTAACATGGTTTATGCCTGGTGGTGTTAATTCAAAGCAACCCACTGATGCCCCGCCCTCCCCTTCTATGACGTCCTGCACGCTCGCACTGATGTCCTGCACACGTTCTACGGCGCTCTGCGCACACCCATTTGGGTCACAAGCACGCTCATGCCGATCATTTTTTCCGCAGGGCTACCGTAACCCTCCTTCGGAAGTTTTCCAAGTGTCAGCCTGGATATGAGCACATCGTTATAGCCAACCATCATCTTTGCACAATTTCGACCTCCTCAGCCACTTCCCAGTGGCTTCTCGAAGAGAGCGGTGTGGGAATGAATGCATACCGCTCATCTGCCCTTTTATACCCCGCATATTATGAGCGTGTGTTATCGTTCGTTATCATGTTTTGTTCAAGAATGATTACGGTAGCCCTGCGGAAAAAATTATCGGCATGGGCGTGCTTGTATTTGGATCCCGCAAACTTTCTACTGCGTCTTGCTCACTTCCACTTGGTCACCTCACAGTTTTTATGGCGTCCAACGTACTTTCATTTGGGTCGCCTACACTTTCTACGGCGTACTGCGCACACCCATTTGGGTCCCGCACACTTTCTACGGCGTCCGACGCACTGTTATTTGAGTCCCACACACTTTCTACGGCGTCCGACGCACTCTCATTTGGGTCCCACACACTTTCTACGGCGTCCGACGCACTCTCATTTGGGTCCCACACACTTTCTACGGCGTCCGACGCACTGTTATTTGGGTCCCACACATTTTCTACGGCGTCCGACGCACTCTCATTTGGGTCCCACACATTTTCTACGGCGTCCTACGCACTCTCATTTGGGTCCCACACATTTTCTACGGCGTCCTACGCACTCTCATTTGGGTCCCGCACACTTTCTACGGCGTCCGACGCACTCTCATTTGGGTCCCACACACTTTCTACGGCGTCCGACGCACTGTTATTTGGGTCCCACACGTTTTCTACGGCGTCCTACGCACTCTCATTTGGGTCCCACACACTTTCTACGGCGTCCTACGCACTGTTATTTGGGTCCCACACATTTTCTACGGCGTCCGAAGCACTGTTATTTGGGTCCCACACACTTTCTACGGCGTTCTGCGCACTCCTACTGGGGTCCCGCACACTTTCTACAGCGTCTTGCGCACCCCTACTGGGGTTCCGCACACTATCTAAGACGTTCTGTGGATTTCTTCTGATTCACACCGTGCGGCGTTCTAAAAAATACATCCAAGATCCCGCCGTATTGATTGAAGCGTTCAATCCTAAACAAATGCCTATCAGTGACGGTGTTTATTTCATTAGATCATTTTTACGAATGAGTAAACGTCGGATGGTTTATAATAACATGTTTACGTGTTTTTGTCTCACTTGACCCTCAATTTTGAGGTCCCGCAAAAATTGAGCTACCAACTTCAAATTTTGTCAGGAGCTAACGGCAATCATAACAAACTTTCTGGCCAAAAATCAGCTTTCTAGCTCAACGATAAGTGTTCCAACAAGATCATGTACGCCAACTGAAAAAAAAGGAGATGAACCCTTTTTTCGACCAAAATCACGTGGTTTTGACAATTTTTCTCGAATCTCATATAACCATTCCAGACCATTTTTTGAACAGTTATTCAACTTTCTAAAGTATATTAAATGCAAAAAGAACGGACTTCCTACGTTCACTCTGGACCCTTATACTGAGATCAGAGGGTTGCGCGATGGCGAATCAAAGCCAAATCTGGTGAGCGCTTCGCGCTCACCACTATTGAGTTCAGAGCATTTCAAGGTGAATAGAAGTGATTGAACTGATATCTGAACTCGAATTATACTAAAATGAAGTAAACGGCTATATAAAGTAGTGGAAAAGTTGGAACTTGTACGGTTAACAGCTGAGCACTAGCGGAAACGGTGCTCCAATGCGAAATACAGTAATACGCGAATCTACCCAACGGCGACATCCCCTTCATGGTCCCGCGGGTGCCCAGCGGCCAAATGTTTTTGTTGTAGTTAGGTTTACTGGCGACTGGGGCTGTGCCGTGTTGCTGCATGAAATCTCGAATTGTAAGCTCTAACATTGTAAGGCCAATGGTACACCTTGTCTTTGTCAAGAGCGACAGCCATGACATTTAGCTCAAATCGGGGAGGGACCAGTATCGGAGCAACGGCACTGCCCGTTGTAGGAAGAGTTGTCGCGAAGGTCTCACACTGCAAATGGGCCGATGCCTGTCGTTATCACTGTCGCTGTTGCTGTGCAGCGCACTGCGACAGCGACAGATTTGAAGGGCGGGGGGCGGTCGCTGTGCAGAGCGACGCGACCTCGTGTCGCAAAACTATACCATTGGCCTGAAGCCCTTTTCATACCTTTGCCGCAGTAAACACATGGCTTTTCTCCTTGGGCAGAACATAATACTCATGAGGTTAGGGAACTTAGTTAGCAGCACTCGATCATTATAAATCATCTGCAGAAAATCGATAAATCACTGCTGGAATGGAATCATTTCGAAAAAGGGTCCGGTTGTCGTGTTCAGCCCCGGAAACGCAAGAAATTGCTCTCATTTTAGCAGAGGCAATAAAAACTCTAGATCGAGTAATTTGAGCGGATTACTGGTGAAGAGCTGCCGTTTTTGTTGACAAACCGTGAACTAACAAGAAAAGTACTAATGTGCGACCCGGCCCTTTGTTGCAACGAAATAATCTGTCTCAAAAAACAAGGAACATATCGACCTGGTTATCTCTTATAATTACGACATTTATGCCTTTACCGAGACCTGGCTCAAATCTAGTCACTTGGTTTCGTCCTTATTGAGTAATTTCTCTCTAGATTATGAAACCAAGAGGTGCGGTCGTGTAAGAAAGTCTGGTGGCGGGGTAATGTTATTAGTGCATCGTAGACTTTCAATATCTGTGGTTTTCTTGGAGTCCGTGGAAAATGCTTATGAGGTACTCTGTGTTGATCTTTACCATGAAAATTCGAGCTTTAGGGTGATTGTTGTATATAGGGCCCCGTCGTGTGATTCTGCAAAAACGGAAATGTTGGTGAAGGTTTTGAGTGATTTAGTTGCGTGCGAACTTCAAACGATCATTGTGGGAGATTTCAATTTGCCGGACTTCGCTCGAAGGAACGAAGGTGATTTGGTGGCATCAAGTCTATCTTGTTTGGAAGAGTTTGTTTACTGCTATAATCTGTTCCAATTTGTTCACGAACCTACTAGAGGTCAAAATGTTTTGGATTTAGTGTTCTCCAGCCATGAAACCTTGCTGGAAAATCTTGCGATTCTGCCTCCGGTGGGGTTAAGTGATCATAATAGCATTTCATTTGATATCCAATGTTGTGAACAGGGTTCGGCGCGGAGTGTGGATATCCACACCGGGGGGTCTGAGCTGCGCAATGGTGGAGGGAGGGGGGTTTGAGCTCAACCGGGAGACCACAAGAACCATACTGACCGTGGGTAGTAGGTACACTGTCTAGAAATTTTTTTGCGATTGATTCGGCAATACCGTCCAATTAACATGAAACCTTGTGGTAATCAAATTCACGTTAATGTTGAAATTATAGTGAAGGTTCTCCTACGACTGAATATAAGGCACATAGGTTCTGGGCGTGTATCCTGGATAGTTGTGTACTGAATTGCAAATAAGAACAGATTGGAAGCTACGGAATGGGGCGGAAGAAAAGAGAGGATGCGACGAATGAAGTTATTGGTATATGCGAAGACGACGAGATGTACTAAAGAAATAATTATGTTTTCAGAGAAAAACAGGTTTTTTTAAATGTATGGAAAACACGCTCTAATAAGTGGTTAGATACGAAAATAGGTGCTTCAACATTAGCCAGACCAGACATGGCAGAAACACTTGCTAGTTCGAAAGAGCGTCATCTAATCGAATTTCATTCTCCGAAACTCTTTCATGCACGGAAAACACCACGCGGATTCGATCTCGCAAGGTGCATAATTTTCGGAAAACATTACATAGACCTCACATTTTTTTGCAAAGTAAGGGGTCACGAAAATAAGATATTCGAGTCGAGAGCGGTAGATTTACCCTATATACAAATTTTCATTCTCTAAGATGGACGCTGAAGGCCCACACCTGTCGCAGGTGCGATCGCGCTGGAAGTCTACATTTTTGCAAGGTATGAGTCAGTAGAATACGATGATCGAGTCCAGCGTAGTCGATTTATCCTATATACTCACTTTCACCGTCCAACATAGATGCTGAACACCGCTACAGTATAAGGCCTCACACTTTTCTCAGGTGTGGTCCCGCCGGAAGTCGTCAATTTAGAAATTTAGGTGTCATGAGAGTAAGATATTTGAGTCCAGCGTGGTCGATTTACCCTGTGTGCAATCTTTTACCGCCTCAGCGTAACGCCGAAGAGCGCTACATAGGAAGCGGAACAAGGTAAAAAAAACGTAAAAAAAAACGTCGTCCACAAACCTAAAATAGGGTTTTAAAACACCTGTAACTTAACTTCCAAAAGAGTTACCCCGGGTTTGAGCAAAACTGAGAAACTAGGTTTGTAACCCTACCGAATGAAATTACTAGGTGTGGACATTTGATGTTTTGAGCATAAATGTCCACACCTAAATGCACTGGCTAGATGTGGACATTTATGCTGAAAACATCAAATGTCCACACCTAGTAAAAATTTTTGTAAAGCGTCCTCTGGGATCGGTTAATGTTTCATTTGGTAGGGTTACAAGCCTAGTTTCTGAGTTTTGCTCAAACCCGAGATAGTTAATTTGCAACTTAAGTTACAGCTGTTTTAAAACCCTATTTAAGGTTTGCTGACGTAATTTATTTCACCTTCTCCCGCAGTATATGCAGCGGTTTACAGCGCTATACTGAGACGGCAAAAGATTGTATTTAGGGTTAATCGACTACGCTGGACTCAAATATCCTACTCTCGTCACACCTGAATTTCGAAATTGACGACTTCCTGCGGGACCACACCTGAGAAAAGTGTGAGGCCTTTTACTGTAGCGGTGTTCAGCATCTATGTTGGACGGTGAAAGTGAGTATATAGGATAAATCGACCACGCTGGACTCGATCATCGTATTCTACTGACTCATACCCTGCAAAACTGAAGACTTCCAGCGCGATCGCACCTGCGACAGGCGTGGGCCACACAGGGAAGTGCCTTTCAGCGTCCATCTTAGAGACTGAAAATTTGTATATAGGGTAAATCTACCACTCTCGACTCGAATATCTTATTTTCGTGACCCTTACTTTGCAAAAAAATGTGAGGTCTAACGTCTTGCAAAAATTAAGCGCTTTGCGGGATCAAACTGGTGTCGTGTGTTTGGTGTATGAGTGGGTTTCGGAGAATGAAATTCGAAACAAAACCAGATTAGATGACGCTTTTTCGAACCAGAAGTCTATACATCTGAAGTAACATGTTCTTCTTGAACTTGCGAAATGAATTTACGAACTCATATTAATTTAAAAACACATTTATTTCTTCGAGACATCCGGTTTTCTTGAACTTAGCCAATCCCTTCATCTTCTCCACGCTTCTTTTCCACCAAATATTTACCTTAGCTTCCTACCCGGAATCATTCACAATTTCTGGAAACACGTTCAAACCTATGTGTCTTACATTCAACATTAGGAGAGCCTTCACTATAATCAAAACCCATACTTTAGCTAAGATTTTCAAAAACGCAGGCAACTTCATGTAATCCGTCAAGAAAAACCTCGTTCGTGATCTTTTTCAATGTCAATATCTTGTTTTTTTTGACATGGTTGTTCTTCTTCAAATTGTACATCTTTTAGAATAAGTTGCTCCTTTTGTTTTAATTTTACTACAAAAACAGACAATTAACACTCCTGGGAGGAGGTCCGAGAAAATCGCCAAAAATTTGACCTATTAACGCTCTTGGAGGAGGGTCTGAGAAAATCGCCAAAAGTTTGCTTTTTGAGTGGGGGGGGGTCTGAGAAAATTCAGCCTTGTCCTCACCTCGTGCCGAGCCCTGGTTGTGAAACGGGTAGTACGCCGGTCTATCGCAGGGTATATGCGAATTGTGATTATGCAGCTGTTTGCGGACACCTTAGCCAAATTCATTGGGTAAGTCTGCTTAAATCGGCCAGTAGCGTAAATGAGAAATACGAACTTTTCTTGTCGGTTATCCATGCAACTATTGATTTGCATGTGCCGTGGAAGCTTGTGTTCTCCATTAAGTCTATCCGCCTTCCTGCTCACTTGGAAAAAATGTCGGAACATCGTGAATGTCTTTTATGAGGCTAGGCGTACTGGTAACTGGGAAGCATATAGAGACATTGCGAAAAAGTTCCCTTCTCAGCTGGGGAAATACAATAGTTACCTGGAGAAGAAAAAGATAGAGTCCGGAGATAAAAATTTCTATCGGTACATAAATTCCAAGTTACAGGAAAAGAATAGTATTGGTAGTCTTAAAAAGGGTGACCTTCTTGCTACTTCGGCATTGGATAAGGTCAACACGTTAGCGGACCATTTCGTGAATCAATTCCAAGCCGATGACGGATGTTGCCCGTCTTCATCTTTCGCAGGTATTCAGCGTATGGCAGATTTCCCGTGGTTTCACTCCATGAAATTACAGGAGCTGCTGAAAAGGTGGTCTAGATCGTCCTCGGTCACCCCGGATTTCGTTCCTCTATTTCTCATCCAGAAAATCACACCTGCTATTTGTGGTCCCTTGGCCTATATATACAACCAGTCTCTCATGTATGGTGAGGTTTCAGCCCGCTGGAAACACTCGTTTGTTACACCAATTCTGAAAATAGAACCCGCTGCTGATCCAGGAAGTTATAGACCAGTTAGCATAATCTCACTTTTCTGCAGGCTGTTTGAGAAGGTCCTAAAATAGCACATAGTCCTACATCTGTTTTCGAACAACATCAATCCCAGGAGCCAACATGGTTTTGTACCTGGAAGATCGGTAGAAACGAACCTTTTGGAATGCATAAATGATTGGATCGAGGCCCTTGACAAAAAATGCAGTGGCGATGTCATTTACTTTGACTTGCGAAGGCATTTGATCGTGTCTCCCACTTGAAACGGCTATCAAAACTACGGGATCTGCATTTTCATCCGATTTTGACAGACTGGCTCACCCATTTCTTATCTGGTAGAACCTTTCAAGTGAGAGTCGGGGATTGTTATTCCGAGGTGAAAAACATAGAAAGCGGAGTGCCACAAGGGGGTGTAATATCACCAATATTGTTTAGCATTTTCACAGCGGACATTCCTAGCATTTTTCCAGACAATAATGTTTCTGTGAAATTTCACGCGGATGATATAAAGCTCTACAAAGTCATTTCTGAGCCATTAGACACCCAAGTGCTGCAGGAGGCGATTAACCTGATGGTTGACTGGGTGAAGGAATGACAGTTACCTCTCGCTCCGCAGAAAACCGTGTTTATGCGGGTTCATCTGAGTCCGGCGCCTACGGCCCAATCATATACATACATGTGCTGGTGTCGCGCTCCCAGCGGTAGACTCGGATCGAGATCTCGGTTTTAACTTCGATAGGAAGTTGGATTTTTCTGAGCATGTCAAAATCAAATGTCAGTCGGCTCACAGGCGAATTTTGCAGATTTATAAGGGAATCTCCACTAAAAACAAACAGGTTCTGCTCCGAGCATACAAGACTTGTATACGACCCATTGTGGAATCTGGAACAACACCATTCTATCCGAACAAGAAGAAGGATACTGACGCGCTCGAAAAAGTCCAGAATAGTTTCACTCGCAAGCTGATGATTCGCATCGGTGGTTTCCTGAATTCCAAAATACCCAGGTCCCACATAAAAAACAAATATCTCGGGTTATCAACGCTGAATTCTCGGCGCAGAGTATTTGACCTTTGCATGGTTCACAAACTTCTGGAAAACAGCGGTATTTTCAGGCTTGCACCCTATTTCAAACTGGTCGCGTTGAAAACTAGAGGTGAAAAAATGAAAATATTTCTGTCGTCCAATTACGAGTGTGAGGGTTAGGTCTTTTCCACATAGGGCCGGTAGCGCATATCTTAAAATCACTAAAAAGGTCACCGGTGCTCTTTCCTTGGGCCAGTTTAGGCGACGGGTATCCCAAATAGTTCTTAGCTACGAAACATAGCATTTTCGACTGTTTCTTCTTTTCTAGAGATAGACTGTTTTTTTTTCTCCCGGTCTTGTTATTTTTTTCTGTGCATGTCTTCTTATTATTATCACGCATTTGCCTTATGTGAGTGTAATAAACATATACATATACATACATATAAGCACATTCTGATTTTATGTTCTGCTTCTAACTACTCTGGCAAAAGTTCGCGTGTAGCCCGCCACATAGAGACTTGGAGCCCAACAACAAGTGCGCTCCAAGTGTATTTTGTGGGGCGATTGTGTTCTACTGTGGAGCACAGTATGGATTGAGAGGGGCGATTAATGCGCCGTCCCTCTCGCCATCCTTATGCTATGCTAGTTTCGCCCCATAATCGCCCCCACGAATCCTTTCGCCCAGACAATCGCCCCCTTCTACTCTCCAGATCAAGGGAGCCAATGAATAGTTCAACCAAACAAGCGCTCCCTCCGCATCTCTGGCGCGGAGGAAACGCTTGTTCTATTGAACTCTTAATTGGCTCCCTTGATCTGGAGAGTAAGGAAGGGAGCAATTGTTTGGGAAGGAAGAAAAATAACGAACGCATCGCAGCATCTGCCTTAGCGTAATCTAGAAAACAGTATTCGTTTATTTTTTGTCACCAACCCATTTCTTCTTTGCACATTTTCATGATTCTTTCGCATTATCTTTGGTAGAAGTGTTATTGGTATTGGTGAATGATGCAGTACACTTTCAGAAAATTCGTGGAAAAGCTTTTTCGTATCGTACCGCGTCCTCAGAGTTGTTGTCCATTTTCTGCAACACTATCTGCTACGAAAAACGAGTATTTTCATCATAAGCGAGTAGTGCTAAGATTCCCAGCAAAAATAATGCAACAGAATCATAAAATTAGCGAGAAAAAGAAACAGCAGGGAAAAAATTGAAACACTCAAGGGATCCTGTTCTCTGGAATACGGCAAGGCAGATATTGCGCCGCTTAACTACGTGATTTGTCTATGTTGCGCGCGCCAAAGAAGCATAGGAAGGCCGCTTTTTAGAATCTTCCTTAGCTGACTCGACCTGGACAGTAATAGATCGATCTCGAGTCGTATATCAACAGTGCGAAGATGCGCCATTATCTTTTCTCTTGCTCATGTTCAATCCCTATCCACGGTCAACAATACAAACTATCCCTATAGGGTCAGCGAATGCACCTTGTATGGTAAAAACGAACGCAAAGCACAATACAATTTATTTCAGCACGAGAAGGCAACGTAATTTAAAGATTTCATAGTATACATTGAACAGTAACAACATTTGAACATAATTCTAAATGCTCATATTAACAACCTGTTCAACAAAGGTTATTCAACAATTTCAAAATGATTTCACACCTGATCCAAAAACGCCTATGTAGAGTGGAAAGGATCGGAAATGAAAGACGTGGATTATCTGTATTGAACCATCTCATTAGCAAGAAAAATACAACTAGTCATCCGTCACAAAATATAACACATATAAAAAACGGCTAAGAGTTGACTGGTGACTGTTGACGCAGAGTGTTCTGGACCCAAATGGGAGTGCGCCAAGCGCCAATGAAAGCATGCTGGACTCAACTGAGTGTGCCTCAAGCGCCGTGGCAAGTGTGTGGGACCCATTTGGCGGTGCGCTAAGCGCCCAGGAAAATTTGCTTGACCCAAATATAAGTGCGCCAAGCGTCGGGGAGTGTGTGTGGGACCCAACTGGTGATGCGCCAGCCGTCAAGAAAAATGTGCGGGACCCAACTGGGGTGCTCGAAGCGCTTGGGGAAGTGTGTGGGACCGGACTGAATTTCGAGGAACGATAACCACTAAGTTTCCATTTGGTAATGTTTCTATTAATCTATGAGACTATGAGTCTCACACGCCTACAAGTACGCCGCGAAGCGGCGTGGGTGTGCACCTTGTGTACCAATACACATGCAAGGAGGGAAGTATTCAAATTACAGTGCGCGCAAAGCGCACATTAGATTCTCAGGAAATCTCGGTTGTCACCTGGAGGTCTCCAGCAGGTCGTGGGGCGGAGTCATGCCCCACCACATCCTCACGACCTCCAGGTGACATGCCAGAGAGCTCGAGGTGAGATGAACCCATGTCACCTCGAGGTCTCTGGCATGTCATCTGGAGGTCGTGAGAATGTCGTGGGGCATGACTCCGCCCCACGACCTGCTGGTGACCTAGAGGTGACAACAACCAATTTCTTCCCCTTATTTTCGCGTTCACCTTACTACCTGCTGGCCACCTCCAGGTGACAAAAACTAATTCCCTCCCCCTACTTGTTCCCACTATAGGATAGGCCGCTTTTAAACCGATAATTTTATCATGAATATTTATTACAATAGCACGACAAAAACATGAAAAATTGATTTTTCATTCATTCCAAGTACACTGCGATGCATAATCATAGCAATACCTTCAAAATAGGAGTATCATATGTTGGATTGAGGTTTTAGATATTGGAGAGATTTATTTGTGCTTTCTGCTACGACGAAAACGATGGGTCAAGTAGTATGACAAGAAGTAACCCATTTCGCGTTTTGTTATGGAGAAACGTTGGTATTTCGCTCAACGCATAAGTACAGCAGCACTTGAGAAACATAAAAATGTCCTCCGATCGTTTGAAACCATCCTCGCACTGGAGAGCGCGTTTAAAGAAAATTTTATCGGTGAGTTTTCTTCTCTAAAATTCACTGTGGTACCACAGCTGGGCCCACACCTAAGTATTGAGAAAACGCGAAAACTGTCCCAGACCCACACTAAGAAAATTTAATTCAAAGGCATTCTCCAGGGATGGGAAGGCCTTAAAGGCAGCAGACATGCTCAAAAATGGTATCGATTTTTTGTCATAAATCGAAATTTTGAAGCTAGTGATATGGGAAACTAACGAAAAAACCGACGAAAACTGAATGCAAATAAAGGAATAACGGCTGTTTTTGTTTTGGGGTGAAATTGGGCGAGTTATGCCCCAGTGGTTGAAATAGCTAATATTAACGATAAAACGGTTGGGATAGCGAAGCCGATAGACTCGTACAGCTTGTACTAGAACGGTCTCCTCGTCGGAAGCTTTAGAAACCACTCAGACAATGGAGAAACCTGACCGCAGGCAACTTCTCGAATTAAGACCAACCGCCGCACAACGATAGCGCGCCGCTGTTGGACCGCAGGCACAACTATGCAGGCGGTCGGGCCGCTTGAAAAGCGGTCGGACCGCATTCAGAAACCACTTGACCGCAGGCAAAGCCGCAGCGCTCGGCGACGCGGCGCGTACTGCCGCAGTTCAAATCGCCGCTGTTTTCAAGGCGCGGCGTTGCCTTCATTTCTTTCATTGTTTCACTTTTATCGGTTTATATATGAGTTAATGTTGTAGTAATATGCTTCTTTCATCAGCTTGGTAAGCTTCTCTTCGTATTCATTATTGGTATTAGCGCTTCATCGATGGATGGGACAATTTAAAGAATGTAGCAATTCAGATTTATTGGGTTGGTTTTGACTGGTTTGGTGACGGATAACGAAACTAATTAGTAGATTGTTGTGAGGATAGGCTTTAGTAGATTTTTGATATACTTGGATCGAGCAAATCACAGCTGGATTAATCCGAAAAGGTCAGAACTGTGATTTGTTTGAAACATGCCGAATCACCCTAAATCACAGTAAGCGGTTTTGGTATCGGGACACCTCATTGCGTAAAATACAATATTCCGTGTATTTTTTTATAACAGTCAGAATTTCAAATGGAAATTCAATCCCACATGAACGAGCTCTCAAAAAAACACCATAAGATAGGGTTTAAAGCCGAAATCGAAGCTCTACAGAGACTTAACAATTACATGGTAAATTTTGGATTTGAGTGCTTAGTATATTCTCATTGAACTCCCTATACTGTAATTGTATACTCTGTGTTCGAACATTAATAAAACTCCATAGCGAATACAGTAGGGGTTTAATGACCATGCGTGCGAGGCCCGTCACCAATAAAGGTCGAAGTTGATGGCAACGGCCGCCCACACCGTATGACCACAGAAGATAATTAACAGCCGAGGCCGCAAGAAAGCAAACCATGCCTCCTTTCAGCAACAAGTCAGATCAGTCTTCTGTACCACGTTCCTCCCAATTTCTCCATTTAATAATGGTTATTAGTGCTTTTAGTTCTCATATAATACCGTGGTTTTGCCTTGAATCCTTCTGAATTTCGACCTACGTCCAGTATATATGGTTGGAATAATATCTCTACGAAGCCGCAACGCAGCATTTATCTCGCTATCTTGAGTGAGGAGCGGTCGTTTCTCTACCTCTACCATTGTGTTTTCTACAGAAAAAGCATTGGGTTTCCGTGATCAAGATATCATATTAGCATCGCCGCTTCCCCAAGTCAAAATATGGACGATATATCGACTGGTGGTAACCCCACATTTTGACCTCTAAAACGAATAACAAGGCCAGGCAGAGTGAATTGAATTACCATCCGAATGCAACATAGTTAAATTATGATTAATAGCGGTATTTCTATATTTTTCTCAAATATCCATCTGATTCGGATGACTTAACAGATTTTCCGCGAACATTACATAATTCCACGCATTCTCAGGTGGTCTGAATCGGAAATTCTAATTGTTCTGGTTTTTTTTGGGAACCGGCCCTATTTTGAAACCAAATGCGCGCGTGTAGCAAACTCTGCACATATTTTTCAAATATGTGATCTCATCTGCAGTAACGGAACGCAACACACCGAATATCACCCGCGATTCTACTCGAAAATCCCTGAGTATCGTTTTACAGGAATTCCCGGTTTGCGCGTGAATTTCGGTGTTAACCTCAATTGTGAAATAGTCTGCACTTACGGACAGAAACACACCGAAAATCACGCGTGATATTTGAATTCTTCTCGTTCTGGTTTCGGAATCGGACTTTTTTTATTTTGCACTGTTTTTCATTCCCGAAAGCTTCAGCCCCTCTTTATTGAATTTTTTCATCGTCTGCACTAACGAACCGCAACACACTAAATATTACTCGCGATTCCACTCGAAAAGCCCCGAGTAGTTTGTTTTCGTAGGATTCCCCGATTTGCGCGTGAATTTCGGTGTCAACCTCAATTGTGAAATAGTCTGCATTTACGGACAGAGACACACCGGAAATCACGCGTAATATTTGAATTGTTCAGGTTTTTCTCTTGGGTAGCGCTCTTCTGAATTAACACCTGTTTGTTGACTGCTTTTGATTGTGAGCAAAACACGAATCCGAATCTGACGTAATTTCTGCTCGGTTTTATGCCGCCCGTCTTTCTAGAAACTTCTGATTAAATCTCGGAAGATTGCGTTAACGCAGTGAAGATGAGACGTTCGGTTACGATTAACACCTTGGGAACTCGACGCTATGGAGGTGAGTAATTCAAACCTTTTGGAGTCTTTTGGGAACTGGATTAGGCTTTCTTTTTTCAGAAATCGTTGAGCAGAGGAGGATGCGCGCTGCAATAGAAGCAGTTCTCTTCGTATGCGAGGTGAGAATGGGATCCAGGCACCAGGAATTCGTCGACGAGGAGGCAGCCAAGGTATGTTTGCCATCGACTTACATTGTTGGATTTTTTTGAACCTTTTTGGCATTTTGATTCATTTTCAAAAATTTTTCGCCAAACATAGCTGGTTTTCCAGTAATTCTGATTTCTTTTTTTCTAGAACTTTTTCAGCGCAGAGGTTTTCTCGATTGGGGGGAACCTCTGCGCAAATTTTTTTTGACTTCAAAAACCTGTATTTTTTTTCGAAAAATTCAACACTTCGAATTCATTGTTAGGAATTATTTCTTCATCTTCCCTTTTTTTCAAGAATTCCTTCTCCGATTTCAATTCTTTCTAGCATCTGTTCCGCGCAGAGGTTTTTCTCGATTGGTGGTGAACCTCTGCGCAATTTTTAGCTTCAAAAAGCAGCCAGAAACAGGGTTTAGCCGGTGTGGATAGCTCGCCAAAAGGGAATCGCAACTGTTTACAACCTAAAAAAACCAGTTCCCAGTCGATTCACCTGTTTTTAATTCCCTTGTAGACGGAAATTCGCTGTACTTCATCTTAAAAGTCCACTATAAGACGTACGACCCCCATCAAGAATCAAAAATTCAACTTCAAAAAAGAAGCTGAAATCCTTATAGAATTCCCCACAAATTGTCACAATTTCAGTTCCCAACCCGACTGGTTCCCAATTCGTAATCGATTACAGGAGCAAATTCGAAATCGCCTATTTTGGGTGTTGGTATCCCAGAAACCCGAAATCAAAATTTCTATTTTGGTAAGGACTTTTTCCTGGGCTAACAACTTATTCGATTTCAGAAAGAGGGAAACTCTGACGTTTGGCTAAGTTTGAGGTGAGTGAAAAAAATTAGCCATGGATATTTTTGTGGAAGCCTTCGTAATCCAGTTAATAACACCAGTGTAAAATACATGGTATAGCAAAAATGTACTTGCAAAAAATAAATTTTTGCAAAAAGTTTGAATTTTGGTTGGGCTAGTCGTGAACTGCTGGAAATTCGTCAAAAATCAGCCTACTGCCGATTTTGGTTGGGCTAGTCGTGAACTGCTGGAAATTTGTCAAAATCAGCCGACTGCCGAGTTTTTTTCCGGGATGATTTTTGATGCAGCTACGGGCGGGCTGTTTTTTATACAGTTCTACTTTATTTTTTTACTATTATTCTAGCTAAATTCTGTGAATGAAAAACAGAAGGACCGAATTTTTCCTGAAGGAGGTGGGGGTCGTTAAAATTTCCCATTTTTTGGGCGCGGACCGACCTCGGTGGGGGTCGTAAGTATTTTACGGTCTTTGCCAACAGGCTGCTTGACCCTGGCCAGAACAGGGACTGCAGTGGCCCGGAAGGCAACAGCAGTGGCAACCTGACAGCAACAGAAGCCGACTCGCTGATTGGGAACACGAGCCGAACTGTCAGGCGGCTCGGGGCAGAGAATCGCCTGAGTTGTGATGAATACCGTTTTGGGACATGAATCTAGCAGGAGCACCAAAATGTTGGCACACGAGACGAATTGTACGGCCAGCAAATTTTTGAACTAAAAATGCCTTGGCTCGCTGGTGCGGCTAGATAAAGGCCTTTGACTGGAATAGTAATAATAATTTTAATTCATTAAGCTGTAGAAGGCAGACGTTGAATAATGAAAACAAAATTAAGGCTGCGAAATCTTGATCACATGACACAAAAGAAGCAAATTTAAGCCATTTGCTTGAAAGACTGATATCTCGAGGGCAGGGAATGAAGGTTACAACGATAATTGGGCGCTTGGAGGTAAAGGAGGGAAGAAATGCTGAATTTAGAGGGTTGAGAGTGAGGAATAAGTAGTGCACTAGTATGGCAAGGAAGGGTGTGAATGAGGGTAATCCGTTCCCGGTTCATGCAGAGAAACAGTTTTGTTTGTTGCGGAAATTTTGTGCGAAACACACAAAAACAAACGGAAATGAGATTTCTGGTTTTGCAAAATGCGGAAAGGTTTGAAACGATAGATCAGGTGCTTTTGCATCGATAGTTCAAATATTCCCGTGCCTGCCTGCCTTTTAGCGGTTTACGTAGTTTTGAGTTCGAAACGTCTAGAAACATGCAAAAACACTGTGGTTTTCGGAGCGCAAAACGCGAAATTTCGCCAATAGGTGGTGTGAGTATAATAAGTAGGGGTTTTGGATGCCAGCAAATATTTTTCAGTCTGCATTTTCAGCGCCAGAGCAAGGTTTAGAACTCGCTGGAACTGGATAACCCCGCCTAGGTGCTTTCAGAAAGGCGCTGAATTAATGATTTTTTCTTGGTAGAGACACCGTTTTTTAAATGTCAAGGCGTGCATTCATTTTATATGCATTTAATCCTGCCATTTTGTCGCTTTCTGCTAAATCATAATACGGTTCCATCAATATCACTTGTTCTCAACCTCACTTGTGCTACCTACTATTTGGCTTTATATTACTCACGGTTCTACCTGGTTTAGAATGCTCTTTTGTTGTTCTTTTTACCTGTGTACGTCTAACGGTATAGAGGTCTCACATAAATATTATTTAGTTTAGTATGCCTTATTTTTACTGTTCTCATATGCATTGTTGCCTGTTGGAAGTTTACACTGTTTTCTGTTGGAGGTTAACATTGTTGTCTGTTCGATGTTGACATTTTTGTCCGTTGGAAGAACTTCAAGAAGAAATAAATCTGGAGAGAAACATTTCTGTGCATACGTGCATGTCTGGTGGTGGTCGAATGTGGTGGGCCCTCAGGGGAGAAATCGCTAGAGCAGGGTATATTTTCAAAATTGCCCTATTCATTTATGTTTGGATTTGAACGCGCTGGATGGTGCAGTAGACGTGTGTTAAAAAATAGACCTTACGGAGTCATGGTTCAGTCTATACCAACTACGGGGGGGGGTGATGGGCTACGTACGTGACCTCACAGGCTAATCGCAGCTGAACCCGGACGAATCGAGGTACCTGATGGGCTGGTCCTAGCTGAATCTGGACCGACCGCTGCAGCTTGCAGGACGACCGCAGGGAACGTGTTGACTGACCGCAGGAACCTGCGGTCCAACCGCATCAACCTGTGGTCCAACCGCAGGAAATCACAGACCAACCGCAGGAACCAGCGGACAACCCGTAGGTCCGGCAGACCAGCCGCAGAAGCCTGCGGTCTCACCGCCGACATACCGCAGGAATTTTCAGATTAACCGCCGACAAAAACCCGACCAACAAACGCCCATCCCGGTGGCGGTCGTCTATTGGTCGGCGGTCAGGTTTTTCCATTGTCTGAGCAGCCGAAGTGAACGTATATTGAGGGGGCGTGGTTGGAAGCTCATGGGCGTGGCTGACGAAAATTTTCGAATCAAATTTAATAGTTTTCACTCGTTTTTGACGCTTCCAACGGCGTGAGCGTTTTACTTGGGGCCATACGACCCAAGTAGCGCAGTTATCTCAACAACTTTCTCGAGCGTGTCTGCTGCCTTTAAAGGCACAGTCCAACCTCAGAATCGGTTTTTTGTTTTCCTGCCTATCTTGAAAATGGTCCCACGCTGATTCCAGCGATTCCGCTGGAATCGTATAAGACCCCCTAGGAACAGAGTTATAGCCCTCCAAAAATTTAGCTACGGATTTATGGTGGACGAGTTGTCCAAGGCTTGTAACTTCTGTCATTTGCAACCGATGTATACCAACCGACCTGAACAAAAAAAAACAAGTCGAGAATGAAGGGAAGAACGTTGCTACTGATCGGAAACCATCGCTTATCTCGCTACTATTCAGCTCGAAAGATCGCAAAAGGGGCGTGCCAAAGTGGCTTCCTGATGTAGGCGCCCCAGGGTGGCTTCCTCCTATATCTTGCTTATTCGGAGGAACTGGGGGTTCGCACTCAGCAGGTGCTATATATGGTGGGTCTGCACCACAATTATGTGGAAATCTCAGATTTCGTCCCTGAGCTTGGACTGTGCCTTTAAATGATAGGGAGCGTAATTTCTTAAAGCTAGGATTTTTTCGGGTCCCTAATTAAATATCGACAACGCCGAACTCAAATATCTTACTGTCACGACTCCTGGTTTTCAAAATTGTCAAATTCCGGGGGGTCAAACACTCGAACATCCGCGTTTTTTTATTGCATAGCACAGTCTGTTACCAGTTACATGTACTTTTGCAGTTTCGGCTTCTCTCTCCATATATATATATATATATATATATATATATATATATATATATATATATGATATATATATATATATATATATATATATATATATATATATATATATAGTATATATATATATATATATATATATATATATATATATATATATATATATATATATATATATATATATATATACAGTGTGTTCGGAAATGATAGGGACACCCCTGAAAACCAGAGTCTTTATGTTTAAATTGAGGGCGGCGTGCAGTAATGCTCATAAATGAATTCAGCAAGGTAAATAACCTCTGTTCACTTGTTTCTATAACAATAGCATAATATTGTAATATTTTATTTTAAATTGTCACATTATTCGCCGTTAGGAAATGATAGGGACACTATTAAAAAACAAAAATTATCAAACAAGGAATGAACAAAACATACACATACATGAAATCTAATATGATATGGCACCTCCAGAGTTGGACATTAATTCAAAAATTCTATTCGGCATAGAAGCGATTAAATTGGATATCACATTTTTATCCAAATTTCTCCAGGCTTGGAGAACAGCGGACTTTAGCTCGTCTACGGTCCCATACTGCTTGTTATTTGCGTAAATCTGGCGCACAATTATGCCCCAGATATTCTCTATCGGGTTGCAGTCAGGATTACACGCGGGCCATTCCATCACGCGAACTCGGTTTTGTTGAAGCCACGCCTTGTGGATCTGGAGACATGGACCGCAGCGTTATCTTGCTGGAAAATGTAGCGTTGACGCCTGTTTCCAGTAAAGAACGGCAGATGATGCGCACGCAGTGTTTCTTGATACTCCTCCAAATCCATCCGACACGAAATGAAGGCGATTTCCAAAACACCTTCGCTGCAGAATGCTCCCCAACACATCAGCGAACCGCCTCCGAAATTTCTTCGACTAAATACCATCGGATCCTTGCGAAGATCTCTCCAGTAGCATCGAGCACCGTCAGGTCCATCAAGGTTAAACTTCTTTTCGTCGGAGAAAATTACCTGGAACATGTCGCCTTTATCTTTTTAAATTTTATCGGGTTTTTATAGAATCCCTTACCTTTGACCAGTCTGTTGCCATATTGTTCCTTGCAAACCGGAGTCGAGCTACTTTTTGGGCTTCTGAGAGTGATGGAGCCTTCTTCATCACTTGGCGTACGATGTTTTCGTCTGCGTTTACGACGCTCCAAACAGTAGTCTTCGACACATTGAGCGACAACTGAGCCCTCACTTGGTTGAGAGACAGACTGCCGCTGACCTTTCTTGGGCGTCCAGGACTCTTCGCCAAGCCGTAGGAGTCTGGATCTCGTAGGAACTGGGTGATGCAGTTGGGGGAACGTCTGAGCTGGGAGGCAATTCGACATTGGCTCAGCCCGGCAGCGTTGAGGGCACGTATTTGGGCTTGTTCGGAAACAGTAAGCAATGTACCACGGCCAATGATTGGAATAAAGATGTTGGGTGTCCTCGTGTTGCGATCGTGTAGTGAACTTGTAACGGGAAATTTTGTTCGAAGTGAAAAAATTCCATTTTTTGCAGGGTGTCCGTATCATCTCCGAATGGTGAAATTTTCTAAATGTAAAGACAAAATCTTATGAAACGGCACGGTTTCAAGGAAGTTGCGAACAGAGGTTTTTTTATCACGCTGAATTCATTGATGAACAGTATTCATCATCATTCCCAGAAATTTTTTGAAAATCTATTTTTTTTAGAGGTGTCCCTATCAATTCCGAACGCACTATATATATATATATATATATATATATATATATATATATATATATATATATATATATATATATATATATATATATATATATATATATATATATATATATATATATATATATATATATATATATATATATATATATATATATATATATATATATATGCAAAGAACATTGCTTCGTGCTCTCGTTTTCTTGAACGCTCGCATTTTTTTGAATAGCACTGGCTTGAAGCTTTTAATCTTGGTATTTTTCTAACCTTTAGACAAATGAATTTTTATCGATCGAGTAGGACTAGCGTAATTTTAATGCAAAGAAACTTTAGAGACAAATCTTCCGACTGAACTGTTTGAACACATTCGCTCGAAGTAGGGAGAGATAAAACGGCCAAAAATTGACCTACTAACCCTTCTGGGGGGGTCTGAGCAAAATTTGCCTTGGAAGGGAGTCGGAGCAAAAAGTCGGCTCACACCTCGTACTTTACCCTGTCCTCACTTCTTCCCATTTTTTTTGAATCACAGATTTAGCCATTTTTATATAAATTCAGTCTTCGAATAATTGGGAAATCGGTTTTTTCAAATATTCGGTTTTCGGATTATTCGAAAATTGACACTTTTTATATAGTCGAAGTTTTTTATTCAAATTCGCGAATAAATAGACTTTGTCAATCGTCTGTCGAATCAATAATCGAATTTGCCTCTCGGCTTGTTGAGTCAGTCCAAAAGCAAAGGCTTTCGCGTTCTCCTTTACCTCTGGAAAAAACAATAATTATAGCTCACACCTTCCTTCTCTTTTTTCGAATTAAATGAAACTGTTGAACAGGGAAGCAAACAAAGTATTCATGAGACGATTCACTATATCAGAAAATATACGAATCGGTACTTATATGCGACGAATAGTGCAAACAATTGCTCCTCATCAATTATTTCCAGTTGCAAGTAATTATGTACAAAATATTACAAACTTTCGGAATAGATCGACAATACGCATCCCGTACGCACCCTTGACGCACAATTTGCTAGTGGAGCAATGGAATGCTCTGGAAAGTCTGTTGGTTAAAAGAAGTCGACCTTCGAATTGTTTTGATTGTTTATGTAAATTTTCGAATATTCCGTTTTTCGGAGAAATCAGAAAATAGGACCTTTCGAACAATTCACAGATTGGCATTTTTTGAATATTCGATTTTTCGAGTCTTTCCGGAATCTACCTTTCTCGAATATTGAAAATTTCGGATGTTCCGAAGTCGAGGTTTTCAGTCGAATGATTATTTAAAATAATTCAATTCAGTCGGAGTGTAGAGCATACAGTGTGAAACCACGATAGAGAACACCCCATCAAGTCAATTCCTCATCATATTATAAATTAATATGCAATATGTCACTACATCATCTCATAGAATGAGCAATTCGAGCGCTGATAAAGACAGGATGCGAAAAACTCTACTACTATTATAACAAAACAGGAGATGAAAACACACATCAGAAAAAAGAAGAAAGGAGAGTCATAAAACACCAAAATTTCTTCGAATTCTACAAAAGGTCTGACTGTCTGCGCCCTCCCACAGTCTGCCTGACTCTCGCCGTCTGAGACGCCTACGATTGACTTGTCGCGGTCCCACCTCATCAGAACATGTTAAATGTTGCGAAATAAGCCGCGTCACCTTCAAGTCACAACAGAAAGTGCAAAACGTGACGAAACTTGGCTTCGAGGTGACTACAGGAGGCCAATTTGCCCTCCATGTCACAACAGGAAGGAGTTGTGGGCTCCAGGTGACAACCGGGAATTCCTGAGTTGATAAGGCTCCGTTCGTAGCCAACGACCAGCTTCGTGTGCCAGCGCACAAATGCTGGCGCATAAAGCTCCACGGCTGGCGCATGCAACGTGTCCGAAGACGGCACGTTGTTAACGAATATATTGATAATTTTAGTGACAGCCGCTACTACCGCGATGCCCCCACCGTGGGTGTACTGCAGTTCTCCCGTCGTCCGTCGCGCGCGGTGGATGGGCGCACAAGACAATGCTCAGCAGTACATAGGATTTTCTGGTATCAGTATTATGCTCAGAGTAAACAAGCCGAAAGGTATAAAAGGCGCTCCATCGCATTGAATGCTCACTCGGCATTTCGAGGCCGATCCTAGAAGGTGACTTCAAGTTCCCTTTGAAGGATCACTCAGAAGCCGGAGAATAATTTTTGGCAGCTGAGGGGTGGTCCCGCACACGGAGACCGTGTTGGGAGCGATCGGAATAAGTCACGTGTGGCATCGAAGGCGGATCGCTGGCTAATGACGAGCGGATCGCTGGCTACTCACACAGGATTCGACGACCACGCCGTTGGTCACTCCGTTGGCGATCAATCGCTCGCTCAGCGCCACCACCAACGCTACAGCGAACGGAGAGACCCCCGCATGGATAGCGCCGTCAAAGCCGTTGCAGCCAACGCCGTGCCACCTGGTCGCATACCGCCGTGGCCCGGCGCGCATAACGCTACCAGCAACGCTACACTAAACGGGATGACCCTGCTGACACCGTCTACCACTCAGATTGAACTAGGGTTAGGTCCGTGGCTTGTTTCCTCAAGAAAAAAACATTTAACTCTAAGGCCCTAGTTATACATCGGCGATTCGGTGTCGCTGGTTTTAGCGGGACGTCTTCGATTGGTCAGATTTCGAAATCGACCAATAGCAGACATGCAGCCACGGACCTAACTAACATCGGCGTGGATCCTGAAGAGACTTTGCGTTCCCCATTGGAGGTTGGCGCAAACTCGGTGCACCTATGTTATAGCATACGGAACCGAGTTAGCGCCAACCTTCAACAGTGAACGCGAAGTCTCTTCCGGATCCATGCCGACGTTATACATTTTATGCACAGTTCAAGTTCAGCATCCACTTATAGTTCCCCAAATGCGATCAGTCATTTACAGTAAAAAATCTCTTTATTCATATATTCATTGAAGCATCATAATCTTTCACAAGGACTCAGAATAATAAGAACCGTACTAGGAAACCGCGATCATGAGAGAATCTTCACATGTGATGTTACGCAGCATTAGTCGTAGCATGTGATAGTCAAACTATCCTAAACCTCACATAGGTTTGGAAGAATACTCCAAGAAGTGGTAAAAAAATGGTCTTCAAAACCTGGTCCAAGGAGAAATTAAGCATCGGCGTTGGTGAGGCATCTCTTGATGTTTGTGGCTCGGGATCCATACGGGGCTTCTCTAGGTGATGCAGCAAAAGAAACCTTTCCACAATGAAAATTTGGATACCCTACATTAAAACTAACCTCGATGGTTCCGATCCCTGTGGTCCTCATAGAAGGTCGTCGTGACCGTACTCCATAGAGTCCAGGAAAAACTCTGAAATGAAAAAATATAAGAATGAAAAAAATCTAAGCGAAAAGATGACTTACCATAAAGTGGTTGAAAACGACAAAGCAGGCGACTGGCTGACTTGAATAGTGAATACATGCGATGTGGATCAAAGTCGACAGAGGGAAGACAAGGATGGAAAAACTGTAACGAAACCACCATAATTTGTGTTTCGCAAAATGTTAAGAACCGACAATTTCGCATTTTGAGTTGAATGCTGAGAGCTGAGAAACAATTAGTAAGAGAAATACAAAACTTCAAAGTGAGAGTTTTATCATTTAGAAAAAACGGTCCCATTCTCATTCCACTGATGTCTCTGGAATCGTACAAGACCTGGGAACGGAGTTATGGTCCCTCAAAAATTGAGCTAGGGAAGCGTGGTGGACGAGTTGTCCGAGGCTTGTAAGTTCCGTCTTTTGCAGCCAATGTATGCGAGCTGACCTGAGTAAAGATAGAAGTTGAGAGTGTTGTTCACTTGATCATACAAGAAGGAAAAAACGCTAAAATAAAAAAAACACAAAAAAAAACAAAAAAAGAGAAAATATTAGGGTGAGTCATAAGTTCTTGGAATTTTTTAATTTTAATTTTTTCTTAAACACAAGGTAACAAATTTATTCAAAGTAAGAGCCATTACAACTGAAATTAAATCTTTCTGCCAACGACGAGTTTAGAGAGACTTCTGAATACCGTAGTCGTAGAACGAGCGCAGCTTCGATACGCAAAAAAGCGTCCAGTAACTCGGTCCTCAAGTGCTCTTCTTTGTCTTAAGCTGCTTTCCCTCAACCAGTGTTCCATGAGGCTTCTGAATAAATGGTAGTCCGATGGAGCAAGGCCATCTGGACTGTAGGCTGGATGAGGGAGAGTTTCCAACTGCAGCTCCTTCCAATTTTTCTTGAGTTTTTTTTTCGCTATGTGTGGGCGGCAGTTGTCCCAGAGCAGTAGGATCTGGTCACGTTTTCGGTTCATTTTTCTCCGCGTTGGGTGACCATTTCCTCAGTTCTTGGCAGACGTGGTCAGCATCTATAAGCTTTCCCTGGCGGAAGTAATTTTCAGAACACAACTCCATCAGTGGACCCAAAAAACGGTCAGTAGACTCCTTTTTTTCCCCGTGGATATCCCGGACGTTGTAGCAGGATCTGTGCGACCCAAAGGGCTTAACCCATTGCACAGACAGGTCAGGATTGTTATAGTAGCGGCACCACTTCTCATCACATGTAATGATGCAGACCCAAATAAACTTCCTTTGTGGTGCCGTTTCAGTGCAGTTCTCTTGACAAATGGCCATCCTGCGATTCCTGCCGGTTGCGTCGATAAAGTGTGAGGAATCACGGATTTGGCTTTTTCTCGGTCTCAGTCCCATATTGTGTAGCTGGACGAACCGTGCAGTCGACTGCGAACTCCCTGTAAGCTGGGGCGAGACCTCTGCTGTGAATGTGCGGGTTTTCTCTCCAGCTCATTCGGCCGCCAACGTGGGGTCGGAATTCCGGGTGACCTTCCACATCTCGGCTTGTCCTTCAGAAAGAGCAGCTGCCGGAGCGAAACTTTTGACACCAGTTGTACCCAGTACTGGCAGCACCCTGATACCTTCCCTTCGTTGACCCTTATTCCCTTGAACAGTTTGAGCAGCTGTGAAACCTCTTTCGAAGTAGTGAAGAATCAGTACGCGAGCGTGCTCTTTTCCGCGACATTTTATCATTGAGCCACGAATGCGCATTTCCGAGGGCTGGCAGGTATTGATTAACGAGGCTCTGATCTACTCTAGCAAACAACCGCGCACGAGTGGCATTTGATCTTATCCGCGCGCGAATTAATATGAATTTTTAAAAATTCTGCATATAAAAAAAAATATAAAAATATAAAAAAAGAGGGGTTGAATAACGAACCATACCGGGACTCTCCAAAGAAGAGAGATCCCAGCCATTTGCTTCTGATGTTGTCGTTTTACCAACGTGCCGACAATTGGATCCAGGATCAATGTGTATGGTGCAAGATGGGAACAACAACAACAAGAACGGCTTCTGATAGACCACTTTCAGAACTCCTCATATGATGGATCTTTGATCACTATGTGACAAAAATTCTTTTCTGAATAAACTACCAATCCTGTAAAATACAGGAAACTCACCAAGCGATTATCGAAAACGATGAAGAAAAAGAACGAGTTTAGGTAGAGACAAAAAGTCGTAGTTTTTGCAAATATTGA
>JAPDOI010001865.1:0-130770 GCA_029168955.1 Aplectana chamaeleonis | reverse complement strand
TTTCGAATATTCGACTTTTCGACTATAGTCGGATATCGTACTTTTCGAATATTCGACTTTTCGACTGTAGTCGGATATCGCCCTTTTCGAATATTCGACTTTAACTATAGTCGGATATCGTACTTCTTTTCGAATATTCTGACCTTTCGACTATAGTCGGATATCGCACTTTTTCGAATATTCGACTTTTCGACTGTGGTCGGATATCGCACTTTTTCGAATATTCGACTTTTCGACTATAGTGGGATATTGCACTTTTTCGAATATTCGAATTTTCGACTATAGTCGGATATCGCACTTTTTCGAATATTCGACTTTTCGACAGTAGTCGGATATGAGTCTTTTTCGAATATTCGATTCTTCGAATAAAAAGTCAGACTTTTTATCCGGACTATTACGGAAAAATAATTGAGGTGCAGTGTAATTTGTTTTTTCACATGAAAACACGTCGATTTCTCACTCGTCCACTCGCGGGCGTTCTTACAGATTAAAGCATCACTTTTTCAAACCAAAATCAGACCGATACTCAGACACGCCACGGTTGTTCAGCGGGGTAAAAAGGCTTGTCGGTGCGACGGCGGGGAGCCAAAATGGGGAGGAGTCGAATTGCCGGTTGTACCGCAGATAGAGAGAAATTCAATTCAATACGGAGACGGTTATTTGGCGGTGGAAAAGGGGCTGACGGTGCAACGGCGGGGACGTGCTCTACCGTCAAATATGTGACACGTTCCGGCAACTCGACCAAAAGAGATGGGTGCGCCGGCATCAACATGTTTAGACAAAAGTATTAACATTGATAGGGGCATAAAAGGCCTCATCTCATCGTGAGCCTGGTCAGCTTTTCGGAGTTGGGACCTGGAAGGTGACCTCGAGTCACTCTTCTGGAAGATCCACCGGATACCGGCGGATACTTTTTTGTCGCCGAGGGCAGGGGCTCCCAGGGCTCAGGGGTGGTACCCAACCTTAGGGTCATCTCCCCATGGTCCGCAGCAGGGTGCACTCCCACCGTGGACCGTGGGACACCTCTTTTGTGGGGACGCCAATAGGGATTTCCCTGGTCCCTCTGCGGACCCGGGAATACCCAGGATGTATTGGAAAGCGCGTGACCGGAAAATCTGGTTCGGTTGTACCGCGGTGTGATACTGAAGCTGAATGGCGGTGGAAGATCGGTTGTCCAGCAGATGCCCCAGCCGATCAACTGACGTTCCCCGCCGAGTAACCGCCTGATGAGTTCGTGCGGTTGTACGGAGGAACAATATCGGTTACACGCTGGATGACCAGGAGGGGCAATCGACATTCCCCGCGCGAACAACCGCTCCCATGCCTGGAGCATGACTGCTTGCGGATGCTTAGGCGTGCTTTATAGTATTTGCCACAGGTTTCGTGGTAAGAGCTTATATTCCGCGGAGTTTCCGTAGTTATATACAAGTTAGCGTGCCACTTCTTCCATTTAGATGTGAAAAAGGCACTTCGCAATGAATAAAGTGTGTCCGTCGGTACGGCGGCCCACGCGGCCGGCATGCTTGGCAGGCGGCCGTCACATGTGCCGCCCTCGGACGAGTGTTGATTTCAAGGACGGCCCTCCCCTCTCCCACCGTCTGCAGAGCAGAATGATCGGCGCAGTGCTTGCCGCCAGCCGGTGCCGGCCTCCCGTTCGTAGTCGATGGCGGTGGGGACCTTTCGCATGCCTGTCCGAGAGCGACAAACGCGACGGCCGCCTGTTACACGCCGGCCGCATGGGCTGCCAATCTCATTCGGACGCACCTTACGTTCGCCGATCAGTGAGGCCCCGGTCAGACTTCGTCGGAAAACCTGCCGAGTCCGACTGGAGTCCGAATGAGTCCGGGGTGGAAACTCCTGCTGAGTCCCACTGAGTCCGGTTGCTCCCAGCGCCAACCAACTCCTCTGTGAAACACGCAATTGATAGTGACGATTATCACTTCAGCTGTGAATCGAAACGTGTTTGGTGGCTGATCTTTCTTGTTTTCAACATGTCTGAATCTGATTTCCGCATCAGCAGTCCGTGGGGCAGAGCGCAGACGGCGAGAGTCGAGATGCGGCGGGACTCGGCAGGTCGCAGTCGGCTGAAAAATTGCACCCAAATCACGTGAAAAACACCTATATCGACCGGGCGGGGTGAGGATGATTTCGGCGGACTCAGTGGGACTCAGTCGGTGCATTGGTCCCGCCCTTGTACGCATGAGAAACATCAGTATCGACCGAGGGATTGCGGTAGGCATCAGACGGTCGCAGCCGGACTCAGTGGGTTGATTTTTTGCACCCGTCTTCCACGAATTCGATGCGTATCGACCCGGTGGGACTCAGTAGATCCACCGACTATGACGGGGGCCTCAGAGCTAAACCATTTTCTTGTAAAAGAAAATTAGGTTGATTCTATACTCAACCTTGTTTTTGAAGTTGATTATTGCGGTAGAGAGCCTATCACATTTTGGATTTCCTATGAAAATGTCACATATTCAGAGTTCTACTACTGTGGAGAAAAGAGCCTCTACAATTTGGGAAAACGTAAAAGCATAGAAGTTTCAAAAAAGTTGCTAGAAATAATTCTTCCTGGGAGAATCTGCTCTCTGCCGACGGGTCGCGAAATGCCTCACACGAGTATAGTAGAGTCCACCAAGAGTGTCTCGTTTACTGATCAATAAGAAGCGGTCGGCTGGGGATCAATGCATGAATCCTATACCAGCACGCTCGATAACGATTGAGCGAGCGGCTTTCAAAGTTGCAATGAGCCTCTTATGTTCATTGATCTCCAATCGACCGCTTCATTGATGAGTAAATGAGACACTCTTGGTGGACTCCACTATACATTAGATTCCCAGGCTTTGGAGGATTCTCATCTAATTTTATCGCGAGAATTTCAAGCATAAACTACGGACATATCAGCCCCAGTTGGTGGAATTTTAGCTACGTCACCTTCGGGGCGAACTGAAGAAATTCTTTGCCGAGAATGCGGGAAAAAGGGTGGCAGATTTTCGCCTTGATCGATCCACCCTGTCCCGATCAGTACTACATAGGGCGATCTCCGCTGCGATCGACCGCACTGCCGTTTCTTCCCACGGCCTGCAGCGTCCCCTGCGGTCAAATGTATCGTTGGCACGGTCTTCCAGAGAGCGGTTCTGGGTCATCCTCCACGATCAGCCACAGAGCATTTCCGAGTAATCGATTCATAGAGGACTGACCAGCACTACGAACGGGCATCCATGCGTTCAGCGTAGCCAACGCGTGGGATGAGATCGCTGTTCAACACAGGCTGTCGCTAATCCCCATAACATGGTTGAAAGCAGGCCGTTGCGGCCGGTGCACCAAAATTTTGACGACCCCTCTGTGGACCAAAATTTTACAACTTCCCTTTCTTGGGATGAAAAAATTTCACGACCAAAATCGTGGCCATACTATAATTACTACTAAATCTCTTTAATTTGACATCTTGAAGTCCACATAACTCCGCTACCTTCGCAGAATTATTCCTTTTTAAGCCAATCCTCGTTGGGACCGGCGTTGAGCCACAGATACTAACCTGGGGGTTACAGACGCAACGGTTATTTTTCATGGATAAAATTGGGGAAAAAATGAATTTACTTTTACCACTTACTAACTACGCGCTGACTTACTACTCCTACCTCCTATGTTCTACCTTTCCAAGTGGTTGGAAGCTTAAACGCCATTTTTTCCTGAAAATTTTACGAGCCCACTTCCCTCAAATTTTCATTTTTCTTCAAAAATTACCGGAATTTCTACGACCTCCTCGTTGCGACTCTCCTCGCAAGCCTGTTCTTACATCAATACTGGCCCATAAATTCTCGCAACAATTAAGGCGAGAATTCAAGGGTTTAGCGGACAGCGAGATTAAAATGCCAGAGAATTTCGCCTTTGTTTTTTGCGTGTGGAGTATGCTTAGGGCTTGCAACTTACACCTTTTTGATGCAGTATATGCGGGCTTTAGCGAGCGTCGCGTGAGGACCCGAAAATTCCTGCAGACTACGGAATTAGAGTGCGTAACAGGCCGCTCCTTGAAGGCACTTTGCTACCCACGGCAGAGTTTTGAGCTGTTGAATACGAAAGGAAAACTTGACAGACGCACAGAAGGGTGCCCGCAACGATCCATCGGTCGCACGTGAAAATGTGTATGGTGCCTCTATAGTTTGAACACGCAACGTAGTCGTCCAACAAATAGCAGAAGTCTGTCAGCAACATCAATAAGGTTTCTTAAAAAAACGCCTCCCATCTGACCTACACCCACAAAAGTTTCCTTCCAAAAGCAAATATAAATAAAAATTGTAGTTTAAAGGCAGTGGTCGCGGGATCAAATATGCTTGTGGTCTTTTTCTCTAAACCCTTTTTGTGGGTCTCTGAGTAGTAGGGACCTATAAGAAAAATCGCGAAAAACCACTGTTTTGGGGCCAAATTTGAAGCCTTGAACTTTCTTTGTCTTTTTGATGGTGGACGAGCCCACTCCACATCATCGGCATCGGTGACCTCTTTTATCAAGAATAACATCAGCTGGCTTGAAATTGAATTTCCAATCAATGAACCTGACGGATTTATGTACAGATCTAGTCAAAAACATTGACTGAAGTGATGCTTTATTGTTCAACTGTTTTATTCGTTAAATTTGCATTTATTTCGTCCTCTGAATGTCGATGATTTTTGACCGCTCGGCATGAGACGGCGATCTTTTTTTCGTCATTATCGCTGTGCACGTGTGCACGAAACAGCTTCTTTGGGCCCTAGAAACTCTAATTCTAGCCCGTTTTTCTACCGCTCTACCTTCATAGTTTTTGAGCTGTTTTTGATCTAAGCTGATTTTTGTAGTTTTTTCTATAACGTTTTTCTATCGTGACCACAGCCTTTAAATAATAAATTCAAATACAAATACAGATTACCGGATGAGCGTAATTATTTTCGTGGAGTGTGATTGGATAAGCAGTTTTTTTGTAGTGAAGTTGTAAGAGATCCGACTTTGCGACAATGTTCGGATTTTGGAACTCATTCGAATATCCGACGTTTCGACCGTAGCGTCGGATATAAAACTTTCTTTCGAATATTCGACTTTTCGACTGTAGTCGGATATTGCACTTTTTCGAATATTCGACTTTTCGGCTGTAGTCGGATATCGCTCCTTTTTCGAATATTCGACTTTTTCGACTGTAGTCGGATATCGGACTTTTTCGAATATTCGACTTTTCGACCTTTTCGACTGTAGTCGGATATCGCACTTTTCGAATATTCGACTTTTCGACTATAGTCGGATATAGCACTTTTTCGAATATCCGACTTTTCGAATAAAAAGTCGACTTTTTTTTTATCCGACTGAAACAGTCGGATACTCATCCGATTATTCGATTCGGAACAAGTATATTCCCCGGTCGTTCCGTACACTTTGTATATTTTTTTCACATGAGCACATTTTACATCATGGGTAAATCATTTAACATAGGTATGGGGATTGATGACCAAGAAGATTGGAGTACTTTACCAAATCAAAATCTTTGTTCAATCTAAAACGAATATTTGTTGCACTTCCGTGAATCATACGTTTCATAGTGACAGTTACGCCATCAGAAGAAGGTTTCTCATGCAATTTCATTCCTACCTTTTACCATACCTTCGAAGGGCCTGGGGCTTTTTTAAAATCACTAATTCGTTCGGCTATGGGCTTACAGGATTTTCAGGCATTGCACATTTTAACAACTGTTTTCCGTTTCCTACAAATGGTATTTGCCTCCGACAAAAAGAATCTTTCTATTTCATGAGTTTTCTATTACTTTATGATGCATCCTTTTTGTCAGCATTCTTCTGCTCTTGTACGCCAGAAATCTCTGAGTGGATTTGCATTTACATATGTTGGTATCCTTTTCATAACAAAGTGTGCCCTAGCATCGTAAGAGGCTGCCCTCTCAATTCCATATTTCCTTGTTGAGTCCCTTCTTATATTTCTTCTTCCTTTTCCAGTCGAAGTCGCCATTGATGAAAGTACATAAGTAGCTTCTTCAGAACTTCCAGTGGCACAGATTCGAATCGCTCGAACCGATTTTCTTCATTCGCACCATAGCTGGCGGACAATATAAAAACACCACGAACTGGGCTAGTGTGCACTATTTCGAACCAAACGCGTAATTGGTATTTCTTTGGTTCTTGCATTAACGTGAATTGTAGAGGGACTTCGGCATTATTGGGTCTGAAATCTGCTGAAATCTCGCTAGTGGGAACTGTTTACCTCTTGATCTTACGATTTGGTGTGAAAACTTCGCTACAAGCACTGGGTATACCAGGAATTAGAGCTAGTAGTTGGGAAGTTAAAGCTAGTAATTAGAAAGATAGAAAACCCATTCTAGTGAGTTGGGAAAAGATTCTATTCCATTCTGGGGCCCTATATTCTAACAAGACAAAAGCAGGGTCTCTGCGAGAAGCAGGGTTAAGCGAATTTTTTTCCAAAATTCCGTTGGTCGAAAATCGGAAAACGGAAGAACCATTTCAAATGCGGAAGGCGGAAATCGAAACGATAGAACCATCGGTAAATCAAATTTACGCTCATCCTAGATTCCGCACCACCCTTGGTGGTATTTCCGATTTTCTTATGTATTCTGAGTATTTTTTTTGGCAACCGTAGCTTGGAAGGAAAAAAATGTCGGAAATCGGAATTCCGCTCTTCCTTGGTTGGAAATGGAGAGCTTATACAGCAGCGCCCGAAATATTCCGAAAACATGGTTTTTTGGAAGCTATTTTATACGTATCTCGTCTCCGGCTTATCGGAACATGATAGCACTGCAATCCTACTATATATATTTTGGTAAATTTGTGTGTGCGTGTGTGTGTGTGTATGTATGTGTTGGAATTTCTATATAATGTTTGTGTTTGTTGACCCAGCGTTTACATTCGGCTTGCTGGGCGAGCAGCCTAACAGGGATGGGCTCAGAAACTGTGCAGGACGTCAGGGTAAGGGTGCAGGACCTTAGAGTGATGCCAGTACATCATAGGAAGATACAGGACCCGAATCGTAGTGCGCCGGACGCCGTAGAAGTGTGCGGAACCCGGTGAGAAGGTGCGCCAGCCGCCGTAGAAAGTGTGCGGGAACCAAGTGCGGAGCGCCATTCGCCGTAGAAGTGTGCGGAACCCGGTGAGTGCGCCGGCCGCCGTAGGTGTGCGGGAACCAAGTGCGGAGAGAGCGCCGGTCGCCGTAGAAGGTGTGCGGGACCCAGAGTAAAAGAGTGCTGGGGCGCCATAAAATGTGTGAGACCCGAGGAGATCGCGCCGTAGGAAAGTGTGCGAGACCCAAAGGAGGCGTTGGACGCCGCAGAAAACGTGTGAGACTCAAGAGAGAGAGAGAGAGAGAGAGAGAGAGAGAGAGAGAGGCGGCGGCAGCGCGTTGCCCAGAATCACTATGTGCGTCTAAAAGAAGGCGTAACACCACTCCTTTCTTCAGTCTCCTACCCTTCACCCTCCCGATTCCCAACTGTAGCTGTTGTATAACTTTTTCTAAATCGGGTTTATATACGATGCAAATAGAGTTAATCCCAAATCTCGTCCGCAAGCTTTGGCATCAAATTCTGCCTTGTTTGCTTGTCGTAGCAAGTCGGTTGATCATGAAAACGTTTGGTAAATTCAAACAACGGTTTATCCTTATCAGACAAAAATTGAGATCGTCAGAGGCCAGTTCAGGATCTTATAAAACGGAAGAACGACCAGTGTCATTGCAGATAAGGAGGTAAACAGGCGTAGCAATGTTTGCGCGAATACTTTGTGATTTCCCATGGTTTAAGTTTTGCCGCCTAAACCCAGCTTATGGGCCGGCGCTACGGAAGAAAAGCGCAGGTTGTTGCCTTATGCAATATGCGGCGAAGCCATGCGTGCGTTCCGGCAGCCAGGCTTTGTAACGAAGGCGGCGTCAGCCGACCGACTGCCAGTATTCTCTTCATAAGGCATTACAAACTCTACCTGACGCATGCTCAAAGTTTGGTCTTGAATGTACAGTTTCTTGAATATGGAAATTATTAACTGTTTTGCTGTATGTTCACAAAGTAAGCCTATTTCTTCTAAATATGAAGAAAAACTTCAAAACTGTGACAGTTCTCGGCCATCTTATAGCTTTCAAAAACCACTGTATGTCGTTGCGAGAGAGCGAAATAAGCCGATTTTTTTTTGATAATTAATCTCTGTTGGGTTAAATGACGCAGAACCTTCTAAAGACACGGTATAGGCATTGGCAATGCTCAAATGATCTATAAATTTTGCCTTTCTTCAATCACGCCGATGCGAGGTACACGTTAAGGGCGAAATCTCAAAATTCCAGTTCAAACTCATCTCCAGTAATTTTTCGAGCCGTTTTTTTGCTGTCTTGCGCTGTTGTGCCGTGTGTTTTTCAGGCGGTACAAATCCCAGTAGTTGTTATTTGTTTGGAATATTCCTCACTATGTTGAGGAAATAGTGTTACAAAATTGTTATTTTTCATATATTAAAGGCAGTGTTCACGATAAAAACGGTCCACGAGTCTCCACCGGAATTCGGATGTACCGGGGTCTATTGCAACAATAATGGTGAAAGAACGACTGAAAACGAGCCATTGGCAGCATCTCACGACCCTCCAACTCGGTTGTGCTATGTCCGCCCCAAGCACTCGCTCAGCCAGGGTCAAGCTGGGCTGCGAAATTTCCCAACGGGGGTGGGAGGGGGTCGCAAAAATTTGGGCCTGAAACTGAAGGTTTGAGGGGAGGGTCGCAAAAATTTCGGCCTAAAAATGAATGATCCTGGAAGTGATTGGAAGTTGCAGGCAATACTTGCATATTGAATCACCTCAAAGTCACCTTTCGAAGCTCCCACATACTAACGCGTTTGCTTTTTGGAAAAAGAAGTGCCTTCAAAAATTATACCTCCGGGAGGATCACAAAAGTTTTGGATTCTAGGAAAAAGCTTGGTAGCCGGAGGGGTCGCTCAGATTTTGAAAAATTGCACAACGCCCCGCTTGACCGTGCGCTCAGCGGCCAAGAATGAAATTGGCGGATGGGGCGTAGCGCATACAAGTGTGAGGGCCGCTTAAGGCTATCTACGGCTCGTTTTCAGTCGTTTTTTCGCCATTACTGATGCAACGAACCCTGGTACAATTGATTTCCGGGTGAAATCTCGAAGATAGTTTCCATCGTGAACACTGCCTTCAAGAGAAACTGAGCAATCAAAACCCAACTTTGAGTCTGTCAGGTATGATTGATGATATCACATATAAAAATTTCATCGAGTTTCGATAAACTTGTGTTATCGTGCTGTGTGATGTGTTTAGAGCGGTAAGCGCATCTGCGAAAATGAATTGTATTGGTAGTATCTCCTTGGTCTCCATAGTAAAACTACGCGAAATCTCGCCCCGAGCTCCAAGAAGTTATGTTTTCTAAGCTTCGCGAAAATTCCTGTTTACCATCGAGCATTTTCGGGCTGTTTTAGAATTTTTTTTGGAATTGGCTCGAAACCTCTATTCAGGGGTTAATTAGCGTGCAGAAAACGAATCTGGGGTCCGTTTGTCGAAATTTTGAGGTTTACTGTAAGTTACGGTAGGTGCCACACCAATTAGGTGGCAAAACCTTCCGTAGCATTCCGAAAATCGGGAAATGAACTTAACCCATTCACGACCAAGCTTAATTTTCGGTGACTGCACGTTCGGACCGCGTGCAATATTGCGTTACCGTTTACCGTGTTCCACCAGTGGGACCGTTTGCTCGAATCCATTGACCGGGCCACTGAAAAACTATTTTCGTTTTTCATATCCATCGCGTAGCTACTAGTGAGGAAAAATTGTACCAAATTTTCCGCTCATGGAGCTCTTTCTTCCAAGAGAAACAACTGCTTGAAATCCCTGCAGGGTCAAGCCGAAATATTATTTCGCCACCACTTTTCCAGTGATCTTCACTTATGTTAGATGGGTTATCTCGAATGCGATCAACGGATCAGGTATCACAAAGCGTCGCGTCGCCGTATCTTGCTGCAAAGTGGCTCGATTTCGATTTCGGAGCCATTTTGACATGCCTTCGGAGAGCTCTACATATAAGGTAGTGTCACGAAGTAATAGGTTCGAAACCAAAAATTTATCAAAAATTGCATATTTCCGCCTAAAAATCTCGCATTATTCACTGATGAGACGGTCAGAATATCAAAAATCTATCATGCTTTGACCTGTGGTCGATGAAAATTTCAGAATGAAACACACATATTTCGACGAATTAACTAAGTCAATTTTTTTTACATATGATTTTCTTCGTCTCACTGACAGGATTGTGAGAATCTCCTTGAAAAAATTTAATTCGTCACTTTCAAAGTGAGTTTTTTGCGGCGCTTCGCGCGCGCAAAAAAAAACGCCGCGAAACGCTGTTTTCGCAAAAATTAATGTTCGGTAGTGTACGTTTAGTCGACGCATGGTTGCTATTTAGCGAGGTGTACCTACATAGTATCCGTCTTCAAGAACGTTTTACACGTGCAACCCTCTAACTGATACGATTTCTTTTGTGCAGAACGGGCAAATTTATTCCAAAATTTCAAGTGTCTTTTTTCTCAAATGTTGAAGTGGAGGTCATGAAGGCAGAATGACCAGCACTCGACGGGGTTGTTTTCTGTGCATGAAGTTGAAGACAAACATTGTCGAGTGGCCCGAGTCCTTCGTGGGGAATTCTAGCGAGCATTGATCCGTTTCTTGAATGCTTTCTGCAGATTGTTGCTTCACAACCCTCGATTTAAACACCAATTCTCAGTGAGGTTCGTACTCTACTGGAGAAAGTTTGGGCTTGCATGTTTTCTGTGTGTATTGTTACATAATCGGGCTCCATCCTAAGGAGGGGGGCACCCAGGATTAAAGTCAGAAATGAAAGTGAACCCTACTCTCAACTAAGACCCAACAAAATATCTAAACAAAAACATTTGCTATCACAATGATACGAAATTATCTTGTGAGTGACTGTGGTACAATCTTTTCATTTCTATGAGTGCCCCCCCCCTCCTTAGGATAGAGCCCATAATCGTTTGGAGCGAAGCGGCGTGAATATGAAGCGCGTACTGTCCATAGCGCAGCGAAATTCCAGTCTGCAGTTGCGTACAGCCGCTGTTACACATCGTGTCTTGATGATAATCGTGCCGAAACCTCTTGATTGTCTAAGCACGATCGTTTTCGAAGTGAGTGCTGCAATAGCGGTTGTTCGCAACTGCGGGCCGAAATTGCGTTCCGATAAGGACAATGCACAGCTGTGTATCATGCGAACAGCTTGCGATTGTCATTACTATAACCGAAATCTGACAATTTTTATCTTAAAGGCAGTGTTCACGATAAATTTCGCTTCCGATAATTCCACGGTTTACGGAAGGTCTGGTGCCCTATATAGCAAGGCATGCTTAAAAAGGACACGAAAGACGCGTTTTTGAGCCAAACTAGGCTCTCCCTTGTTTACGTTGATTTTTGAGCGTGAAGGAATTGACCGCTAGAAGGACGATACCTATCAGTGCAATGAAGCGATCAGCTCACTTATCAGCACTTCCTTGACTTGATCATTCCTATAATCTGAGTCTTCATTTGTTCCTTTCGAGGGGTGGATATGGGGCACCAAAACGCTTGTTTGCAGCCGTTATTGTGCCACTCCTGGCTCGTTTTCTACCGTTCCTTTGGCACTGGGAGCCTAGGATCCTTCTCCCCTATCATTTTACTGTGGAAAGTCAACGAGGATGATCATCGTGAACGCTGCCTTCAAAGGCATCATTCGCGCTGAAAACCAATTTCCATTTTTCAGGCTCAATTTCATGTAGTTCTCACAAGTCATCTAGCACTTTTTCATAGAATGTTGATGCGACCGTCAAACAACATGAAAAGCAGTTACGGCACAAACTCCACATGCAGAAAAACGTCGAAAATGACGGTGACGAGGCCTCCAAGTGCAGAAAAACTTCGAAAATGATTTCAGCGCGAAATTCAAATGCATATTTACAATGTGTTCCGATTGACTTTTCTTCACAAATGAAGGTTTTTCATGGGCCCCTTCGTCATTTTCGTTCCTTAGAGAGGCCAAGCTACACAGAAACATGAAAAAATATTGGTAGATTTTTTAGCCCCTCGCCGGTGACCTCTTTTTACCGTCATAAGTCGGTTTGTTTGGAGTACATGGTAATTTTTGAGAAAGGTAACATGGTGATTGCATACTAAGCAACCACTTTTCCAAACGTTTCCAACTATCAACTGTAAATATCTGATTCCTGAAAGTTTAGGTTCCTGGCAAAAGTAAAGATTTGGCATGGTCACAAAAATATACTCAGTTAAAAAGGGAAGATAAAGAAAAATGAAAAAAAAGGTTTTGAAATATTCCTGAGAACGATTTGGCGTAGAATAATTTGTTTTTCGGGAAATGAAGTGAAATAGTTGAAAGTATGATTTGGCAGTCGAGTTTGAACCAACTATCGATAAGAGTTGTGCAGAACGAGAGATCGCCTTGTCTGTGCTTATCCGTAGAACATATCAAAGCGAAATCACGCGTGTTGATTTTGCTTCACCTAATACGTGAAGACCGCCGCATTACAGCTTCCGAAAAAGTTTCGATGCTTCCCATTTCACGCGTGATTTCGCTTCGATATGTTCTACGGATAAGCACGACAAGGCGATCTCTCGTTCTGCACAACTCTTATCAATAGCTGGTTCAAACTCGACTGCCAAATCATACTTTCAACTTTTTCACTTCATTTCCCGAAAAACAAATTATTCTACGCCGAATCGTTCTCAAGAATATCTCAAAACCTTTTTTTCATTTTTCTTCATCTTCCCTTTTTAACTGAGTATATTTTTGTGACCATGCCAAATCTTTACTTTTGCCAGGAACCTAAACTTTCAGGAATTTCATTTATTTTTCCTGAAGGTTTCCTTTCTAACATGATTTACAATTCACTTTCGCACTGCGTTCAGTCTGCAAAGTGCACGCTGATTGCGAAATCAAAAGGCGGTGCGGTTGCGAGTATCCTCAGACAGGGATGTGGGATCACCCGGGCGGTGGGATCACCTGGGCACCAAAGGCGAAAAGCGCCCGGGTGATCCCACATCCTTGTCTGAGGATGCTCGCAACCGCGCCGCAGCACGATTTCGCAATCAGCGTGCACTTTGCGGACTGAACGGCAGTGCGGAGGTGAACTGTATGCCTGGTGGTGTTAGATGAAAGTAAACCCACTGATGTCCTGCCCTCCCCCCTTCTATGACGTCCTGCGCACTCCAACTCATAGCCTGCGCACTTTCTATGACGTCCTGCACACGCCCACTGATGTCCTGCACCCTTCCACTGATGTCCTACACACTTTCTATAAGGTGCTGCACACTCTCACTGATGTCCTGCACACTTTCTATGACATCCTGCACACTCCCACTAATGTCCTGCGCACATTCTGTTACATCTTGCACACTCCCACTGAATTCCTGCACACTTTCTACGGCGTTCTGCGCACACCCATTCGGGTCCCGCACACTTTCTACGCCGTCCGGCGCACTCCCACTTGGGTCCCGCACACTCTCTACGGCATCCGGCGCACTCCCACTTGGATCCCGCACACTTTCTACGGCGTTCTGCGCCCACTCATTTGGGTCCCGCACACTTTCTACGGCGTCCGGCGCATTCCCACGTGGGTCCCGCACACTTTCTACGGCGTCCGACGCACTCTCGTTTGGGTCCCGCACACTTTCTACGGCGTCCGGCTCACTCTCATTTGGGTCGCACACACTTTCTAGGGCGTTCTGCGCACACCCATTTGGGTCGCGCACACTTTCTACGGCGTTCTGCGCCCACCCATTTGTGTCCCGCACACTTTCTATGGCGTCCGGCGCACTCCCACGTGTGTCCCGCATACTTTCTACGGCGTCCGGCGCACTCTCATTTGGGTCCCGCATACTTTCTACGGCGTCCGGCGCACTCTCATTTGGGTCCCGCACACTTTCTACGGCGTTCTGCGCCCACCCATTTGGGTCCCGCACACTTTCTACGGCGTTCTGGCGCACACCCATTTGGGTCCTGCACACTCTACGGCGTCCGGCGCACTCCCACTTGGGTCCCGCACACTTTCTACGGCGTTCTGCGCACTCGTTTGGGTCCCGCACACTTTCTACGGCGTCCGGCTCACTCTCATTTGGGTCCCACACACTTTCTAGGGCGTTCTGCGCACACCCGTTTTTGGGTCCCGCACACTTTCTACGGCGTTCTGCGCACACCCATTTGGGTCCCGCACACTCTCTACGGCGTCCGGCGCACTCCCACTTGGGTCCCGCACACTTTCTACGGCGTTCTGCGCCCACCCATTTGGGTCCCGCACACTTTCTACGGCGTCCGGCTCACTCTCATTTGGGTCCCACACACTTTCTAGGGCGTTCTGCGCACACCCATTTGGGTCGCGCACACTTTCTACGGCGTTCTGCGCACACCCATTTGGGTCCCGCACACTCTCTACGGCGTCCGGCGCACTCCCTCTTGGGTCCCGCACACTTTCTACGGCGTTCTGCGCCCACCCATTTGGGTCCCGCACACTTTCTACGGCGTCCGGCGCACTCCCTCTTGGGTCCCGCACACTTTCTACGGCGTCCGGCGCACTCTCATTTGGGTCCCGCATACTTTCTACGGCGTTCTGCGCACACCCATTTGGGTCCCACACATTTACTACGGCGTTCTGCGCACACCCATTTGAGTCCCGCACACTTTCTACGGCGTCCGGCGCATTCCCACGTGGGTCCCGCATACTTTTTACGGCGTCCGGCGCACTCTCATTTGGGTCCCACACACTTTCTAGGGCGTTCTGCGCACACCCATTTGGGTCCCGCACACTTTCTACGGCGTTCTGCGCACACCCATTTGGGTCCCGCACACTTTCTACGGCGTTCGGCGCACTCCCACGTGGGTCCCGCACACTTTCTACGGCGTCCGGCGCACTCTCATTTGGGTCCCGCACACTTTCTAGGGCGTTCTGCGCACACCCATTTGGGTCCCGCACAATTTCTACGGCGTCCGGCGCACTCCCACTTGGGTCCCGCACACTTTCTACGGCGTCCGGCGCACTCAATTGTGTCCCGCATACTTTCTGCGGCGTCCGGCGCACTCTCATTCGGGTCCCACACACTTTCTAGGGCGTTCTGCGCACACCCATTTGGGTCCCGCACACTTTCTACGGCGTCCGGCGCACTCTCATTTGTGTCCCGCATACTTTCTACGGCGTCCGGCGCACTCTCATTTCGGGTCCCACACACTTTCTAGGCGTCCTGCGCACACCCATTTGGGTCCCGCACACTTTCTACGGCGTTCTGCGCACTCTCATTTGTGTCCCGCATACTTTCTACGGCGTCCGGCGCACTCTCATTTGGGTCCCACACTTTTCTAGGCGTCCTGCGCACACCCATTTGGGTCCCGCACAATTTCTACGGCGTCCGGCGCACTCCCACTTGGGTCCCGCACACTTTCTACGGCGTTCTGCGCACACCCATTTGGGTCCCGCATACTTTCTACGGCGTTCTGCGCACACCCATTTGGGTCCCACACATTTACTACGACGTTCTGCGCACACCCATTTGAGTCCCGCACACTTTCTAGGGCGTTCTGCGCACACCCATTTGGGTCCCGCACAATTTCTACGGCGTCCGGCGCACTCCCACTTGGGTCCCGCACACTTTCTACGGCGTTCTGCGCACACCCATTTGGGTCCCACACACTTTCTACGGCGTTCTGCGCACACCCATTTGGGTCGCGTACACTTTCTACGGTGTCCGGCGCACTCTCATTTGGGTCCCGCACACTTTCTACGGCGTCCAGCGCACTCTCATTTGGGTCCCACACACTTTCTACGGCGTCCGGCGCACTCTCATTTGGGTCCTACACACTTTCTAGGGCGTTCTGCGCACACCCGTTTGGGTCCCGCACACTTTCTACGGCGTTCTGGCGCACACCCATTTGGGTCCCACACACTTTCTACGGCGTTCTGCGCACACCCATTTGGGTCGCGTACACTTCCTACGGCGTCCGGCGCACTCTCACTTGGGTCCCGCACACTTTCTACGGCGTCCAGCGCACTCTCATTTGGGTCCCGCACACTTTCTACGGCGTCCGGCGCACTCTCATTTGGGTCCTGTTGCACACTTAGGGCGTTCTGCGCACACCCGTTTGGGTCCCGCATACTTTCTACGGCGTTCTGCGCACACCCATTTGGGTCCCACACATTTACTACTGCGTTCTGCGCACACCCATTTGAGTCCCGCACACTTTCTACGGCGTCCGGCGCACTCCCACTTGGGTCCCGCACACTTTCTACGGCGTTCTGCGCACTCTCATTTGTGTCCCGCATACTTTCTACGGCGTCCGGCGCACTCTCATTTGGGTCCCACACACTTTCTAGGGCGTTCTGCGCACACCCATTTGGGTCCCGCACAATTTCTACGGCGTCCGGCGCACTCCCACTTGGGTCCCGCACACTTTCTACGGCGTTCTGCGCACACCCATTTGGGTCCCACACACTTTCTACGGCGTTCTGCGCACACCCATTTGGGTCGCGTACACTTTCTACGGGGTCCGGCGCACTCCCACTTGGGTCCCGCACACTTCTCTACGGCGTCCGGCGCACCTCTCATTTGTGTCCCGCATACTTTTCTGCGGCGTCTCGGCGCCTTCCTCATTCGGGTCCCACACACTTTCTTTTCAGGGCGTTCTGCGCACACCCATTTGGGTCCCGCACAATTTCTACGGCGTCCGGCGCACCTCCCACTTTTGGGTCCCGGCACACTTTCTACGGCGTTCTGCGCACTCTCATTTGTGTCCCGCATACTTTCTACGGCGTCCGGCTCACTCTCATTTGGGGTCCCACACACTTTCTAGGGCGTTCTGCGCACACCCGTTTTTGGGTCCCGCACACTTTCTACGGCGTTCTGGCGCACACCCATTTGGGTCCCGCACACTCTCTCTACGGCGTCCGGCGCACTCCCACTTGGGTCCCGCACACTTTCTACGGCGTTCTGCGCACTTCCTCGTTTGGGTCCCGCACACACTTTCTACGGCGCGTCCGGCTCACTCTCATTTGGGTCCCACACACTTTCTAGGGCGTTCTGCGCACACCCGTTTTTGGGTCCCGCACACTTTCTACGGCGTTCTGCGCACACCCATTTGGGTCCTGGGCACACTTTCTACGGCGTTCGGCGCACTCCCACTTGGGTCCCGCACACTTTCATTTACGGCGTTCTGCGCCCACCCATTTGGGTCCCGCACACTTTCTACGGCGTCCGGCTCACTCTCATTTGGGTCCCACACACTTCTCTAGGGCGTTCTGCGCACACCCATTTGGGTCGCGCACACTTTCTACGGCGTGTTCTGCGCACACCCATTTGGGTCCCGCACACCTTCTCTACGGCAGGTCCGGCGCACTCCCACTCTGGGCCCCACACACCTTCTACGGCTTTCAGCGCCCACCCATTTGGGTCCCGCACACTTTCTACGCCCTCCGGCGCACTCCCACTTGGGTCCCGCACACTTTCTACGGCGTCCGTCGCACTCCCACTTGGGCCCCACACACTTTCTACGGCGTTCTGCGCACTCCCATTTGGGCCCCACACACTTTCTACGGCGTTCTGCGCACACCCATTTGGGTCCCGCACACTTTCAACGGCGTCCGGCGCACTCTCGTTTGGGTCCCGCACACTTTCTACGGCGTCCGGCGCACTCCCACTTGGGTCCCGCACACTTTCTACGGCGTTCTGCGCACACCCATTTGGGTCCCGCACACATTCTACGGCGTTCTGCGCACACCCATTTGAGTCCCGCACACTTTCTACGGCGTCCGGCGCATTCCCACGTGGGTCCCGCACACTTTCTACGGCGTTCTGCGCACTCTCGTTTGGGTCCCGCATACTTTCTACGGCGTCCGGCTCACTCTCATTTGGGTCCCACACACTTTCTAGGGCGTTCTGCGCACACCCATTTGGGTCCCGCACAATTTCTACGGCGTCCGGCGCACACCCATTTGGGTCCCGCACACTCTCTACGGCGTTCTGCGCACTCATTTGTGTCCCGCATATTTCTACGGCGTCCGGCGCACTCTCACTTGGGTCCCACACACTTTCTACGGCGTTCTGCGCACACCCATTTGGGTCCTGCACACTTTCTACGGCGTCCGGCTCACTCTCATTTGGGTCGCACACACTTTCTAGGGCGTTCTGCGCACACCCATGTGGGTCCCGCACACTTTCTACGGCGTTCTTCGCACACCCATTTGGGGCCCACTCACTTTCTAGGGCGGTCTGCGCACACCCATTTGAGTCCCGCACACGTTCTACGGCGTTCTGCGCACACCCATTTGGGTCCCGCACAATTTCTACGGCGTCCGGCGCACTCTCATTTGGGTCCCGCACACTTTCTACGGCGTTCTGCGCACACCCATTTGGGTCCCACACTTTACTACGGCGTTCTGCGCACACCCATTTGAGTCGCGTACACTTTCTACGGCGTCCGGCGCATTCCCATTTGGGTCCCGCACACTTTCTACGGCGTCCAGCGCACTCTCATTTGGGTCCCACACACTTTCTAGGGCGTTCTGCGCACACCCATTTGGGTCCCGCACACTTTCTACGGCGTTCTGCGCACACCCATTTGGGTCCCGCACAATTTCTACGGCGTCCTGCGCATTCCCACTCTGGGTCCCGCACACTTTACACGGCGTTCTGCGCCCACCCATTTGGGTCCCACACACTTTCTACGACGTTCGGCGCACTCCCACGTGGGTCCCGCAAACTTTCTACGGCGTCCGGCGCACTCTCATTTGGGTCCCGCACACTCTCTACGGCGTCCGGCCCACTCTCACTTGGGTCCCGCACACTTTCTACGGCGTCCGGCGCACTATCATTTGGGTCCTACACACTTTATAGGGCGTTCTGCACACCCATTTGGGTCCCGCACACTTTCTACGGCGTTCTGCGCACACCCATTTGGGTCACACACATTTACTACGGCGTTCTGCGCACACCCATTTGAGTCCCGCACACTTTCTACGGCGTCCGGCGCATTCCCACGTGGGTCCCGCACACTTTCTACGGCGTCCGGCGCACTCTCATTTGTGTCCCGCATACTTTCTACGGCGTCCGGCGCACTCTCATTTGGGTCCCACACACTTTCTAGGGCGTTCTGCGCACACCCATTTGGGTCCCGCACAATTTCTACGGCGTCCGGCGCACTCCCACTTGGGTCCCGCACACTTTCTACGGCGTTCTGCGCACTCTCATTTGTGTCCCGCATACTTTCTACGGCGTCCGGCGCACTCTCATTTGGGTCCCACACACTTTCTAGGGCGTTCTGCGCACACCCATTTGGGTCCCGCACAATTTCTACGGCGTCCGGCGCACTCCCACTTGGGTCCCGCACACTTTCTACGGCGTTCTGCGCACACCCATTTGGGTCCCACACACTTTCTACGGCGTTCTGCGCACACCCATTTGGGTCGCGCACACTTTCTACGGCGTCCGGCGCACTCTCATTTGGGTCCCGCACACTTTCTACGGCGTCCAGCGCACTCTCATTTGGGTCCCGCACACTTTCTACGGCGTCCGGCGCACTCTCATTTGGGTCCTACACACTTTCTAGGGCGTTCTGCGCACACCCATTTGGGTCCCGCATACTTTCTACGGCGTTCTGCGCACACCCATTTGGGTCCCACACATTTACTACTGCGTTCTGCGCACACCCATTTGAGTCCCGCACACTTTCTACGGCGTCCGGCGCATTCCCACGTGGGTCCCGCACACTTTCTACGGCGTCCGGCGCACTCATACTTTGGTCACAACACATGTTCTACGACGTCTTCGCACTTGCTGTCCCGCACAGTATCTACGGCGTTCTGTGGCGCACTTCTGAGTCACACCGTGCGGCGTTGCAAAAGTACTTCCGAGATCCCGCCGTATTGATTGAAGCGTTGCCCCGTCAAATTCTGAGCAAAAGCCTATCAGTAACGGTGTTTATTTCACTAGTTCATTTTTACGAATAAGCAAACGTCGGTTGGTTTTTAATAACATGTTTACGTGTTTTTGTCTTTCTTTACCCTCAATTTTGAGGTTCCGCAAAAATTGAGCTACCAACTTCAAAATTTGGCTGGAGCTAGGTGCAAACAAAACCAGCTTCCTGGCCAAAAATGAGCTCTCTAGCTCAACGATAAGTGTTCCAACAAGATCGTGAACGCCAAATGAAAAAAAAGGAGATGAACATTTTCTTGACCAAAATGACGTGGTTTTGACACTTTTTCTCGAATCTCAGGTAACCATTCCGGACCATTTTTTGAACAGTTATTCACCTTTCTAAAGTGTATTAAATGCGAAAAGAATGGTCTTCCTACGTTTACTCTGGACCCTGATACTGAGATCAGGGGGTTGCGCGATGGCGAATCAAAGCCAAATCTGGTGAGCGCTTCGCGCTCACCACAATTCTGCACGCTGTTTCACCTGCTTTCACGAACATTGCAACTGTTCGGTAGCTACAAGTTCATTCATTCTGTTCCGATTTTACCCATCACACGCCGTCACCCAGGAAACAGACGGTGGTGCGTTTATGGACTTTCACTAGTTGTAAGAATAAGGTAGCCGTGGCGAGCTCAATTAGAAGTTAGCTATTAATTAATGACGGGGAAAAGCTGATAATTTTAGGTGGTTTACTTTTTTATTTGTTTCATTCGAATTTTGTATTATATCTACTTCTACAACTCTAGCAAAGCTTTTAGGTAGATTAATGTTGTGTATGTGTGGAGAGCTTACCGCTTTCTAGCGTTTACAGTCCTTTTTTTCTCAGAACTTTAAAAAATAAAGACTTCGTCGTCAAGTGCATAGGATGTCGCAATTTTAGCAAAAGCCTTCGATTGTAGACGGTGTCTGCATACGCGCATCCGAACATCTTAGTTGACTCGTGAAAGTTTCTTTCAAATTTTGGGTAGAAATCGCCAAAAACGTTAGAAAAGCTAAAAGCTTCCCTCATGTACACATCATTATCATACCTGGAAACTGCTAGAAATTTACACCAGAAATTTGCAAATTGAACCTGTATTTACAGACGATTATAAGTTGCCATCGGCACAAAATTCTCACGGTAAACAAAATTGATGATACCCAATTGATAAAGGGTAGGGTATAAAAGAAACTGAGAGCGGTGTGTTTTCATTCTCACCCCATCTTTCTCCGGAGGTGAGCGGCTGAAGCTGAACACACTAGCTATTAGGGGAACAGTCTCACTCGTGATAAATATAACACGATATTGGGGCCTACTGATGGAAAACTCTAGTAAGCTACAGGCCATAAAACGGCCAATGTCTCACCGTCGACTGTGTACCACGCGCTGCGCGACCGCGCGCGCGTCGGAAGCGAACGAGTTTTGGCCGCCGCGCATTGGTTTTGGCCGCCGCGCTGCGTTTCAGCCGCCGCGCGGCAAAAACTCGTCGCGCGGCGGCCAAAACTCGTTCGCTTCCGACGCGCGTGCGGTCATCGGTGCGTGTGCACAGTCGACGGTGAGACATTGGCCGTTTTATGGCCTGTACTTCACGTCCGTGAGACTTCACGTCTAGTAAACTACTTCACGTCCGTGAGAATTTCGTGCCGATTTCAAATTATAAACCTGTTAAATTTACAAGTAGAAATATGCTAAAAACTGGTAAGAAACAAGTAAAACAGTATTCTAGCGAAATCAATCGGCTGTTTCACCTTCCCGATTGATGTCAAACTTGGAGAAGAGCCAGCCGCGGCTCTAGTATGAATACTCAGTGAAAGTCCGCAACCGCAACATCGCTTTTTGCGGAACGGTGGAGTGTACCGAAGTGAATCTGATTCTGGAGTGGAATCTCTACTGCTTCAACCAGTTCTCGGTTTAGCCCTGACTTTCGTTCACAAAATTCTGATAGAGGTTGTTCAGTATTTCTTCTCTCGGGCTTGATTAGCGTTCTGTGGAAAACTACTGTTCTCTCATTTCATTAATCATATCTGTCAAGCGAACTCGTTGTGAATCATTACTTGCCCTTCCTGTCCAGTCTGCCCTGTTGAGGTTTTCTAGACATTTTTGACCTCTCCTGTACGGCTGTCGGCAGCTGGACACCCCTGCAGAAATGTACAACCGTCAAGTCCGATGTGTCCGCAGCTGTGGCCCACGTGCACCATACCATACGCGCATTTTTTAAAATACGAAGTCATTGGACAGGAAGTTGTTCTTTTCGCACAGAAGAGTTTTTTTTCAAAAGAGAAAAGATTACAACGAATCATTATGAATTACTCTTGTGTCAACGTATTAGGGAGGAAATGCTCAGATTACGACACATTTAACCTTGTAGTAAGCAAAGTGACTTTTTTATCCTGAAGCGTTCAATACAGAAATTTGAGGCGCAGAGCCATACAATGTAATCCATTTTTCAGACCTTGAAAATATTAGGGTGAAATGTCTTATATTTTGAAGTTCCAATCTTCAATGAGGGCCGATCGTAGAAACCCGAATTGGACTGCGAATCAGGGGAAATCCAGATTGGACGGTGCAGTCTTCGGCTGCACCGTCCGGCAGGGGAGGAAAACCCCGGGTGTGGGCTAATTTTTACCCTAGCGATTCCGAGAGATGCGAATCAGGGGAATCCAGATTGGACAGTGCAGCCTTCGGCTGCACCGTCTGGCAGGGAGAGAAAACCCGGGTGTGGGCTAATTTTACCCTAGCGATTCCGAGAGGTGGGAATCAGGGAAATCAGATTGGACGGTGCAGCCTTCGGCTGCACCGTCTGGCAGGGGAGGAAAACCCCGGGTGTGGGCTAATTTTTACCCTAGCGATTCCGAGAGGTGCGAATCAGGGGAATTCAGATTGGACAGTGCAGCCTTCGGCTGCACTGTCTGGCAGAGGAGGAAAAACCCCGGGTGTGGGCTAATTTACCCTAGCGATTCCGAGAGGTGGGGATCAGGGGAAATCCAGATTGTACGGTGCAGCCTTCGGCTGCACCGTCTAACAGGGGAGGAAAACCCGGGTGTGGGGCAATTTTTACCCTAGCGATTCCGAGAGGTGGGAGTCAGGGGGAATCCAGATTGGACGGTGCAGCCTTCGGCTGCACCGTCTGGCAGGGGAGGAAAACCCCGGGTATGGGCTAATTTTTACCCTAGCGATTCCGAGAGGTGCGAATCAGGGGGAATCCAGATTGGACGGTGCAGCCTTCGGCTGCACCGTCTGGCAGGGGAGGAAAACCCCGGGTGTGGGCTAATTTTTACCCTAGCGATTCCGAGAGGTGCGAATCAGGGGAATCAGATTGGGACGGTGCAGCCTTCGGCTGCACCTGTCTGGCAGGGGAGGAAAACCCCGGGTGTGGGCTAATTTTACCCTAGCGATTCCGAGAGGTGCGAATCAGGGGAATCCAGATTGGACGGTGCAGCCTTCGGCTGCACCGTCTGGCAGGGGAGGAAAACCCCGGGTATGGGCTAATTTTACCCTAGCGATTCCGAGAGGTGCGAATCTGGGGAATCCAGATTGGACTGTGCAGCCTTCGGCTGCACCGTCTGGCAGGAGGAAAACCCGGGTGTGGGCTAATTTTTTACCCTAGCGATTCCGAGAGGTGCGAATCAGGGGAATTCAGATTGGACAGTGCAGCCTTCGGCTGCACCGTCTGGCAGGGGAGAAAACCCCGGGTGTGGGCTAATTTTTACCCTAGCGATTCCGAGAGGTGGGAATCAGGGGAAATTCCAGATTGGACAGTGCAGCCTTCGGCTGCACCGTCTGGCAGGAGGAAAACCCCGGGTGTGGGCTAATTTTTACCCGAGCGATTCCGGGAGGTGGGAATCATGGGACATCCAGATTGGACGGTGCAGCTTTGTACTTAATAACGGTTATAAACACTGAATAAAAAACCTCCCTTCAACATTTCTATTCTTCCAGCCTTCAAGGCATGATCGATGTCATATTTTTGATGTTTCTGCCGTTTCTTCCACTCTTCTATAGTCTTGTATCTTCTGCTTGGTGTAAATGATAAGGGTAAGAAATAGTGATTCCATGAAAAATTATCATAAATGATATATCGATTATTCCCTGGCATCAAATCAGGATTTTGTCACCCTAAACAGCACTGAGACCCCTAAAAACACTGCTTTCCTTCGTAACCACGCAGAAGAAACAAAAAACAATAGAAGAGAAAGCAGGAAAAACGAGAAAAACACAAAAAAATTGAAAAAACCGGCGATCATCACTCGGCCTCAATTAAAAATTTATGCGCGTGAATGGCGCGTTTCGTTGTTGCCTGCAGACAGTGCTGCCTAGTTGACGGTTGTACGTTTCTGCAGGGGTGTCTATTTGGAAACACCCCTCCTGTACATCTTCGAACTCTGCCATGCCTCTGTAATTCTCATCTGTAGCGTTGTATGTATGTCCTCTTTTGTATTATTATTCTTCATTTCTCTGCAAATTCAATTCCATCGTGCTGTTCTCGATTAATTATTTTGGCGAAAGGGCTATTCTGGGAAACGCAGGAGACGGTTCAAGTGGGTTCGTGTTGCTACCCAACCAAGAGTGAGCGAAAACGTTTGAAACCGAAAATTCAAAACTCATCGAGACACATCAAGTAGCGGTCGGTGGGGAGTCGTGAGGAGCTTGAAATTCTTTGTGATAGTTAATGCCTTCTGAACTTTTTTGCTCGTTCAGGTTGTCGTAGCTCCGCCGAGGGTCCGGCCCAATAGCGCGCTCGACCCTGCCCATGAAAAACTGTTCAAACCTGTATTTTTAAATGCAGATTAAGGTCACGCCTCCTCTTGAGTATGAATGAATTAAATGGCATGTAAAGTACCGTACAAAAGTCTTTTCGCATGGCCTTTCCCTGTATACTGTTTTATACATATATGGGCTTGCTCTAAGATGAAACTTTAGTGTGTTATGGGGCATGAAAACCCTTGCTCTACACATGCACAAAATTGGTTTTCGAGCGTGCAGTTTTTAAATATGGAATTTATTTGTCATTTTGTGGTATTATCTCAAACCAGGAATATTCCTCTAAAACATGGCTATTACAATTTCAAACGCGTTGCAGTTTTTCGCCATTTGAGGGTCTTTGGAATTATTGTATAACCTTGTAAAAATAAATCTCCATCGAAATTTTTTTAGAGATAAAATCGAAAGAAATTCATGCGAGGTTGCACTTACATATTAAGTATCTCTCCTTGACGTTATCGAAATTGAGCGAAATTTATGTTCAGTTGTACTTTGTCAAAGCTTGTAAAGCACATATTTTGTGATGGTTCTGGGGTGAATAATTTTATAGGGATGAATTTCCGAAAATTAACTCCAGCTTGTTAAATTTTCGGTCTTCAGAAAAATTCTGATGGAGATTATTCTTTCACATTTTCTATACACAACGGTTCCGAAGACCTCCGAATGGCGAAGAACTGCTACGGGTTTGGATTTGCAATAGCCATGTTTGGAGGGAATAATTCTTCTGGGTTCTGGGGTGAATAATTTTATAGGGGTGAATTTCCGAAAAAAAAAATGTAAAATAATAAATTAATTCGATATTTAAAAACGGCATGCTCAGAAACCAATGTTGTGTATCTGTAAAGCAAGGGTTGTGATGCCCCATGACATACTAAACTTTTATCAAGTTCCGCTAAGGGCAAGCCAATATGTATAAAACATTTTTCGCGGAAATGTCACGCGAATAGACTTTTGCACGGTATTGTGTGTATGCAGGAAAGATCGAACTCTCTTTTTAAGCCCCATTCATAGCTGGTCGCTTCCACTTGAAGTCGAAGCGACCAACAATACTGCCGCGATCTGAAGTCGCTGGACGAAGCGATTTGAAATCGCTCGGGTGGCCGTAATTTCGCGTGAAATACTCGGACAATTGGGGACCAAGCCGCAGAAATCATAAAAAGCTTTTTTCTCGACATCTCTACTCATTTTTTGTGACATTGTTGCCCTTAGCTTCTAAATGAAAGAGTGTTGCATAGTTTTCAAACAAAAAATGGTTCCAAAAAACGATGGGGGTGGAATTTGCTTGAACAAAAACTTAAAACTACGACTAAAGTTACCAATCGCTAGCTCTGCATAAAATGTGATTTATCGGTATCCTTATGATATTTTTTCATCTCTCTCATCGTGAATGTGGCATAAATACACGTTTTTCCCTTTCATATGCCGTCTTTTATGTTGGTGAACCGGGACGTCTGCAATTTCGCGCCACATACGCAAGGTTGTGACGAAAGATTGCGGACTAGTAGCTTCGACTAGACGAGTCGCTTCCATCATGGAAGCGACGCGATTAGTCGAAGCGACCTAACGAAATCAAGCAGGTCGCTTCGACCAGCTATGAAATACCCCACTCGCTCGGCGATCGCGACTGAAACTGCAAACTGTACAAGATCTGTTGGCGCGATGGGTTTTGTAACTGTTGGCAGTGCCGCGACCAGTCGAAGCGACCTGCTATGAATGAGCCTTTCAATTACATATTATTCCCCTCAATAAAATGTTGTTATTGAAGTGGGATTCTCATTTTGAATTGGGTCTGATGAAAAGGGGTTTGAAGTTCTAGGGTGCTTCCTTTTCCAAGCAGGGCCACGCCAAGTCATTCATGAACCAGCGTGGAGGAAGTAGAGGGTCAGTGGCAGTTTTTATCGGAAAAATCGTCCATTGAGGAGGGCGAGCCCTGGAAAGAGGTGTTTCTCCTATAGACCTAAGAATTTTTGTTCTATATTATAGCTGGTCTTCATGTACACATTTTCTAGAAATATTATGCATGCAGAAAGGAGGACCTGCTGATCTTTTTTTTTCCTTCCCTCTCTCTCTCCTTTCTGGCGTTTGTCTCCCTCAATTTAAAAATGTGGCCTTATGACTACATTTTGGTCCCCTAAAGAATAGTTGAATTATTTCGGGATTTACTCCCTGCAGATTGCACTTCACGTTGGCATGGATCCTTGTGATAATTTGCGTTCCCCACTGAAGGTAGGCGTAAACTCGGTGCAGCCATGTTATAGCTTGTGGCATCGAGCTTGCGCCAACCTTCAATAGGGAACGCAAAGTATCACTAGGATCCATGCCGACCGTATGTACTTGATGGGCAGATACTAAGGGGACCATAAATTGCAGCACTCAATAGCTTATCTTCCCAGAGTGGTTTTGTACTCCTGGCACAGTTCATTCAGTTTTATGCTCCATTAAGTTTCTGTTTTTTCTTTATTCATGCTCCATTCACTACCCAACGATCAGTTCTGTGGGAAAAAAGCCGTTGAGTTTTTACAGTGTAAACGCTGCCCTAAACTGATCTCTCAAAATTTTCCTGAAATTTGAGTCAATTCACCAAGGCAGCTTTTAAAACGGTTTGAGCAAAAAGGTTACATTTCTGCATGCATATAATTTCAATTACGTGGAAAGAGAGTTTTTTTCATCGTCAGTGCCCTCTTCGATTTCCTGATGCGGAACGTCGAAGCATTGAATTGTCGTCCACCGAGAGAACGTCCTTCATCGCCTTAAACTGTCGTGCGAATTTGTCACACCAACTGCACGTGTTCACAATGGATGTCCTCTGTCGAGAAAACCTGCGAACTTGCACGATTTCCGTCTAAAGAACACCCAATTGCGACCAAAACAGGTGTCTCCGTAATCGCGCGTCAAGCCATCATCCAATGCTTGGGAGCAAGCCCAGAAGGCTAAAATTGTTCACCAATTCAGCAATGGAACCTGAAGGTGAGCCTTGTCGACTGAGCTATCTTCTCTTCCTACGAACCAGTACTGTGTGTTTTGGAAGCTGCGTTGCCGAAAAATTCCCTGACTTTTCCACAGGTGATGGACGGTGAGGTATCCTATACAATAGCTGTTCTAGGGTAAAGCCACAGAAGTAGTTGAAAACAGTCTTTCTAGCCTGAAGTAGGATCACATTACATCCAGATGAGTCTAAACATTGACTGTTATGTGGAAATGACACCTCTTAGTGTGATCAGGCGGTCACACTAAGAGGTGTCATTATATACTCATTTGACCCGATTTCACTGTTTTCTCAACCTAAGTTTCTTATTCTGTTGGTGGGATCTCCGGAAAAAAAGATAGATTCTCTGCAATCTAGATTTTCTGTTTAGGGCGCTTCCTACAAATTAATTTCGAATTTCTTCTTCATTTATGCTTAATCCACCGCATAAGCTGTGATTCTGAGCAGAAAAGCCGACAAACTACTCCAACGTGAATTCTCTCTCTAATCCCTCTCGAATTTTGAACTAGCGGAAAAAGGTAAGTGCCTCCCTTTGAGGATAACGCAAGACTCGTGATTAATGTGGCCGCTTTTTGACGATTTTTACAGAAATGGATGATGTTGGGGCATTAAATAAACTTGGCTACAGGAAGCATTCAGGGAAACTGAAGTGGTATAGGATAGAATCGAAAGAGAAGAGAAGCTCATCAAGATTTCCGGTTGATGCGTTCAGGTGCAGATCTTGGAGCCCTTTTCGACGTTTACCCGCGCCATTGGCTCCATGGATACACGATTTTTCGCAACCTGAATCATTTTCCTACATTTCCTGAATGACATTCTGTGAGCATTTGCCCTCAGCTCATAGGAAGTTTGATGAAATCGCCTGGTATGCCGCATTTCATGTGGTTCTATCATTTCGAATTTTTTTTCTGCTCCTGCTGTCACTACTTCATTCAAATACTATTTCCTGATGAATAATCTGGTTTGCTATGATTATTGCCGCCTATTTCCTGCCTTGTTGTGTGATTGTATTCTTCGAGAACTCGTTGATTCTCAAATATGCTCTGAACTTCCTGTTCAGCTCTATAGTGTTTATTTTAGTTGAGGGTTTCTTAATCCTTGAACATTCTCACAAAATGAGGATAGATGAAGTTAATGAATCGGAGCCTTCAAACCGTATTGGAAAACGCGCACTACACTTCGTGATAGTAGAGACGTTTTAGGGACCAGTCCAACCCTGAAATCGTTTTTATTTAAATGTTTTCCTGCTTGTTCTAAAGACGGTCCCAAGCAGGGGTGTGCATTTACAGTTTACCGATTTTCCGGATTCACCTGTATTTTTTCTTAAATTTCCATTTACCGTCTCAGTCTTCAAGTTCACCGAAATTTCTACCGAGAAATTTTAAGTAACTTTTTTTTCGCCCAATCGACCCATTTCTCGACCGCATTCCACGAATATACCTTATTAGAACACACATAGACCACCTCTGATTTCCCCATGTTTCTTTCATGTGGCTTTTCTATTTTTTTAAAGGGTTCTAACGTTTATCTCTCCGAAAATGGATCTTTATGCCTTCATTTGGGTGAGATCATACTCCACATGGCTTATCAAAACGGTTAAGGGTATGAATGGAGTTAAGTCCTTTCCAACCACGGAAAATTCTACTTTGTGCATTAGAAAGGAGTGAAGTATGTTTTCCTTTTTTGACTCGAAGGAGGAACCGCGATAGTAAAGACTCCTGATTTTTTTCCTGAAGGAAGGCCTAGATGTGATCCTTTCTGGAGTTGGACTATCTACTGCACTACATCGACAAAGTAAGGGGCTGAGCAGCGTGCCATCAGGGCGCGGCGCGGTCTGATGGTGTGCTGCCGTATTGATAGATCGCCGCGATATATCAATACGCTCAGATAGAGACATCACACTTCCCGCGGTACCACTAGCCGACGTCCCGCAACCCCTCCCGCGAAAGGCCAATAGATCGGTCGCAGGCAGTCGGCAGCGCTGTTTCGTTGACTGCCCGTATACGGTGAACACGCACTCTGCGGCCCTTCTGCCACCGCGTTACGGCTAATCTGATGACTGAAAGAAGACAGTCCTAAAACAGTTCGCGGCACATTTAAAAATCACCCTTTACGTAAAGGTCTGCCAAAAAAAAATTCAAAAATCCGCTTCTGGGGATTTCATCTTGAACTGCCCTTGGCAAGTAAGGAGTGAGCTTATACGGGGAAGCTTCCTACACCCACTGGTCCTTGCAGACTTCCCATTCGCAGATGTCATTAACGGACAGTGGCTCGCCTGCCCAAGACCAGCGTCGCACACAGCGCGGGTTCTGGAAAGAGTCTCAACACAGCGTTCTCTGCTCAGCAGTCGTTCATTGGCTCCACTCTAGTGGGTGGTGCAATGATGATATCAAAGTGAGAATCGATGAGTGAGTGTTCGATGACCCATAGGAATAGCCGGCTGCCCGCCGACACTCCGCGGGAAGAGTGGAAAACCTCTCTCTCCGCGGGAAGTGGGGCGCTGTGCCACGCCCACGAAATTAGCGCCGCGCGAAGTCGACTAGCCCGACTTGGCCGGCGGAAAGTGGGCTGTTTTTATCTAAGCGGCAGCCCACCATCAGGCCGCGCCGCACCCTTATGGCACTCTGCTCAGCCCCTAAATACTTTCCGTATGATCATCCATCAGTTTTTGAGTCCTCGCAGATCAAATGATGGCAGCGCACTGAGTCAATGAATAGAGGGTGAGAGGGAAACAAAGAACCCGGAAGCCGGTAGACCCAGATAATGAAACACCGCTTTTCCTTCTATAGCATTCGATGAACAACGCGACGCAGTATAATGTGTAGCGTGGGCGGCGATGAAGGCGAAGCGCTGTTCATAGAGGCTCCCAGGAAGGCTTGGAAGAACCTTACACTACGCATATCTAGTGGCTCATATCGTGGCATGCGAGTGCGTAGTTTCAGCAATGTCTGGTCTCTTTTCTGAAAATCTCCAAGTCAAAAGCTCGCGTTTAGCTCCAGTTTACCGCAAACTTAAGCTCGTGTTTTGCTGCTATTTACCGTGAACTTACCGCTAGTTAACTCGCGTTTTCAAACCCATTTACTACCACTCCAGATAAGTCAAAACCCCGGATAGTGGTGGAGCGAACAACGAATTATCGGTAGCCGTATCCATGAAACTGCGGGAGCCTCCCGGGAAGGTTGTTATAACCAGCCGATGTATGCGACGGACGGACTTCAGACCCTCCTGGCAGGCTCCCGTAGTTTCATGAGTACGGCCACGGATTATACCTAGTGACTACATGGCCGCGAGCATAGGCGGCGTTTCCTTTCAATGTTTTGCTGAGTTTTGCCGGAAAAATGATAAAAATTTCGACAAACGGCAAAAAAGTCCCAAAAATGGCCGGCAAACGACAAACGGCAATCGCCGCACATCCCTGATCCCACTGCACAATACCACTCTTAGGATTTGGTCAGAACGGGGGCGCCTTCCTGCGTCTACAGCGTCTTTTTTTAAAACTGTTATTAAAAATTATTTATTGCTTCTGCTTTCTGAAGTTAGTCGATTTTTTGATTCACAAGTGCTTTTATAAACCTGTGACCCTATCTAAATATGCAGAAAAATTTCAGCAGCTTTGTATTCTAGAAGTAAAGAAATGCAATATGTGAAAATTTGAATTAATGTATTAAGAAAATGTCTTCAATTTCTTCGTCTACCTTAAACGTCATGTGTTTTTACTCAACAGTTTTGTGCAAAGGTGACACCTGTTTCCTACTGCCAGTCCTCTTTCTCCAGACCAACAGAATGCTGTATCGCAATCCAATATTCAATTCGTTCCTACCGAATGACATTCGTGCATAATGAAAGAAATCGATCTTATCATTTTCTCCTGCGTCTGAATTCGATTTTCTATGTAAACGTTTGATTCAGTACAGTTGTATCTTTCAGCCCAATTATTACGGAGCAAAAGAGTTAAGATGAATCAGAGAATTATCCCGTGTGGTTAATTCCTCAACACGCGATTTTCCTATTGTTATCCTTGTTTTATACAATGCCCAACCTGAAAAATCTCTGAGTTTCTGCATGTCATATACCATGGTGTCATCATCCGATGCAGCTGTCTCTAATTCCTCTGTTTTTATGATGAAGTTCCGTCCCTTTTCTCTACGCTGTCATGTCCAGATTGGTGGAACAGCCTTTCATGTGGATTTGGACATCTGCCGGCATTTCGACTTTTCTCCCGTCCTTGAATCGTCCTACTGTGATTCAGACTCTTCGTGATTCCAGGAAGCATATGCCTGCAGGTGGGTAGAACAATGGAAGTGAACGGCAGCGAAACACTCGGGCGTTGCCATGTCTTCCCGTTGGAGAACTATAAGGTGCGCTCATTTGTTAATTCCTGGAAATGAAGGGTAACGTTATGGGGGTTTGTTTTGTACTGAACAGGTTTCCTTGCACCAAATCAGCAGTTCTCGAGACACCTGATCACATGAGATATTTTGTAAAATGCACTCTTCTTTTTGTATTAGGGATACTGTTGGAACGAACAGATGTGAGAGGACACGCCCATAAATATTAATTTGAAGGGAGGAGCTTGGCCTTCGATGCCAACACGATACTGCGTGTTCCTTTCCATGACCTTGGGGAGGCCCGTGAAATTTTTCTCTTGCCCATGCCCGTTACCGCGGTAAGCCGTACTTCACTATTTTTCATGGACAGGCAAAACAGCTGATGACAGCTGATTTCTTTTGTTGATTATTATCATTGGTCTGGGGTTTTCAAGTAATACATGTAGTTGACGCAGAATCGTTCGTCGGTTCAGTTTAACCTCACTCTATGGAGTCCACCACCAAGTTTTTTACCTGAGCATTGTAGGACCCCATTATGTACACGTTAAAGGCACTGTTCACTGTGATTCTCGTTTTCGATCAGGGTACTGCATGAGGTGTGGGCCGGCCAGGTTTGCTCAGACCATCCCCCCTCTAATGGCAATTTGGCTTAGATCCCCCCCCCAGAAACGTTAGTAGGTCAATTTTTGACCGTTTTCTCCCACCACCACCAAGAGCTGATGTGTTCAAGCAGTTTATCCAGCAGGTTTGCCTCTAACGTTTCACTGCAGTAAAATTTCTCATGTTGTATTTAAATGGTAAGTATAAAAGTGTCAAATAGTTAAAAAACCAAAATTCTCAGCTCGAAGCCATTGCTTTGCAAAAAAATTTGGATGTTTGAGAGGACGAGAGCACAAACCACGCTTATTGCATTTATTTAGAGAGGAGCTGAAAGAGGATTCGAAACCACCGGAAGTCCATATTCTTTTACAAGTCACGAGAGTAGGATATTCGAGTCAAGCGTAATTGATTTACAAAGTATATCATCTTTGACCGTCTAAGAGGGACGCTGAAGGGCGCTACACTGTATGAATCCGCACATTCCTCAGGTGTGGTCCCGCCGGAAGTCGACAATTTTCAAAACTAGGAGTCATGCGAGTAGGGTATTTGAGTCCAGCGTGGTCGATTTACTCTTACTACTTGCTTTGACCATCTTAGAAGAACGCCGAAGACCGTTTCATAGATAGCGGGAGACCATGAAAATAATCGGCTAAGTCCCTGAAAAAGTAGGCTTTTTGGAACGTTATAAGTACTGAACGAGTTATATGGAAAAATCCTGGCTTTAAGAAACTAGACTTCATATTCTATCGTTTGAAACTTTCAGCACCCCTGGAGAAAGCCTTTGAAGAAAATTAACTAGGTGTGGGTTCTTTAAAATGCACTGAGGGCCCACAGCTGGGCCCACACCTAAGTACTGAGAAAACTCGAGAAATGTTGCAAAACCCACATCAGGCAAATTTTCTTTAAAAGCCTTCTCCGGGGTTGCGGGTGGTATTAAATGGTAGGGTTCAGAGCGTAGTCTCTTAAAGCTAGGATTTTTCCAGGTACCTTATTTAGAACTTGAGTTACTGCAGTTTTAAAGCCCAAATTTATGTTTGTGGACTTAGCCGTTTTTTTTCATCGTCTCCCGCTTTATATATAGCGGTCTTCAGCGCTCATCTGAGATGGTGAAAAAGTGAATCCTGAGGAAATCGACCACGCTGGACTCAAATATCCTACTCTCGTGACTCCTAGTTCTCAAAATTGACGATTTCCGGTGCAGGGCACGGCGCGGGGTATGGTTATCCACCTGGGGGGCCTGGGCTACGCATGGGTGGAGGGGCGGGGGGGGGGTTGGGTTGAGCTCCGCCGGGAGGCCAAGTGAACCATCCAGGAAAGATTGAACTTTTTACTTTTTTTAAAGTTTTGCAACAAAATATAAATTAACGCTTCTTGGACGGGGTCTGAGAAAATCGCCAAAATTGGGCCCTTGGAGGGGGTCTGAGTGAATTTAGCCTTGTCCACACCTCGTGCCGAACTCTGTTCCGGTGGGACCACACCTGAGAAAGGTGTGATCCCGCATAGTGTAGCGGACTTCAGCGTTCATCTGAGATGGTGAAAGTGAGTATATATGGTGAATCGACCCCGCTCAACTCAAATATCAACTCTCGTGACTCATAGAAATCATTTGCAGAAATCGTTTAGCACTTAGTAGTCAAACTGCTTTGGACTTTTTACATGGAGGATTCATATGTATTGAATATTATTCTGAGAAAACCTTTGCTTCACCCTAAACTTCCTAATTGGACTCTGCGAATCGTAAATCAGTCAAATCAGCATTTTAGTTGAATCGGAATATATATTCAAAATCTACGTGAAAAACTGCTCCTGACGGTTTTTACTTACAATCACTTTGCTTCAGCTGGTCTTCGTCCTAAGATCAGACCACCCGCTTCCACTCCTTCGGAGCTCAGACCCCCCCACTGTGGGGGCCCACACCCGCGCCGAACCCTGTTTTCGATTTTCCACTTAAAACACCATGTGTTTCTTAAAACACCAGCAAGCAGTTATTCTTAGAGTAAGGAGGCGGCCAAAATCTTCGTCATCTCGGCTCTACCCGGGGACCAAGATCTCGTTTAAGCAAATAGTCTCAAAATTGAAGATAATTGTGAATACTGCCTTCCACTCCATTCCATTGTCACATGACTGCCGGAATACGTATTCATACTCACACTAATCGCCGCTCGAAGCGGCCTCGGGTAGGAAGGCGAGCGGCGCTGTCTCTTCGCTTCGATCGAAAATCAGCTATCTATTCGGGCTACCGTGGTTCCGTCTCTAATGACTCGTTTCAGAAGGGCGCGCGAGTCTGGCATCGTCATCCAGAATTTGTGTGGATTGCTGGCGAGCTAGAACATGATGTGTCATTTTCTACTAGGAGCCTGCGAATACGGCTTGAAGACGATCAGGTATTTCTTAATAAGAAGCGGTGTCAACACGTCTACGGCAGATGACACTCTGTTTAGGTAGTGGAGATAGAAGTTACTTCTCCGAATCATCTTCCTTTCCTTCGAAATCCAGCCATACTTGTTGGAAAGGATGACCTCACCGCGCTCTCTTACCTGCACGAGCCAGCCGGTTTGTAATGTCTTGCTGTTCTGACCCCTCAATCATTTCAGTCGTGCTTTTTTGAGATGTGATTCATAAGGAATTCCGTTCCTTTGTTTTGTATCCGTAACGTTGGGCTAAATCGTCGATAGCTGCATATAATAAGAGAAAACGCCAGTTTAATTTCTTTGTATGTGTCTATATCTTTAGTTCTTCACAACTTGCAAGTACGATTCATCGAGCGGGAAGCTATCTATACCTATTGCGGAATTGTGCTAGTCGCTATTAATCCCTACGCCGAGTGTCCACATTTGTATGGAGAGGAAGTCATACAGGTAAATTTAAAGGCATTGTTCATGATAAAAGCCGTTTTCAAGTTTTCACCGAAATTTGAAAAGTTTGTGGCCTATGGCAATATGTAGCAATGTCGAAAAAACGGCTAAAAAGCCTCAAATAGCCCTACACAGCCCTGAACTTCTGTGTAAAGCGCAATCCCCGCCCACTCTCAACGGCTATTGTTGAAAGCAAATAATGAAAAATCGACTCCGAAGAAAAAATATTCAGACTGAGTTGATCCGTGCATATAGGACAACAGTTTTGATCATTTGATCGTCGTATTTTTTTTGTAGAAGTCGATTTTACAGTTCCTTACATCAGTTGAATAATTTTCTGGCATGGGCCAGGTGTTTGATAGGACGAAAGATTTCGCGATGGTTGTGACCGGTAAATAATGGGGTCGGTCGAGAATGGAAAATATGCTGTGCAAGGTGGCATTAGTCAGGGTTTGAAAGAAAGAACGGAGCAACAGAGAGTAGAGAATTTTGAAGAACGGGTCTACTAAATATTCCATTGTCACAGAAAACAGTTCCTCATGTATCCGTGCGCGTTTTTCCCAGTTCCTTTTTCATTTTAGCTCTCACCGAATAGCACGTAATTGGCTTATCATATAAGCTCTAGTACATCCCTAGTGACTTGTTGATTTCGATTATCACCAGCAGTGGAGCGATGGCCTCGGTGAAATATAACTAGTGTTAAGGAGGTTTCGACGAAAAAGCCACCGCTCCGCGCTGTGATAACCGAAAACATGAGTTCACTTGGAATGAAACAGAGTCTACCTAATCCCGAAATTGACGATTATCGTGAGCTCCGTCATTAACACTTCTTTCGTTACCCGACTGACCACCCTCAGGGAGTATTTTTCACTTTTGGACGAGCATTTCTACGTTCCCCAAACCTCCAGTTTTTTGAAAATTTTCACATTTCCCCCGTTGTCCGCAGGGACAGTAAAGTCTGCCCGAGCGAGACTGTCCGCCCACGCGGTCAGCGTGCGTGCTGAGTGGTCGTCGCGGAGGCTAGTTTTGGAGGAGCTTTTCACCGGCTGCAAACAACGGAGTGGAATATTATTTACTATTCGTATAATATTCCTGCTATATGATTCACAGGGCCGTACAGTGCCCTCGCAGCGACCGCTTTACACGCACGCCGACCGCGTGAGCAGACCGTCTCATTCGGATAGACTTTAACCGCTTGATCCCTGGAGATGTATTGCTAGTGGTAGACCTACATAACCAAAAGAATCAAATTCAATGCGTTCTTTGAAACAGTTCTGTTAATCTCTAGTCAAAGAAACGATGATACACACAAAACAAGCAGAGTATACTAATTTTGTTGGATATTTTCAGGTATATAGAGGTGTCGGAAAGCAGGTTCGAGAACTGGATCCCCATATTTATGCCGTTGCAGAGGAGGTGATGGTGAACCAGCATCGCTGCAATGGTATTGGGATTAGTTGATTCTCTGAATTCCAGGCATTCTATGATTTGGCAGAATTCAAGAAATGCCAATCCATCATTGTGAGTGGTGAATCTGGAGCTGGCAAAACTGTGTCGGCAAAATTTGTGATGAAGTGGGTGATTCAGCGGTCACTGTTGATCGCATGGTTTTTATTGACGAAACGTTATTTGCTTCAGTATTTTTTCCACAATGAGGTTTTTTTTAGATATTTCGCTTCTATTGCTGGACATCGTGTGGGGTCGGCTGGTGTTGAAGATAGGGTTCTCGCAACAAATCCTATTATGGAAGCCATTGGCAACGCTAAAACTATTAGGTATTAACAGACCATTTTCGAAATTTAGTCCAGTGAGTGGAAGGGGCCGCGTCAGTAGATCGTCACTCTTGATCGAAACTGCGCTGATCGGTGGTGTCACGAATAATGCACGACCGCCGCAATTGGTCGCGTCTGGTCCTTTCGGTCAACTAGATTTGACTGAAAGTCAGTGCTGAGTCAAAATGTTCCGTTTTTGACATGCTTTAGGAATGACAACTCCTCTCGTTTTGGGAAATTCATCCAGATAAACTTTGATGAGAAATTCACTATATCCGGTGCTGAGATGAAAACCTATCTATTGGAGAAGAGTCGCCTTGTCTTCCAGGTAGGGTAATCGTCCTTTCTCGATAACTTCACCAGAATGAACTAAGGTTTCAGGCGTCACAAGAGAGGAATTACCACGTCTTCTACCAGATGTGTGCAGCTCGCGGCCATCCGCTTCTCCGAGATTTCAATCTGGGTGTGTGTTCGTTTGAACGTTGAAAAATCCGTGGAAAAGTGGTCTCGCACCTGTTTTTCCTCGTCGATCGTGGCTATCGCAACGGTGCAGATCACACTGTAAAGCTAGACCGATAAAAAATGGAAGAACGTAGATTACGACCCCGCGTCTTGTTGCTACCGGAAGCTCTTAAGTGGGCGGGGCGAATGGGTGCTGATTGGGGGGGGGAGTGAATGGGTGCTCAATTTTCTCGATTATTCTGAAGTGTTGAGGTTTCGCGTTTAGCAGAGTTGCTACACACATCAGGCGGACCATAATATCAAATTTTACCCACGAGCTTGGACTTGCAGTGTTTACGATGAATATCACATTTGAGTTCTACTTGAAAATGGGTTTTCTTGGTCGTGACTTAAAGGCACAGTCCAAGCTCATGGGCGAAATCTGAAATTTCCACATAATTGTGAAGAAGACCCACCCCATATAATACCTGCCAAGTGTGAGCTCTCGATTCCTCCGAATAATTGAGATATAGGAGGAAGCCACCCTGGGGCGCCCACACCCGGAAGCCACTTTGGCACGCCCCTTTTTCGATCTTTCGAGCTCAATACTGGCGAAATGAGCGATGACTTCCGGTGGATAACCCCGTTCTTCCCTTCAATCTCGGGTTCTATCTTTATTCAGGTCGGTTCGCATACATCGGTTGCAAACGACGGAAGTTACGAGCCTCGGACAACTCGACCACCCTGCTTCCGTAGCACAATTTTTAAGGGGCCATAACTTCTTTCCTAGGGGATGATATAGGATTCCAAAGACATCATTGGACTCAGCGTGAGACCGTTTTCAGGATAGGCAGAAAAGCAGAAACACGATTTCGAGGTTGGACTGTGCCTTTAAAGGCAGCATACACGCTCGTAAACGTGATTGAGATAACTACGGATATAGAATGGTATGGCTCAGATTACAACGCGTACGCATTTTGAACCGTGAGAAACGGCCCACAATGCCGTTGCAGGAGTAGCAAGTTTGGCCCCGCTCGTATTTTCACGCCCCCTGTATTCGCCCTTTTCCTCCAACGCAGGGTTGCTGGGTCATCTTTGCCGTCAGTGACGCGTGTGATTCACTTGTTAGGCAATTTACCAACACTGCCGACGTTGAAGATGACCCAGCAACCTTGCGTTGCAGGAAAAGGGCAAATACAGGGGGCGCGAAAATACGGGCGGGGCCAAACTGGTTACTCCTATAACGGCATTGTGGGTCGTTTTTGACGCTTCAAAATGCGTAGGCGTGATAATCTTAGTACCATTCTATTTCCGTAGTTATCTCAATCACGTTCACGAGCGTGTATGCTGTCTTTAATGAATAGTTAAGAAACAGTGTTAGAGTAAGCTCAACAAACGGTTTTTAACTCACGTACAGGTTAAGGGTGCGGACGAGTTTGCGCGTCCTGCTAGTTTCCGCAAGCGTGCTAATGGCGAAATGTGCGCGAATCGATCAGGCCGGACGAGGCGGAGTTGCTTGGCCATTTACCATCGAAAACGTCCGCGGCAACACAAGCTCGTCAGAACGGGGGCGGGGCGGTCGGAGCAGGCTCATTGGGCTAACGAAATCTTCACTTCGCGGCCGTTTCTATCAATTTATGGCAGTTTTAGCTGCTTTCTTCGACCCTGTCCCCTCCAGCATCTGCCAGCATAGTATTTCACACTGAAAACTCGAAAACGAGATTTATTGTGAGCACTGCCTTTAACTGTGCTTGCACGGCTTCTGATAAAACGCTCAAACCGTTACCGTTTAAAGCGCCAAAAACGAGTCAAAATCAATGTATTTGAGCCCTATTGAGCCAGCAAAATGTGTAGACTCCACCCAATTTCTTGAAAGTTCCCGCCCCTCATTGCAAGCTCGTCCAAACTAATTGTTCGAATATGTTTCCCTTGGCTAATTTTTGATGCGTTCAGTGACGTAAACATTCTAATACTGTCGCTCTCGGAGCCAAATTCCGGTCCGCAACTGCGGACTACGGCTGTTGCATCACGCGACACTTGGTAATCGTGCTGGGAGAAAGGTGAATCGTGACGGTACCAAGTGGTCCCAGCACAATTATCGTGCTGTTGCGTCATGCAACAGGCGTTGTTCGCAAATGCGGACCGGAATTTGCCGCCGGAAACGACAGTTTATGCCAGAAGAGTCCAGTGGCTTCGCTATCTCGACAATTTTCTCGCTAGCTTTCCAATTAAACCGAGCGTGCATGCTGCTGTGTAACTCGTCCATTTTCATCCTAATACAAGATTAACCTGTTATTTCTTGTTTCACATCACGTGCCCATGCTAACAGCTCCAAGCCTTTGACCCATAGCCTAAAATCGACATCAGTTTTGAGCATGAAGGCTGCCTTAAAGGCACAGGACACCCAAGAAATCAATTCTGAGATTTTGTGCTTATATTGGAGAGAGTCACACGCTGATCGCAGTGGTGTCTCTTAAATCGTCCAAGACCCCCTTTGAACAGAGTTATGGCTCTTCAAAGATGCCTAGATTTTGAAGGTTAAAAATTGGTGGACGAGTTGTCTCAGGCCTGTATTTCTCTTCATTCGCAATCGTTGCGTGAGAGAAAGCCAGGATAAGGAGACAGTCCGGTAATGGACTGAAGAACGACGACTTGTTGGAATTCATCCATCCATCGAGCAGCTATCGAGTTCGAAAATCTGTTAGGGGGTCGGGCCTGTGGTGGTGAGCGAAGGGGGTCGGGCCTGTGGTGGTCGCTTATATCTCGCTTATTTGGAGGAATTGAGATCTCGCATTTGGCACGTGTTATACAGGAGGGGTCTTCTACACAATTACATGTAAATCCCAAAATTCATATCTGAGGGTGTACTGTGCCTTTAAAGACACAGCTGATCATTTGCAGGTCCCAGCGAAGTTTACTGGTACACCGCTCAGGGTGGCGATAGCAAGATTGCTGGAGTTGATGACGAAAAAGATTTCCTTGAAACCACCAAGGTGCTTCCATTGTCTCTTGCATCTGTGTACTTTGTAGCGTTAAGCGTTTTTGTAGCGTTTTTTCAGGCCCTCAGCATGCTAGGGTTTAGTGAGGAGAAGCAGAGAGACGTATTCAGAATACTGAAGGGCATTCTTCTCCTTGGAAATATCGAGTTCAATGCTGATGGAGACAACTCAGTGATTTCGGTATGTTTGTGTCATTGATAGTGGGATCTAAACTGCACCGTACTGTGAACTCTGCTTGTTTTGTAGGGTATGCATGCAGCCGAAGTTTCGCAGCTGTGTGAAGACTACAAAATTAACGAGGCAGAATTGCGATTGTGGCTCACTGTTCGGGAGATCCGTGCTGCTGGAGAAATTGTCAGGAAAGGTCTTGAGGCTCGTGAGGTAAGCTTCTTATCATAGCTTAAAACTGTGTTTACGGTGGAAATACCCTACGAGTTTCCACTGGAAGTCGAAAGGTCCGAGGCTTAGTGGAGCAATAATGTCGAAGTTACGACTAAAAACAAGCCATTAGCAGTCCTGTCCGGCCATAGGCTTGGATATGGTCTGCTCGCACCGCCCACTTTATCATCAGAAACTGAGAAAAAGGGCGTGACGGACATGCCACTTTCAAGATTTGGAGCGTATAGGGCTATGCTCATCTTATGGCTCTTCCGACATCAGTGTTGCAATATTTCTGTGAAAAGTCAAAGACTGTTCTTATCGTGAACCTTGTTTTTGAACTTTTTCTCTCAAATATTGTTGCTACCGCACAAGGGACACGAACAGGAGTTGAAGTCCCCCGAAGAGGTAAATCGTGGGACGCACTTGAATTTTTCCAAGTGTCGGAAGACAATGCGAAAAAATAAAGTGTGATGCTATGTACGTGATTCAGTTGCTAAAAACGCCCAACATTTACACTGTGTCCACACCATACCGGAGCGGAATTCACTTGCTTTCACCGCGCGCGTGTGCGCGCGTGCTCTGGTTTTCCCTTCTCCAACCCACTCTCTCCTTTCACTTGCTTCGCTCAACTCACGACGAAATAAAGAAAATTGTGCATCGAAATAGAAAGCAGTTTTGACTAGAATTTGTGGGAGATATGCATATGTAGGACAACAGTTCTAGGTATCATAGATCTCACTTTTCAGATTCTTCGGGTACATTGTGTATCTCTCGAAGACAAGACGCGAACTTTTGTATGAGTGAGCTTTACTGGGATTCTTTCCAGGCCGTTCGATCACGAGATGCCTTTGCCAAGTTGATATACGCACGGCTATTTTCGTGGTTGGTCGATCGCATAAACGATGCTTTAATGGAGAAAGAAAGGAGGATTTCGCGTCAAAAGAGCTTTATTGGAGTGCTGGACATCTATGGGTTTGCTTCGTGACAAATTTCAAAAATGATGGCAGCTCACATTATTTGCTTGCCTTTAGTTTCGAAACGTTCGATGTGAATAGTTTCGAGCAGTTTTGTATCAACTATGCGAACGAGAAGCTTCAACAGCAATTTAATCAGGTATACACCTTGTCCCATTATCGCTTTGAAGACAGAAAAAATGAAGTCATTCGGATTGGGTTTTCTAATTTTAGCACGTCTTCAAACTTGAACAGGAGGAATATGTGCGAGAGGAGCTTTCCTGGGTTCGCATTGACTTCCACGATAATCAGCCGGCCATAGATCTTATCGAAGGAAGACCAGGGCTCATCGACTACCTTAATGAGCAGTGTAAGGTACCGGGATTCTAATTTTTCGAACATTCCTGTTTTGGTAGAGAAATCTCTAATTCCATCGTTTAGGTGGTGAATGGCTCGGACTGTGGGTGGCTGAATCAAATTACAAATTGCCCAACGTTGAAGAAGAACAACCATCTGCAAATGCCGCGTTTTAGGTCCACGAAGTTCATTGTCAAGCATTTTGCTGCGGATGTGAGTTTCTTTTTACTTTTAAACTTCTATTAGGGGTCTCATTACCTGTGAATATTTCAGGTGCCGTATACCGTCGACGGTTTCATGGAGAAGAATAAGGACGCGGTCAGTAAGCAGTTACTAGAGCTGGTATCTCTGACAAAAGTAGGTTTTCTCAAACTCACCTAACCCTTCTTTTCACAACTAATGTCCTTTGATCTAGTGCACAACATCTATCCTCTGGTTCGGCGCCAGATTTACTCTGCTCCCTCGCGCGCTTGTGCGGAGCGAGGGAATAGACAGCGAGAAAGTGTGGGAGAAGGAGACGCAGCGTACGCGCGCAGACGCACACGATGAACGGAAATAAATCACACTCGGAAAGAGAGGATACGCTGTCGCAGCACGCGACGCGCGACTCCATATGAGCCTTTTTGGCTTCGATACGAATAGTATATCTGGTTAGGATAGTGAAGTTCAAATGAGCTACATGTGATATCAAGGCAGAACGAGAAGTTAGATTAGATCAAGTGAAATCCGCCCAGAAGCATCATACGGAGTCGCGCATCGCGTGCTGTGATAGTGTCTTCAGGATATCGCGGCGTAGTCTTCACTCGAAGATGAAGCATATTTTTTTGACATCAAGAGCATGAAAATTCGAAAAAATTGAGGTTGATATTCAAGAGTTCGGTGAAATAAATTATAATCGATAACCAGCTAGAAAACTTGAATAGAACAGAAAAAACCGCAGAGGACCCACACGAAATGAACAGAACGAAAACAGTAGTCGCGACATTCGAAGAATTTGAAGTAAAAAGGGTTCTGGAGTCACCGTCCTGATTACTCGGGAAATTCTCGACATATTGAAATAATATTCTCAATTTCGGGTGGAATTGTTCAGAAATCTGTCTGAATTCTCGTCAAGCACTCGTTCCCCCAAATTCTATTCAACTTCCTCCCATATTCAAGGCAAATTGGCCGGAGTTCTCGACAAATACTTCGAATTCCGAAATTCTCGACAATTTCCACCCCTTTTTTGAACAACTACTCAATTCTCGACCGACTCTCGACAACTTTTCATCCGATTCTAGACAACTAGTTTTACCTGAGTACTACCACGTTTTTACTCTTCTCAGCTTTATTTCTTCCTAGTTCTCCTCCTGTTCCAGTTTCCGCTACTTCGTGAAATTCTCGGTAATGCAGTGGTCTTCGATGAAGGAGCACCCGGCAAGCAAACTGTCAGAAAAACTGTTGCTGGGCAGGTGAGTCTCTCCGTGATCCTCGCGTATAGTCGAACAACTGATCGAGCGCTTAGCGGCAGCACACTACCACTGGCGGTCTGCGGGCGCAGACAGTGAGGGGAAGTGCTCTAAAGTGTACCTGAAACTGATCAATCTTGAGTACTATTGTTTAAGTTCCGTGATTCTCTTCGAGATCTGATGGCGGTTCTCGGCACAACTCGTCCACATTATGTGCGATGCATCAAGCCAAATGACATCAAGGAGAAGTGAGTGCTTTGTCTGTCTTTGATTGTGTTCAGTGTGTAGCTTTTTGAAATAATTTCGGACTTTTCCAGGTTTTACTTTGAACCGAAGCGGGCAATTCAGCAACTACGGGCTTGTGGAGTACTGGAGACAGTGCGGATATCAGCAGCCGGTTTTCCCACCAGGTATCCTTCATACATGAGAATCTGAGCAGGGTGTTGGCTTCATTGTTGGAGTACTCAAATGCTCTCCTCCTTCTGATGTAATTGATAATTTCACATAATTTGTCAATTCCTTCATGTTAAGATGGACTTATGAGGAATTCGCCCGTCGCTATCGCGTCCTTTATCCCGAGGGAAAAGCTCTGTGGCGAGATAAGCCGAGGATGTTCGCTGAGAAAGCTTGTCACAAATGTCTTGAGGTTGACCCTTTCAGTGACCCTTGGTCTGTTTGATCGCTTTCTATGTTGCTAAACATTTCCAGGAAGAGAAATTCGCTCTTGGGAAGTCGAAAATCTTCTTCCGTACTGGCCAAGTGGCACTGCTGGAGCGAATTCGAGTTGAAACTCTCAGTGTGTCAGCCACTCTAATCCAGTCCTACTGGCGGCGATTCGTCGCAAGGAGGAAGTACCTCACTCTACGAAGAAGTCTGCTTCTTATCCAGGTTTGTGAATTATTCCTCTTCGAAGGTATCATCTAATTGAAGATGAAACATTGTTTTTCTTTTTTGCTGAAAGTTTCAAAAAAAAGATGTTCACGTCAACAATTTCCTGAACTTTCACGACGCTTTTGTATTTTCCATGATCTTCTCAGATTATTTTTTGTTCGGATTTATTACGAAACGAGAGCTTGCCCTTCATGATCCATACCCAAAAATTGGTTTACTTTTTCTGTACCGAAGCAGCACCGTTAAAATTCTACTAGCTTTCATCATTATTTGTGATCCTCACATTTTTGAATTTCACTGGGAAAGCTCGAAATTATGTACATGAACTAGCTTGATTTTCACCATTGATTTGCTCGCTAACTGGAAAATCAGCATGGGCAAATTCAATACCGCTCGTAGGATTTTTTTAGAAGGGCGCTGTGACGCGTTTTCGCATCCTTAGCGTCGTTTCAATTGGAAATACTTCAATAATAACTTCCTTGGAATTTTTTTTTCGAAACTAGATATCCTGTCAAGGTACCGGTGAGCTGGGCTATTCAACAGTATAATGATCTCCAGGCCTTAAGTTCAAACAACAAAGTGTAGACATAATTTTTTTGTGTGCCGTAAGATATAAAAATTCTGTCGGTGGCTGTACAGCGATTGTGTACTGTATAATGATCTGGAAATCTATTGCCGCGTCTTTTTTTTTTGTTTAGATTTGAATCCTAGAAAGTATAATACTGTTGGATAAAACTCACTTAGATCACATCTGAAAAAAAGTTGGTTTTGGAAGAAGTTATAAAAAACGCTAAAGATGGGAGAATGGTTTTCCCGTGCCCCTCTTAAAGGCAGCGTTCACGATGATCATCCTCGTTGACTTTGCACAGTGAAATGATAGGCGAGAAGGATCCTAGGCTCCCAGTGTCGAAAGAACGGTAGAAAACGAGCCAGGACCAGCAAAATAACGGCTGCGAACAAGCGTTTTGGTGTCCCAGACACGCCCCGTGCCCCAGATCCGCCCCTTGAAAGGAACAATTGAAGACTCAGATTATAGGAATGATCAAGTGAAGAAAGTGCTGATAAGTGAGCTCATCGCTTCATTGCACTGATAGGTATCATCCTTCTTGCGGTCAATTCCTCCACGCTCAAAAATCAACGTAAACAAGAGAGGGCCTGATTTTGCTCAAAAACGCGTCTTTCGTGTCCTTTTTAAGCATGCCTTGCTATAAAGGGCACCAGACCTTCCGTAAGCCGTGGAGATTTCGGAAGTGAAATTTATCGTGAACACTGCCTTTAATCAACTCCTACGAGCCTCAGTGCGTTGTCCTTATCGAAGCGAAATCCCGGTCCGCAGTTCCTGAAAGCCGCCGTTACAGCACGAAACACGATTATAAGCATGCTCGGGCCACGTGGTACCCTTTGATCAAGCCAGATTATCATTGCGTGCTGCAATATTGGTTGCTCGTAATTTTGGACTGAAATTTGTTTCGATGAGGGCATTATGGATGTAAATTTTTTTCCGGAAATCTTTAAAGGCAGCATACACGCTCGTAAACGTGGTTGAGACAACTGCGGAAATGAAATGGTATGGCCCAGTACACAACGCCTACACAGTTTGAAGCTTCAAAAACGGTCCACAATGCCGCTACACAAGTAAGAAGTTGGCACCGCCCTGTATTTCCCCGCCCCCTTTATTTGTCGTTCTCCTCTGAAACAGGGGGTGCTGGGCCATTCCCGCTGTTGTCGATGTATGTGGTTTACTTATTGCTTTTATTGAACCACCCGCAAACGTCGCCGGCAGTGGGAATGGCCCAGCACCTCTGTTTTGGATTAGGACGAAAAATACAGGGGGCAGAGAAATACGGGGCGGGGCCAACTCCTTACTCGTGTTTCGTCATTATGGGTCGTTTTTGACGCTTCAAAATGCGTAGGCGTTGTGTTCTCAGCCATATGATTTTATTTCCGTAATTATCTCAACCACGTTTACGAGCGTGTACTGTGCTTGTCTGGGTTAAATTCCGGTCCGCAATTGCGTATCGACACGCTTTGCGGCCGCACGCGCTCGAGTCAATCGAGTTTCCAGCTCCAAAGCCGACTCGATTTGGCTTTTTTATAAAGTTTCCTTTAATTTTGTTTAGTTTCCAGTTTCTAAAACCCACCTAGAGTCGACAGATCGGCAGCTGCGGCTCTGGAAACTTCCGTCTCGAAAGCGCGCGGCCGAAAAGCGTGTAGAGACGCCATTGCGGACCGGAATTTGACCCAGATAAGCACAGTATGCTGCCTTTAATCAACATTAATATGTCCAATGCTAATCGTTCATCGAATCGCTGCTCAAGCGGTTATATACATTAGTCGAGGCGGAGAAATCACCGGGCCCTGCTTATTTTCGTTTTCAGAGGTTTTCCCTATCACAAAGTCACCAGTTTCCCTGATGGTTGCTAGCATCGCCTCAACTTTTGCGCTGATTTTGCTGGATAGATTGGTATTCGTCATGTTTCGATGTTGTCGCAGTTTTTGTTGCCGGATTTAATATGAAAATCCGTTTGATGAGGGCAGCTGCCATCGTCTCTGGGGAGAGCTCCTCAGAATCATGCCGGTTGGCTCGGCTAGTTTCGAGTGGGGTTGCTCGGGTTCTGACCAGCGCCGCCTTATTGTTTATTTTTAAGTTCAGAAATGCTCTGAATATTTGCTTTCCAGGCTGCGACCAGGGCTTTTCTCGCTGTCAGACGTTTACATTACCTGCAGATGCACAGAGCTGCTATCACTATCCAGACAGCTTTCCGGTATCTTTCTTCATTTTATCATCTTGTTTTTCCCTTGAATATTTTGGCATTCTCGCTTACTATCTTTTTGAATACTTTCTCATTGGACCTCAAATACGGTGTTCACCACAAAAACGGTCTTAGAGTTTTCACCGGAAGTCGAATGTACCGTGGTCCATTGCAACAATAATGGTGAAAGAACGTTTTGAAACGAGTATAGAAGGCCCTTCACGGCGCTCATACTTGGCCGTACTATGCCCGCCCCGCCCACTCCTTTGTTCGCCGTCGAGGTAGTGGGCGGTGCGGGCTTAGTAGAACCAAGTTTGAGTGTGGTATAGGGCCATCTATGACTGGTTTTTAGCCGCCCTTTCGCCACTATCGCCACTATTCTTGGAATAAATCCCGGTACCTTCGAATTTCGGTCAAAACTCGTAAACCGGTTTTTGTCGGGACCGCTGCCTTCCTATGCATGCATATGTATCGAGAAACCGAAAATTATTGGTCCTTAGGAGTTATCCTATTAGATATAATGCTGTTCAGCACTCATATCGTCGTGATGTTGTCAAGCAATGTTGAACTTTTCTAAGAATGGGTTGCATTCTAATTTCCATTTGGGGTTAGGTACGCTCTACCGTTTTTCCTTCCTTGAGCTCAATTTTTTATCCATTTGAAAAGAAAATCATCTGGCAGTGCTTCTCGCGCAAACGTTTAAGCCCTTTTGTTTTCCGCTGGCGACTCAAAATATTATCAAAAATGTACATGTCAATTTAACCCAAAATTTGTGCATTCGGGCCTCCATATGATATATACGGGCATCGCGCTAATTGATAAGGGATAGAGATCCAGCGGTTTAGTGATATAGACCCACAAATGAAGCTAGAAAAGCAAAAGGTTGCTTGCGTTGAGTGGAGAAGTGGAAAAAATGTTTGTGGCACAAATGGTGAGTGGACCTACTCTCATCCAAATGGCTTTTTTCGGAGTTGGCTTCCATTTTCAGGAGGTGGCAACCAGGTGAAAGGTGCGCCTGCTGACTAGCTCGAAAAACCACTCTACCTGGAATTTTTTATGGAAAAAAAACTTCCAGGATCCTTTTTTCTCTCACTCCTCCCTGACCATAGCAGAAAAAAATTTCGTCGAAGTTTTCTAAGGTTCATTCCGCGGAACCGATGAGTTGTGACCACTCATAGTCATGGCAACGCTACGCTTACGTTTCAATTGTGGGAGCTGTGGGTTACTTACTTTAGTATTGGAAAATTCCTAAATGGCCCCTGCACAAGACTCGAAATGATCGAACTTAGAAGTTGTCGAGTTTTCCAAAAACCAGGTTCGATTCTGGATCATGTTATCGCAGTGGTCTCGTGTCTTTCTCGCCGAAGTCATGTTCCTATGTGTTTTGAACTTTTGCTTTTTTTGCAAGCAAAAGCATCATTTGCACAAGTGTATGGTTCTCGGAAAGGATTATGCCAATCCTTTGACACAGAAAATGTTGAGCCTCCTACTCCTCAACCATTGTCACAGAGTCATTCTCGCGACAAGTGCATATATTTTGTAAGGATTTAGACGCTTAAACGACACGTGCGCGTATTACAACGACGACCCAACATTTCATTGTGCTGTTTTCTAGTACTCGAAGAGTTTTCCTCCTTTTTTTTAGATTCAGTTGCTTCATGAAATAGAAAACTTGGGAAATTTCCTTTTTATGGCCGCGTGTAATGCTGTTTGGCAAAACTTACTATCTTGAGAAAGTTATTTCTATATATGGATTTCACATTTTAAGTTTTATCGCTCCCAAATGATTCTTCACAATTGAAATTAGTATGGGTAGTATAAACTGTTTCCTTTTTACCATTGTTCATAGTTTTTGTACTAAAACGTTCAGTGCGACAGTCCGAAAAAGTGAGGCTCCAAATGTTTCAAAGGACTGTGAAAACTCGTCGGCTACCTTTTGGTGCTTGACACCTTCCTCAGATCTAAAAGAAAACATGCACATCTTAGCCTTACGATACTAACCATATAAGAAGGCTTCGGTTGGCTACATGGTTTCAACATCGTAAGGTTAAGATCGACATGCTTTCTTTCAGGTTCGAACAAGGCGTTAAGAACCTAAAGCTAGCCAACGAGTTTTTCACAGTCGTTTGGAACTTTTGGAGCCTCGGTGTTTCGAACTCTCGCAATAAACGTTCAAGAACAAACATGAGACTTTGTGTCAGATCAATTCTCTCATAGTTTTTGTAGTTAAGGAATCGTATTTGCTCATCAATATCCTGTGGGACGCATACCATTGCCGGAAAGGCTCGAGGGGTGGTACTTTGCCACGGGGAGGGAGCCCTCAGCAAGTTTTTGATTTTTTCTTGTCTTGAGATGCCCCCTGTGGTTGCTCATCAAAGGTATTTAGCCAATCATAGATGGGGTTTATAGGGGGAGAAAAGCGTGCGTTTTTCAGGATTGGAAGGATACAACTCTATATGAAGAAAAAACTTTTTGACGGAAAGAAAAAGTTAGACATTTATCGGATATTTCCCTCGACGATTCCCAACGTTACTCCTTTTTCTCTTGATGCTTACTAGGGCGGCACTAATGATGTTCCATGGACAGCATGAGGCCTCATGGACTATCGTAAGGCTGCCAGGGTGGCTGGAGTGGCGACGGTAACATAGTCTGACATTTTTACCTAAGGTAGTTTTGTACCTTTTGTTCTACATTCAGGCAACGCCAGTTTAAAAGTTGTAGAAAAAGAAAAGGAAATTCTGCTAAACAGGCAGTGTAAAGTGCTCCTGCATTTTTGAGCAACCCTTTATTTTTTTGCCTGGGAAGTGTTAAAGACACAGTCCAAGCTCGTGGGTAAGTTTTGATAATATGGTCCGGGACGCTGTGAGTAGCGACCCTGCCAAACGCGGAATTTCAACTCTTCAGAATAAGCGAGAAAAATCGAGCACCCACTCTCTCCTCCCCCGAAATCAGCACCCATTCGCTCCGCTTCGGACTCAATAGGAAAGAGAAGCGCAGTGGAATCTAATCAAAAATTATGTTCTTCCTTTTGTTATCGGCCAAGCTTTATAATGTGGTTTGCTCCGGCGCGATAACTTCGAACGACGAGGAAAAACAGGACCGTGACAACTCGTCCACGAAGTTCTCACAGTCTGAATTCATAATCTTTGAGGGGACATAATTCCGTTCGTAGTGGGTTCTGAGCTATTCTGGAGACATCGTTGTGGTCAGTCCGACATTCTCTCCAAGATAAGCTTTTAAACTGGAAAACGATTCTGAGGTTGGACTGTGCCTTCAAGGGCTGAAAACTATTTTAGGTGAGTGAGAGATGCCTTGAGGTTGTCGCTGAATAATGGGTTTAGAAAGAACATGAAATTTGTTACCGTCAGCGGATGAGTGGACTTGCAAACTCGGATGTTAGATGGAGTCAAGACATTGCCAGCTAAGAGGCTAGAAAAGGAGTGTGGTAGACCACGGTCTCAAGTCCAAACGCCTATGGCCGCCTCGGATAGTTCACTCTAGCGAACGGACGGGGCAGCGGCGACAGATCGTCGTTCGCAGTCGGAACCTAGCTGGCAGTTGGTGTCGCGAACGCCGCATGACCCGTCGCAAATGATCGCCTCTCGTCCATTCGCTCTACCAGAATCAGCAAAGTACCTATACACACATATCTAAAAAATGAAAAGCGAAAATCCTAATGATACAGCAAGTTCATCTCTTCCTCGCGGAGTAATGATACCATCTCAAAATATGTACATAAGGATGTCGTTGATCTAACAATAAGCGAGGAGATCAGTTGTGTTGAGAAGAGAATTGCACAGACTCAGTCCGCATGGAGATTGGCTGAACATCAGACCGTTAATTAGAGGCCAGAATTGAATAGGCTGGAGCCATCGGCATTATCTAAGGTGCTATTCATAAGCGCGTCAGGCGCGGGCATCGCGTTGGAGTGCGAATATTTTATACGCGCGTGGCGCGCTTGCGGAGACTAAATATTCCAGCGGCGATACTTGGGGGTAGCGGAATAAAGTGGGTCTTAACTTTTTAAGCTAGCAAAGTGTGGTCAAGCGTTCATCATTATGGTTGCCGAGGGTTTATTATGAAACAAAATGCAATTGATGATGGATCAATAACAAAAATGATGAAAAGGCTCTTACGTTCGTCGTCGACATGGCGGAGCGGGATTCACGCGCGTGCCGCGCTGGCGTGACGTCAGACCATTTATACTCCCGGTGTACATGGAACGTATGGCCATTCTTATACCCCACGACAGAGCACTACTACTTCGCTGTCTCTGAGGGCCAGCCGCCGCTGTCGCTCAGGGCCAAGAAACACCCGGCAGGGTACTGGTTTTGGCCGCTGTCGCGGCTGTCCGTCGCAGTGCAGTGCTCTGCGACGGGAGATCGACCGATTGCCGCACGGTTTTCACGCTTCAGACATAACATCCCTCTTCGAGCCAGCGACCGCGACAGGCGTCGCAAAGTGTTCCTACAACAGCACATCTGTAAAAAAAAAGAAAAAAAGAAAAAGAAGAAAAAATAACCTCACCAATACCACTTCTGCATGAACTTATCGTTCCTGTGTCGAGGCCGTAGCGATTGATCGCCAGGTCTTTAGCAAGTGTCGGTGCGGTTCATTTGACGGCAATTGGGTTTCCATGAATCTTCTTCTTCCTAGCGTTTGTCCCACGTTGACGTTGGGTCCGCTTGTTTGGTTCTTGTCCTCCACTTATTCCTGTCAGCTGCGTCCTCCGGAGTGAGTCGTGCCTCAGCCATGTCGGTTTTCACGCGGTCGAGCCAGCGCGTTTTGGGCCTACCTCGCGGCCTGACACCATCCACCTCCAAATTGAGTGCAGTTTAGGCCACGGAACCAGCGTCTTTTCGTTTAACATGTCCAAACCATCTCATCCGGGCTTCATTCATCTTTCCATTTATTGGTGCAACTCCGAAGGTGGCACGCACAATGTCGTTCGTGACCCGATCCCTCATACTGATACCCAATGACCATCTGAGCATTCTCATCTCCATGGTGTGCAGGGACTGTTCGACAGCTTCAGTAGTCGTCCAGCATTCACTAGCGTAGAGAGCGACCGGTTGCACTACCGCCTTGTAAATTTTTGATTTGGGACGGAGTGGAATCTTCTTGTCACACATCACCCCCTTAGTTGCTCTCCACTTCATCCAAGCGGCTATTACGCGCCCGTGAGCTCTCGATGATATATCGCCTGTCGAGGTGATTTTAGAGCCGAGATGTTTGAAGCAATTCACTTTCTTGGGGTCGGTGCCATCAATTTTGATTGATCCGTCATCCACTTGCGCGCCACATTCCATGTACTCGGTCTTCGCGATGTTGAGCCGCAGTCCAAAACGTTGCAAGCGATCTTTCCAGAGCTTCAGTCGAATTTCCAACTCTTCCCTCGCCAACATAACATCGTCGGCGTAGAGTAGCGACCACGGATGCGGTTTCTGTACATCCCGTGTGAATGCGTCCATGCAAAGTATGAACAGCAATGGTGACAGGGCAGACCCTAGATGGACTCCAACACGGACAGGAAAGGGGTCCTTTGTCCCTGATGAGCATCTGGCCACACTTGTCGGCTCTATGTACAGCGATCTTGTCCATCGTATATACTCTTCCGGAACGTCTTGGGATCTTAACGCCATCCATATGAGATCATGTGGGGCACGATCAAATGCCTTCTCCGGATCGAGAAAAGCGACGTGTATATTGCGATTTTTCTCCCGATGCTCCTCAACCAGAAGCCTAGTGGCGTGAATGGCATCCGTAGTTCCACACCCTTTGACAAATCCGCACTGGTTTGCTGTTGTCACGACGATATCTCTCAGACGCCTGTCCAGAATGCGTTCGAAAACCTTCATAGTATGGCACAGCAAACGAATAGGCATTTACGACGAACATTCAGCTGCGTCACCTTTCCCTTTCCAAATGGGTACAGTCACACTGGTCTGCCAGATATCCGGGGTTTTTCCTTCGGCGATAATCCGGTTGAAGAACTACGCTGGCTCCAGATGGGATGGTAGGATGGGGAAACTCTTCGTTAGGTATAGCGTTAAAGTGCTGCCCCCACCTTTCCAGGATATCGGTTGGCAATGGAGAACGGTGCCATTTTCTGCCTTGATGACACTCTGATGTCCGAGGTCCTGTGTCTAACGATTTCGCGCCTTGGCCAAACGGAATACAGACTTCTAGCCTTCCCTGGTGTCCAGCCTTTCATACAAATACTTGTAGTGGCTCGCCTTTGCCATGGAGACAGCCTTCTTTGCAGCGCGCTTTGCCGTCAAGTACGCAGCATGATCCTGGTCTCGGCGGCTCTTCATCCACAACTTATACTTAACCGTCTTCTCCTTGATCACCGTCTGAACTTCTTCGTTCCACCACCAGGTGGCCTTATCGATTTTCGTCTTCCCTGGGGTTGTTTTACCCAGGATGTCTCCGGCTGACGCAGTTATAGCTTCCAGCGTGGAACTCCAACTTTGTTCGCCAGTCAAATCTTCACGCGTAGATAAGCAGCACAGCAGCTGGGCGGCAAGCGTCTGTTCAAACTGCTTCAGTTTCCACCATTTAATTCGCTGCGTATCTGTTCTAGGCTTGACAATCCTCGGGCGACTCACTTTGAGATCCATGATTAGCAGGTAGTGCTGAGTTGCGACATGATCCGTGGGATGACCTTCGTATCCATCAAAATATTGCGATCCTTCCGACGCAGCATCCAGAAGTCGATCTGAGTTTCTCTACCACCACTGCAGTAGGTAACCAAATGTGACTTTCGCTTCCGAATTGTGTATTCGCAATGATCAGATCAGCTGCTACTGCGTGTGGGTTTCCATGTATCTGCTAGCGAAATCCCTCACACTCTCGTGCTAGTAGGTGACAAATGTGGATAAAATCCAGATTATCGGATACGTTTTCTTGTCTTAACCTCAGTTCTGTTTCCCATAAGAAACCATGGTTGATATGTCTTGTACTCTGGCGCTTTCTGCGACTGAATGTGGTGTGTTATAGGCGGCACATCTGCGAGCAACGTTACGTGAAGCTGCGCTGCGCTGTGGTTGCCATTCAAGCATATTATCGCGCTTCTAAAGTCCGAGCATATGTGGAGAAGGTCAGTTCTCTACACCTTGGATATTTCGGGAATACAGTGTTTTCCGTGGTAGAAAAATAGTTTGATCTCTTTTGTTGCACCACTCCTCCACTTCCGCTCATATGCTCTTTTTCCAGTTACGCTATGAAAAGTCCGCAATTACCATTCAAAAGTACTGGCGTGGATACTTAGTGCGGCGCGCTGGTATCGAATATTGTCGGAAAATCGTTCTCGTGCAATGCTGTGTCCGCCGGTGGCTGGCTAGGAGGCGTCTCCGGGAACTCAAGGTAATTCAGTTACTGCTTGTTTTCTTACCTTTAACCTAACCTTGGGACAGGTCAATTTTGAGAAACGTATTTTCAATCATAGTCGAGCTCTCATTCCAATCACAGTGTTAATCTACCTTTTGCATAAAGTCTGTCCGAATGAGACTGTGCGCCCACGCGGTCGGCGTGCGTGTCGAGCGGCCGCCGCGAATGCGTTTCCCGGATGAGCCTTCCCACAAATTTCAGCAGCTGATGGATAATTCTCACTATGCGTCTCATATTCCTGATAATCAATTTAAAGGCCCTAAAATGTCTTGGCGACGGCCGCTCTACACGCATACCACCGCGCGGGCGGACAGTCTTATTCGCCCAGACCTCATCTTACAGTTCGAATCCTCGTGCCTCCAGGAATGCTCTAGGCCTACCGCATACTTGCCGCGATGGGAGCCGCGACATGCTGATTCTCACTCATATCGATCGGCCATCATAATGGCTTAAATGCACTGTCGCTGTCGTGCGCTGTGGGAAGTATGCGCTAGGCCTTGAAGGTTGCGTTCACGATAGATATCGTCGTCGGTTTTTTCGCAACGAGAACAAGCCTCGTGGGCTGACTTCACTGATGAGAGCAAAAAAAAGGCTGTTAAAACCGGTGATAATGGTGAAATACATAGGGACCATTATGTACAATTAAGTCAGTCAATTCCCTCTCAAAGGCGGGTTTCGCGAATAAAACTGTTGGTTCACTATTCCCATGAAAAGGTAAATGTGGATGTTTTGCCGTATTTCATTTTGCTCTTAAAATAGTTGCTAACTACCTTAGGAGGCTAGTATCTACTTTAGGAGACTACTAACTACTTTAAGAGACTACTGCCTACTTCAATGACGGAATAAAAGACCGAAAACAGGCATTCATAAAACTCGTTGATTTGGGTGGGCGGGCGGTCGCCAAAAATCAGCCGTCCTAACTTTTTCCCGTACGTTTTCGTCTAAATTTTCATTTATTTTCACTTTTTGATGGCCAGATCTATGGGGATCGCACTACAAATCGTTTTATGGTTAATCATGTCTTTATGGAGTGCCATAGAAGATTCCCGCGAGAGGGAGAGGAAGCTGACTTGCCTCATCTCCTAGAAAATGGGACAGTGCGTGCCGCAGCACGACCGCCCGCTCTCTCCGCTGAGAGGCGATCATCATCGGACGCGACTGTAGCTATGCACATAGCTGTGCGATAGCATTCAGAAATCTCTGGGTTAAAATCGTTTATCTCGTTGTCTGAAACCGATACGTAATCAACGTCTTAAACCGGTACGTAATAGTCCAATCCTAGTGATCGATTTGATATACCTATACAATTACAATTCACCTAGCGAAATATTGAATGGCTTATCATAACAGATCGAGTCGCGTTCCGTGGTCCATCTGCAGAAGCTCAACACTGGCCTGGAGAATAAGATAATTGAACTGCAAATCAAGCTCGATACGATGGTGAGTTTCCCTTCTTTCAAATCTGTCAAACGGAAACGCAGAATAATGCATGAAACTCTGTTTCGAGACTGGTGAATAGATGCTCTAAAAATGGGTACATAGGTATTTTCGCTTTTTTTTCGCCTGTGGTTATTTCGAGCCCTTTAGCAATAATTTTGAGCGGGGAAATGTGGAGACGTCCGCGATTTGTCAGGGAACTCCCATTTATTTTTGTTCAAAAAATATTGGCCCACGCTGAAGCAGTGTCCGATAATTTTCTTCAGCTCCCTGGGGTATGAGGCTTGCTGTTGTTCACATTGAAGTCGCCTGCTATTTGCTCTTCCTCGACCTTGACGTTTTACGACTTCCCTTTACTTCACCTTATCTTAACCTTTACTTACCAAAAGAAATAATTCATCTCCTCTTCTGAAACTATTAAGTATATTAGTTTATGAAATTTTTCAAGCATCTTTGTCGTTCATTTTATGTTAGCATTGAACTTCTTCTACAGACCTCCGAGCGCAACCGATTGGCAACATCAGATATTCAGCTGGAAAAATTACGGGCAGAAATGTCCGCGCTTGAAGTTGAAAGGTGAATTAGCAGCCGGAGCTGCATATTCCGATTTCGATGTCGAGTTTCACGAAGTTTTTCAGATGTCAACTGAAAGTTGCAACGCAGAAAGTCGAAGAGCTCACTCTAGAAGTTGAGCGTCTTGAGACCGAATGCGACGTGAAAGAGGCTCAGAAAAGTGAGCTGGAGACGAAGGTCAACGAGTACATCTGTCGGCTTGACCAGGTATGTACGGCTGTTCGAATTATTTTTCCCGCTAAGTTGACAATTTTTTGTATGTTCCTCATCCATAATTGCAGAACAAAGCTGAAAGTACCTGTGAAATTAGTAAGTTGTCGGATAAGCTGAATGCGTCTACATTGAAAGCGGGCGTTCTTGAAGAAGACTTGAGGAAAACACAAACGGCTTTAGCAGCTGGTATCTATTTCTCTAAAAACATCATACGGATTCGTAGTTTTGAGTGAGTTGCCTACTTTTAGAAAGTGAACGGCGTGCCGCTGTAGAACATGAGATTGGCTTGATGCGAGAACAGCTTCTGCAAAATGCGAATCTGCTCGCATCACCTCATTTCAGTCGACATGGCAGTATGAGAAGCGAATCAGGTACTCGAAATAGAGTCGATCTCCTATCAGTTGACGATTAGATTACAATTCTGCTCTTAATTGCTTTTGACAGGACAATTAGTGATTACGCCGCAGGAGACATCAAAAAAGCATCCATCGACTGACACTTAGGCCATCGTTATACTCCATCGGTAGGGAAAATAGCCGCGAGAATTTCAAAACAGCTTGACGGGTTTTCAATCACCTATGCAGTCATGCGCACTACGCCGCCGAAATATTTTTTTAATCAGAAACTTGTAGTGGGCGCACAAAATAAAATAATCAAATTCCTGTGAAAGAGATAAGAAATGAAAAAAATTCGCTCTCAAGGATAGAGGCAAGAACAAAAGGATTAAGATGGAGCAACATTTAAAAGCATAAAATCCGAAAAAGGAAGGCAATGGAATGAGTCAGCTGACGGGATTTCGCCAACATCCAGGTGAGATATGTAGGTCCCGTCAAGACGGTATAGAGTCCTCGCATCCAATTTTGTCCGGCGAATAGATGGAGCTGTGACGGTAGATCGAAACCCTGTTGGCCGGTGATGCCGCTAACGCCGCACGGCCAGCCGTAATCATCGCGCCTGGTCCATTCACTAGACTAAATCTGATACGCAAACCATACGTGACCGCGGCAAATAATGCAGCTTGGGTCCTAGTCAGACATCGGCAGAACGTTGCAGAACTGATGAGACCACTGTCAGCATTGGACATCTGCACTATGCTGCATCTCAAAGCAACAGTTGTACGTAGAAAAATGCGAAGGAAAGCCGCACAGAAAAGCTAAGAGGTTTTTAGAGTCCGATCACGCCGCGGCGCGATTGCCGACAATGCGGGGCGACTGGCGCATGGCCTTGAAAGTGACTCGCACTATTGTTCAAGGTCTAGTGCATTATTTTCCGCGACGCGCAACAACGACAGTGCATATCGGTCATATAGATTTTCGATCAATTTATATGAAAAACACGACGTTGCGTCGCCCGTCGCGCGAAGTATGCAGTAGGCATAATGGCCGCGCGATAATCCATCGTAACGACGCAATATTGCACAAAACGGAAAAGTGCACATTCATTCCATAAGCTTTTGTTTGTGCGCTTCGCTTTCTATTTTTCATCTGTTTCCGCTACCCATCCACTTAGTACTCAATGTTTTGACTTCAAGGTCCATTCTCCAGATTCTTTCGTTTGGGCGAACTTCCGTTGTCTTTGTGTACGAATTGGTTTGCTTGTTTACGGACTTCTAGGAGCGTTTTCCTCTTTCAATTCTCCTTTTTTTTATCCAATAAGAGAAAGTGGAAAGAAAGGAGATCTAACCTAGAGTACCTTGCAGCCATGTCTGTCCATGACGAGGAACGGTATACAGCTTTGAGGATTCAAACGGCTCATTCTTGTTTGAACACGATGACAAGTCTTAACACTGTGATAAGCATCACAGCGTAGCTTGGTATGGTGGTTATCAACACGTGATCACGTTGTGACGTGCTTATCACGTGCACAGCCGGTATAAAAGGCGCCTCTTTTCACTCGAGTTTTCATTCGGCATTCTGAAGCCGGCCCTGGGAGTTGACTTCGAGTCACTCTCCGGAGGCCAGCATATTTTTGACCGCTGGGGATAGGGGTATCCTCTCGGCTGGGGGGGGCGGTTTTCGCCGCGATCCGTGGGAAGGGTGGTTCCTCTCCGCAGAGGGTCTCCCGATAGGCATTTAGGTAGTGTCCCAACCGTGATTGTGACGTCATCACGAGCGTCGCGATGCTGTACTCCCGCCGCCCTTTATCGTATGACTCCGCGTAGGTCTGTGTTTTTTCTCCTATCGGGAGTCTTACGCGGAGTCAGGGTCAAACGGAGCGTTGCGTAATTTTTCGAAATCGGAGCGGCCCCGTCACATTTTTTTTCAAAATCCTAAATTTTTGCGATCCCCCCTTTCCGAGACCGGGCAGTTTATAGTTGATTACTAAAAGTGTCAGCCGCCGAAAGTTCGTTCAGTAGTCGAGCCCAACCGTCTAAAACCGAATGCTACGATCATTCCCTTGGGGACCAAAAGTAGTCGAGAATTTATGGGATATCCACGAAATTCTCATTTTGGACCGAAATTTTTGCGATCCCATAACATTCATTTTCGGACCGAAATTTTTGCGACCCCCCATTGCGAAATTTCGCAACCCCGCTTGACCCTGCGCGGAGTGTCCCCCGATTTTCCTGAGAAGCGCTACTCATTTCCCAAGACTGAGCACGCTCCAAACAAAGCGCTTCTAATTTTCGCTACTCATTCGCCCAGTACTTTCCTGTTGAGAGCTATGCGTTTCCCTCAAAGCGAGCTCGCCCCCCAACGATGCGCTATCCCGATCTCAATGACGCGGCGCACGCTTCCGAAGTTACGCTAATCACCTTCAAAGACTGCGCACACTCTGAAAGGAACGCTACTTCCCAGAAAGCGCACACGCAGTTGACGGAGCATTGCTTATTTTCCACGACGCTGCCCTCGTTGATCGCTTCCCACTTCTTATAATGCATGCTTCCTGTGAAACGCTACTGTCATACGGCACACAATATCATGAGGCACTACACACTTAACGACGCGACGAATTTCAATTTTGGCGACGCGAAAATGAGTGAAATTTCGCCGATTCTCTCAACGAAAATACCATGATTGGTACACTTTTCGATCATACAAATTCGACTTGATTCAACTTCGACACAATCAGATTTATTGCTGCTTGGGCGCTATTTATACTCCTCAACGCCAGCGCTTTATGCGAAGGCGTGGCGTTGGAGTATGAATGGCGTGACGACACGCCCACGCGGCACGCATCTAACGCCCGCTCCGCAGTAGTTTGTTAATACGCCACCAATTTCATTGCGTTTCATAATATTTCGTTCCAGTATTATCCTTTGCTACCATGGTGATGCCAGTATTATCCTTTGCTACCATGGTGATGGACTCATGCACAGAAATCGCGTGTTTGGAAAAGTTTAGGTCCACTTTTTTCCGCTCCGCCATGGCGTCCCCGCTGGCGAGCGTAGCGCGCTGGCGCTGACGAGTATGAATTGCACCTTACAACGACTCGTCGGAACATTGTTATCTACTATTGCTGCAGAGCTCGTCCAGACACTGAGCTGACCAAACTTGTTAATGATTTCGTGTTTGAACAAGAATGAGCCGTTAGAATCCCCAAAGCTCTGTACCGAACGTCGTCCATGACGGAAACGGAACTCCGCCTGGAGAAAAGAAAATCAGTCATGGAACTTTCATGCAAAAACACTAGTGCAGCAACACAGAATAGAAAATCACATCGAGTTAGAAACGAAGCAGCTGCGAAACGTATCAAATAACAAAAAAGAACTTTGGGTAAATTTGATTCGAAAAAGCAAGTCCTTCTCAGATTCTGTTAGCGATCTCGCCACACCCCACCGCCAGGCAGAGAGCTTGATCGCGACGCGATCGTCAGTCGTGGTGGGACCTCAAATGTTCGGCGCGATCGACTCTTAGGCCGGGTTTATACTTCCAACGCGTAACGACGCTATGACATTTTCCGAATATGGATCGACGCGCTCCGCGGTATCGATCGATATTCATTAATGTCGTGTCATTGCGTCGCGCAGCTATCAAAGTGCGAACCCGGGCTTAGGGAAAGCGATGCCGCGTCGCGACCCAATCGATTTGGGTCTCCGTAACGCAATCGCGACGTGCCGCGAGTTGGCTTCAAAAAGGCTTCACTAACGCCGCTGCAACGCGCACTGTGTTGCTGCGGGACCTACCCGCTTGGAATTTTGCCAATTTCCACCAGCTTTTTTTTCTTGGTCAAATTTGTGAGAACACAACAGAAAAGGCATGAAAACGTACTGCAAGGAGAGGAGGCATAGGATTAGACAAAATTTCTGCGATAATTCTGCGATGGCGGAAGAAATCATTCTTAGAGGCGCTTCAATTTTCTGTTCTGCAATGTGACGTGTACGCAAGACCGCGTATGTTCCTATTCATTGCTGCAGGCTGCCGCAAGCTAATCGCGGGGGTTTTCATCGGGAGGCTGATTGATTCCACAGCTCGGGAGCAGTTCGGCTGGCACACGTGACGCGCGTGGCGGAAAACCGCTGCATGTGCGTCCTCGTTGGGGTGCGCTACCCGTGGAGCCTCTAACAAGGAAAACTTTGGCGCTCGGTGAACGGGCTCCGCCGACGTTGTGCGCACAGCGGTTTTCCGCCGTGCGCCGTCGCGAGTGCCAGCCCAACTGCTCCCGCGCTGAGGATTCGAACAACATCCCTTTTCATCCCGCCGATGTATAATTAGGACCTTAGTGCCACTTTCCGCTGCATTCTTTTCTGTGCAACTGTTCCTTCTGAGTTGTCCCAGAAAAAGTGTTTCATTAAGAATCCCGAAAATGGGCAGGACCAAAAGACAGTTTTGGAAACGTATTTTAGTCAAAAACTTCGAGCGAGACGTTGTTATTGGTTAGCATCGATGCGAAGTCGATTTGCTAGGTGTGGCCCAAGTGCACTGCCGTACGTGATCGCGCATGGGTACAAATCCCACTTTTCCGGGCTCTAAAAACAGAAGGTCAAAACTCGTCCAAGATTAGTCTTGGTGCCGAATACGAATTTGATACCCGCTGTCAGTTTTTCGAAAGATAACGGTAGGTTACTGTGCAATAAATTGCATTTGACTTGCCGTACGGAATCGTCCAGAAAAACCAAAAAGTCCGGTCCATTAGGTCGTATTCGTGCTCAGCGCCCCTCTAACCCCGAGGGCGAAGTTTGGGCCTGAAAATTTCCTGGACATTTGAAGCTCCATGGAGGTGTTAGCTCCATCCTGTTTTTGGGAGTTTAGAGGTCGAGACATTTTTGTCGAAACTTCTTTCAGGGGGTAATTTGGGGCGCTGAGCACGAATATGAGGTCCGCTTACAGTTTTCGGCGGATTACGTTAGGTTACTATGTACTTCATGGCATTTGCCCTACCGTAACCCACTTTTTTGGTATTTTTTGATCTACGTGGGTGCAATGAGCGAATTTAGAAACTTGAATTTGTTTCTTTTTATTAGTCCGTCACTCCTCACAACACCGTTTTTCAAAACTCTAGTTTGTGTTCGTGGTGGTCCCTAGTTAGTGGAGCGTGTCAAGCATATCCGCTCCTAATACTCCGGCTTCTTCGGGTAGACCGTGATTCTCTTTTAGCGTGATTATCCTCATTACCTTTTTACTATGTCAAGTCTGAGCTTTCGGTCATGGTTGTAATTTCCTCGCTTCAGAATTCTGGTTCAGAGCACTTAGGTCAACTGTCATATTCACCTTTCCAGCACCAGTTTAATTGGAAAGCATTGCACATTTTCAGGCAGACAGCCGTTTTCTCTCTTGGCACCCGACGGTAGTTCAGTTTCTATAAGTGGTGGATCTAGCGACCTGGATGAAATCGCTCTCATCCTGCGTCAACAACAGATGATAAATGATCTTCGGATGAGGTGCGACTTTTCTGGTTTGACTCCGAAGAAATAGGAGCAGTTTTTTTTTAAATACGTGTATTGCTTCATATTCTTCTTGTAGGTCTGAGCAATATCAAAGGGAGAGCGAACGATTACGAAATGTCATTGAAGCCAGTTCCTTGGTGGATTCCCTCGAAAAAAGAACATCACTGCGTTCATTTGAGGCTCACAAACTTCAGGTGAATTCTTTCCTTTTCCTGAAAACGAAACCGCGGATTTGGCTACTGAGTGGTTCGCGTGGAGATAATCCTCTTTCATGAGAAATAGAACGAAATGCCGAACACTTGATATCGACTGCAGTAATCGGAGGCCGGATTCATCATTGCGCACACCCTGGGTTTGCCGATTTGGGTTGGGTTCAGCGCGAGCGTAACCCATTTTTCTGGGATTCATCAATTTAAAAACCCATCAAGAAATGGGTTTGGGTTTGGGTTCGCGCAACCTGAGGCGGGAGCGAGGGTTCGCTCAACCCAACCCAAAATGGTCAGGCAGGTAACGCGCTCCAGCGCCATTTTCAGAAATAATGTGGTGTGATTTGTAAAAATCACTTATAATGAATGCGTTTACTACCTATAAACGCGATTGGAGAGATCGTCAGCATCTGTTCTCTACATCTTTTCGTGTTTAACGGACAGCTTCAAAATATTCGACTCAACCGCTAGCTGCAGAATGAATCTCTAGACTTCCAATAATGTTTCGAGTTCATCCTTTCCTCTAATATTTCCGTCATCATCTCTCATTTTTTCCTCTTCTTTCATTTCCCAAATTTTCTGAACCCCAGCATCTATGTCGTTCTTCTGTGCCACCCTGATTTAGATAGTGTTCATTTCTCATCCTAGTTTTAATTTTCTTTGAAGTTCTGTCGTTCTCCTCTTTCTATGAGATCTATTTTCTTGTTCTTCTGTCCACGTAAGTTTATTTTCTCCCAGAAAGGCGAAAAGAAGGAGTTACGTTCTTAGGGAGCTGTGGGAAACCGAATCAGATCGGTGTGAAAGAAATCTTTGTCAGAATATGAATGTTATACAAACTGCATCAAGTGAAAGATTTTTCCCCAGTTTGAACCGTGCTGTTTCATAAATTGATTCTGTTCTATTTTTACTCGTCGAATATACATATAACCACTGCAGTGTTATAACAGGTCTCTAAGTATAGCGTCTTGCTTTACTATGTACGGTGCACCTACTTAAACACGCCAGTACTTTCTAGAATCGAAAAAGGGCACTAATTCACCCATAGCATACTCCATGATTCCCTGTTACTTCGATCGAAAAAAAAAACGGAAAACACTTCAGAATAATCTATGCAATGCTTGATAATGGTAAATTTATTTATGCCCTCCTTTAGAAAATCATTTTTGAAGTATTACAGGGGTTATTGCTGAAACGCAAAAAATGCTACACAACGCAATATTTTTGGATATGCAGCCTGAATTTAGAACAACAGAACATATTTGAACGAAGTCTTTCAAAATATGGGCTACAACTGGCTTCAGACAGCACAAGAAGTTATCGTTTGATGATTAAATAAGTATCATTGTTCGATTAACTTTTTGGGGGTCTGACGATTTCAAAAAACACATAAATCAGCAGAAGAACATGAAAATCGAAACCACAAGAAAATATGGAGAACATTGCAAAAACAGTGACTACTAGAATGAGCATTCAACACTAGCTGCGCGATAATAGCGAAAAGTGCGATACAAGGTGTTGGCAACGAAAATAATTGAGTATTGATTGAACGGAAAATCGGAGATAGGCGTCGCGAAAATACGTAGTGTATTCGCAGACGCCTCTCGTGCCGGCAGAAAATGGGTTAGGGGAACCAACCCAAGATTTGCGCTGATGAATCAAAGGTGGTGGGTTATCCAACCCAAACCCATTTTTCCAACCCAGGTCTGCCAAACCCAGAGTTTGCGCCAACCCATTTTTCAGTGATGAATCCGGCCTCGGGAGGATGAGCATTTGGCTATTTCCATTAGTCTTTTTAGATTGTCAACAGAAATCTAAACAGTCATCTTCCAAAGTTAGCATTGAGAAGATATACCAATTTTGAGGAACTCGAATCGGCATACACAAAAATGAAGCTGGAAGTGGAGCGTCTGGTTGAGGAAAAGACCAACGCCGGCCTGGAGAATATGAACGTGAAGCTGTTTCTGGATCGGATAATGGAGGACAATGACAGGTTGTCACAATCTAATCATTTTGCGCGCTAGCATCTGAAGAGCCGGAATATTCAATGCATATTCACTAATTTAGTCGACACAGAGTTGTTCCTTGCCTCAGTGTACACATTTCGCCGTCTTAAAAGCAGCATACTCGCTCAAAAATTGGTATCGATTTTATGACATAAATCTAATTGTAAGTTTGGAGCTGTTAGTATGGGAAACTAAAAAGAACCAGCGAAAGCCGTATGTATATAGAGGAATAACGGTGGTTATTATTTTGGGGTGAAAGTGGACGAGTTACACCGCAGCATGCCCGCTCGGTTGAAAAAGCGAAGCTTGCAAGAAAAAAGTTGGTATAACGATGCCTATTACATAAATTTACGGCGTGTACTAGAACGCATGCATTGCCGGAAGCGTCAAAAACTAGCCAAGGTGACCGTATCCTAATCAATCTGGACGACTTCGTTTGGTGGAGTGGGAACTGTAAAAGAAGTGGGCGGAGTTTGCATGTTTTGGTGTTTCAATATGACTCGAGTTTGAGTCATTATGACTCAATGTGACGCTCGCTGTGGCGCGAGCGTTTTACTAGGAGCCGCACGGGCTATCTCAACAACTTTTTAAACGTGTATGCTGCCTTTAAGTATAATTCTTAGTCTACTGTATAAGCATCATACAGCGCACCTCAAAAGTATAGGAGAATGTAAGTTCCCGGGTTTGCTTTGATGTCAACATTGCTATTCAACCTGGATGCCAAATTCGGATTCTGCCTCTTGCAGAAATTCAGGATTTCAACTAAGCAGAAAATTTTCACGATTTTTTGAAGAAAAGGTGCCTTGACACACCTCGTCAAAAGTCAAGAAGAAAAACAACTGTTTAAAGAGTAGAAGCAAAATCTATCAGTAATGACAACATTAAGAAATGATTCAACGTGATCTAATTTACAGTCAGCACGGATCGAACTGATGCTTTGCGCCCCTTGGTGTGCATTGGCGCGAACTCGATGCACGTTTCTCAATACATACATATGTATGTGCGCCGCGTTTGCGCCAACGCGCAATAAGGAACGCAAAGTATCAGTGCAATGTACGGATTGTGCTTTCATCGGTACGAAATCGTCTGATTCAAATCGGCATCGACGCTACTCAGTTTTGCAACACATTATTGGTAACGTCAACCTCTGCAGAAGATATGGTCCGGGAACAGGGTGAAAGTCCTTCCTTGCCTGCGGACTAGCTTCATCAGAAATTTTTTTTATAGGTTTTCTATAGAATCGTGTCAGAGAAGAGCATCGGCCAGTTCAAAATGGTGATTTTTTGGCGACTGAACCATCCTGCTGTCGAGGAGTTGGAACGGATTCTGGTCTTACCTTACTAAAAAATATGCACCCCTGATGTGCGGGCTACTTTAATACAGTCAGTACCTAAATTCTAATAATCTCCTTGTAGTTCACAGTTGTCGTGCGGCCAGTGACGGACGCCAATTAGAGGATACCTTTGCCTCCAATGATTAACGAACATCCCTCAATGCTACGCTCGCTTTCAAAACGCAATTCATCCTGTTGATCCAATCAGTAGTTCTGATTTTTTCTTCGAGCCATCAAGATGCAACTTTCATGAGCCAGAAAAAGTACTACTGGCGGGACCTACCCTGTGTTTAGAGCTGGCCTAGCATTATAAGCTCATCGTCAACTATCTAGAGCTGAAAGTGTCCTCCACCTCGGCTTTGTTACTGACTACACAACATCTGTGGACTACCAGGAAATCCTCAGAATTCAAATACTGTATTCGAGCAGCCCGCACATCATTGGCGCATATTTCAGCAGGTGAAGACCAGAATCCATTACAACACGTCAGCGGAGTGATCGGTCACCATAAGATCACAATTTTCTATTGGCCGATGTGCTGCTCTTGACTTGAATTTATTAGAAAACTTCTAAAAACTTCTGATCGAGAATGTCCGCAGGCGGGAAGGACCTTGAAGACCGTTTTGGAACACAGTTGCTGCACAAACTGACGTGAACAAGATATTGCTGCAAAATTGGGTCGTGTCGATGGCAAAGCGAATTTCCCGGTTTGTTTCGCATCATCCATAAGTTCTGACCACTTTGAATCATTTGTAGAAGTTATCGTTATTTTGTAAAAAATCGATTTTTACCACTTTTCTTATACTTTTGACGCGCGATGTAGAACGAGCGAGTACACGATGTTTGTTTATTTCTTCAAAAGGGTGCAGACACAATGTGTCCGCGGCATCACTCAAGCACAGTCGACAGTGATATGTCCGCAGATGCAGACGTTCTCCCATTTCCGGGATAGCTGAGGTATGGATTCATTCAAGGCGACGAGAGGAATCAGCTGAGTTGCGTGCCATGTTGACGACGCGGTTCGAGCGACAATCGTTGATGGCAGATGGATCACCACGACCGGATTCTGGCCGTTGGTCCGCTGCTCACTCAGATGACGGAAGTTCAGACCTCGATGAGGATTTGTGCTTGGAGCGGCAGTGTCGACAACTCAAAGCCCTTGCGGAGTAAGTTTTTTTAATAAGCGGATTTACATAGCGAGCCCTCGCACACTGAGAACAAACAGGAAGGAGTTTATTCACGGAATGTAAACACTAAATATTGTGGGCAGGCATGCCTTCAGAACTCGAAAAAGTATATCTTGATGATGCTATAGGGGTTTCGTCACTAGTTTTTCCCACGTTAATAGAGGCGTTTCGCCAGCTCTAGTCTAACGAATTGAAGAGGTCGCGGAATGGTCGCGCCTTGCCTTTTCGCTAAACTAGAAATACGAAAGGCTTCTGGTGCATCACGCAGTGTTCACAGGCGTCCGCAACAGCTTGAAAATGGCCGATTTTTGCCCAATGTGTCGACCGCGCGTGTCGATATTGATGCGCAGCTGCAACCTACTGTCGACAATCAGTATTATGGAATTTGATACGAAATTGCAGAACTCCACATTTGCGGAGTAGCGCTAAGTCACATTTTCGTTAGACTTTACTCTCAAAGTTTCAGATTGATGGACGACCTCTTGAACCAGAGTTTAAAAAAACGAAAAGTTGAGGTTTTGTTCACATTGTTGGAAGATACATACACCCTGCATGGTTCCTAGTGTTACTTTGCGTTCCCCATTGGAGGTTCGCACAACTTCGGTGCACCTGTGTTATAGCGTATGGCAACGAGTTTGCGCCAACCTCCAGATGGGAACGCAAAGTATCACTAGGATTCATGCCGACTGTGCCGAGTACTCAACGAAAACATTCATGCCGAGTACTCAACGAAAACTTTTTTTGAAGTTTTCAGGGTTCTTCAAAGTTATTTCTCTGATTTTTTTTTCATTTCTGCTGACAGAGTTGAACAACTCTTGTTTTAACATAATTGGTCTCAAACTCATTCGGAATTTACTAGTGGATATGATAGTGATTATTATGAAAGTCAAGGCATCAAGGCGAAGAACGTAAATGTGTGTTAAAAGAGTTTGACATTCTTCGCCCTGGTTTTGGAATTTTCCGTTCGCAGGCAGTTGAAGGAAGAAAGGTAAAATGAATAGTGAGTCTTGAAAAGTGGGCTACTGGCTAGCTTAGGCAAGCCACTGGTTAGACTCCTCCGCATATTAGGGCGGGGCAAGTCGCGGTGCCACAGTCGAGTTTAAAGGCAGTGGTCACGATGAAAAATGTTATAGAAAAAACTACAAAAATCAGCTTAGATCGAAAACAGCTGAAAAACTATGAAGGTAGCGCGGTGAAAAACGGTCTACAAATAGAGTTTCTAGGGCCCAAAGAAGCTAGTTCGTGCACACGTGCACAGCGATGACGAAACAGATCGCAGTCTCATGCCGAGCAGTCAAAAATCATCGACATTCAGAGGACGAAATAAATGCAAATTTAACGAATAAAAACAGTTGAACAATGAAAGCATCACTTCAGTCAATATTTTTGACTAGATGTGTACATAAATTCGAAGGTTCATTGATTGACATTCAATTTCACGCTAGCTGATGTTCTTGATATAAGAGGTCATCGATGCCGATGATGTGGAGAGGGCTCGTCCACCATCAAAAGACAAGAAAGTTCAGGTTTTAAATTCGGCCCATAACAGTGGTTTTTTCGCGATTTTTTCTTATAGGTCCTACTACTCGAGACCCAGGAAAGGATTTGGAGAGAAAAAGACGACAAGCATATTTGATCGCGACCACTGCCTTTAAAGGGCAACCAAGAAACTGCGTAGATGCCCGTCATCTCCATTGTGACTCGCTCCGCCCGAACACGCAGGCACCTTGAAAAGATTTGCACAGTTTTCTCTTCACTGATAGACTCTCTGCTGTTTTCTTATTAATGATATATGTACACGAAATATCACAGGGATCATGGTGTGAAGCACTACATGTGAGACTAGATTCTTCCCTGCGACTGAAGATTTTGCGATTTTCAGAAACCTGAATCGCGTGCTCATCGATCGAAACCGTGAAATAGAGAAGCTGGAGAAGCGGCTGACAGAGACAACGCCGGCCTTCGTGAGTCCTTCGTGTTTTTCCGTTCTCTCCACAGATCGTAGCTTGTCGAGTTCTCCTCCGACACCTGCACCGTCTGAATGCGGTTCTCGTCCATTTGCGGATCGTTTGGAGGCGATTTGTGAGGCAGTGCTTTACACGGCACCTTCAATCATTGCCATATGTCTTGCCTACAACAAGGGATCGTAGGGTGTGATCGGTCGCATTAGATAACCACTGTGACCCACAACACCACTTCCTCCTAATCCTATGAGGAAAAAGACGAGTGCTCATCACTGACACTTCTCTCCACGCCGTTTGCACCTGCATGATGTCATTGACGGATGCCTCCCGCATGTTCGTGTGTATTCGGTTTATAGTTGGGTATTTTGCTCACTAGGGAATCACATCTAGTCTAAAACACAATTTCCAACAAAATTCCCACCAATCATTTTGCTTCCGCTGACGTTTTCAAATTTACGGTTAAAGCTGCCAAAGACTTCCCAACAGAGTTATGGGGTTTTATTCAGTTTGGCGGAAAGATTAGGCTTACACGATTTCTGGATGTTTTTCGCCGTAACTGCAGTTTAACGTCGAAATGCACGTCATAGCGTGTTTTCATAAGGTGCTGAATTGAGCGCGAAACTCCTGGCTCCGGGCGAGATTGAACCAGAATATTCCCTCCCCGGGGAAACGCCTTATCGCACTGCACCACCGAAGCCGCAGCGCTGTTTTCATTTAGCTGCTCGGTAAATCTTCACCGAAGCAATCATTCCTCACCGAAAAGATAAGGGTGAGATTAGGCCATCTGGTTCAAGTTTCCGTAAAATCTTGCACCGTTGAATACCAACTATTTTTACAAAGTGTCCGGTTCAGTCGCTGCTTCCCTCCCCCTTTTTCCCCGTCTCCCAAAGCTGCGGCCCCCTCTGCAACCAAATCAGGGTGAGTCGAACCCTGCAGCAGCAACAGAATAGGTTTGAAGACGTCATCGTTCAATCGGAAGTACAATAAATGGCATTGATTTCGTTGTAAACAGCCACTTTGACCAGTTTTGATTCCTCAATGAGTCTATCATAAGCAAACGTGCATATGTATCTGGCCGGTAAGAAAGCCCTACACAAAATGCTTGTCAGCGGAATTTCCTCTGTTGATCTGTGATGTTCTGTGGTACACTAATGGAAAGTGCAACTCTTCTTTTATCTCAACGCGGTAATCCACTACTTGAAAAACTCGACCTGCTTCGAATTTTACATAAAAATGTAAAGGAAGTTTTTGGCATCAAAATTCATAGAATGCCTCTCCTTCTCATCTTTCCCGTCTTCAGCCGCTGAGGACTAGACTACAGTACCGAAATGGGCCAATAGAATTTCTCCAATGGAACGAACTTTGTATTTTTTGAAATTTTCTCAAAAATGACATTGTCTGTCATGTCGTCAGTATGCAGTGACTTTGGGCTCCCAGCTCTCTAGTGAAGTGTGGTTGTCACTGCCTTATTTAATGATTACTATTTTGTCAACTATCGAAAAACCGAAGTCCCCAATAAATTATAAAAATCGAATTTAAAAAAAGTTCGATGATTCACAAAATAATCATCATTAGACAATATAGTGTACAAAGTACTAAAATATTAGGTTTGGTCGTTGGGTAATGATGATATAACAGAAATTGTCAGTTTCGAAAAATTTCCAAAAAATGCGAAATTTGCACCGTTGAATGAATTCCGTGGTCCTGTGTTGGTGCAATAATCTAGTCTTCACAGGGCTCCAATGTTCTAGAAACTTGAACTGAAGATTTTTGGGGCCAAAAGCATCATCTAAATTTCGATGTTAAATTTGAAGCTGGTACACTCTTTCGAGTTTCTAATACTAAGAACGCCTTTGAATAGGAGTCGAGAGTTGAGCTTTCAAATGAAGTACCACACTTGATCGAAAGATCACAGATAAACGGGTAAAGTCCCCCGGCAGGCATTGGGTGCAGGACTTCCTTAACAGCCTAATAGTTTGTTATGTGTAAGTAGTAATTGTTGTTGGCTTTTGTTTTCGTTATTTATTGCATAGTTTATTTAAGTTCGGATATTGTTTTATTAATACTTGTATTAGTACAGTTCGGTGCTCTTATGTATCATATTATATATTTAGTATGTGTATAGATAGGGTTGAGACTATATTTTTTATCCATAACAGTCCACAGTTGCCAGATAATTCCACGCATTTCTTGTCAACGTACATATCGGGTCGTATCTTCTCCTGGATGATTCCCTGCATTCCCTCCTCTTTCCCTTATCCGCAAGTTTCCCTTGCTTTATATTATTTTCCCTAATTCTATGCTCGACTTCCAAGCTGGCTATTGCTTCCATCCCAGCTTCAAGTTCCAATAAACCTTTCATTCCTGCTTTGTGCCGCTACAAGATCAAGGTGCACTTAGCGACAGGACGACTCCGTACATCTGCAAGCCTTTGTGGTGATGGTTGAGTTGCAGGCTTCGTTTTACCCTTGCTTGAGGTGGAACTCAAGATAGAAACCCCTTTGTGACTTCTGTGTTATGGTTCACGAACACAATCAAACCGGTTTTCACATACCCAAGACCAAATTTTCACTTTCTACAGATAACATTAAAGGGCTTTCTATAATGAGTGTTACCATCGATCTCCTTAAAGGCACAGTCCAAGCTCGTGGGTAAAATTCGATATTATGGTACGGTCGCTGTGTGTAGCAACCCTGCCAAACGTGGAACCTCAACACCAGCATACTGTTGTTCTCTGGGGCCAAATTCCGGTCCGCATTTGCGGACAACGGCTATTGCATCATGCGGCCCGTGTTAATGATGCTAGGACTGCTTGGTCCGGGCACGATTCACCCTTCTCGCAGCACGATTATCACAAGACGCTTGATGCAACAGCCGTTGTCCGCAATTGCGGACCGGAATTTGGCCCAGAAAACGACAGTAAACGAGAAAAGTCGAGCACCCATTCCCTCCGCCCCCAAAATCAGCACCCATTCGTTCCGCCCACTTCAGAGCTTTCGGCTCAATCGTGTCAAGACACGTCATGGATTTTGGTCAAAATATACGTTTTTCCATCTGATATCGATTTAGCTTTGTGTTGTTGTCTGCTCTAGTGCAATAGCCGCAATTGAAGAGAAAAATCAGGGCCGAGACAACTCGTCCACGAATTTCTCACAGTTATGATTCTCCGTTCCCAGGGGGTGATGCACGATTCCAGTGACATTGGAATCAGATTGGACCGTTTTTAAGACAGGCAGAAAAACAGAAGAATTGTTCTGATGTTGGACTGTGCCTTTAAAGGCAGCATACGCGCTCGTAAACATGATTGAGATAACTACGGAAATAGAATGGTATGCCTTAGATTATAACACTCGCGCATTTTGAAGCGTCAAAAACGAGCCACAATGCCGCTACACGAGTAAGAAGTTGGCCCCGCCTTGTATTTTCACGCCCCTGTATTTGCCCTTTTTCTCCAACGCAGGGTTGCTGCGCCATCTTCGCCGTCAGTGACGTGTGTGGTTCACTTGTTAGGTAATCCACCAACAGTACCGATGGTGAATATGACCCAGCAACCTTGCGTTGTAGGAAAATGGCAAATACAGGGGCGTGAAAATGCAGGGCGGGGCCAACTCCTAACTCGCGTAGCGGCATTGTGGGTCGTTTTTGACGCTTCAAAATGCGTAGGCGTTGTAATCTGAGCCATACCATTCTATTTCCGTAGTTATCTCAATCACGTTTACGAGCGTGTATGCTGCCTTTAAGCCCCTTTCACAGTTGACCGACCGACATCGGACGACTCGTTATCGAATACGGAATATATATCTACTCCATCCTATCCATCTTATCTATTTTGACTTATCAAATTTGATAACGAGTCGGCCTACGTCAGCCGGCAACCTATGAAAGGGGCTTTAGGCGTGGTTTACACTTCCGCCGCCAAGCGGCGCGGCGAAATGCATTCCTACAATATTGATCGTGCCGCTTGGCGTGAACAGTATCACAGAAATGCGCTGTGCCGCACCGCTCGGCGGCAGGAGTCTAAACGACGCTTTACACTCCTGCATGCTACACATCTAATATGTCTGCATCAAAGCACTTCTCTAAGTAGTATAACCATGTGCAGAACTTGCTGGACTCCTACGTCAAGGTGCGTGATCTGATTTGCGATCTCGGTTCAACTGTGGAGAACTTGCCGCGAGTCTTGTGCCTGCTACAAAACTTGTAGCTATTACGATCAGTTCGGCTCCGCGCTTTTCAGTTTCGAGGTTTGTGGCGCCTGGATACAGCCGCGAATCTGATAAACGTGCAAAACCTCGCGAAGGGCCCACGGCGTACACGATGCACGTATCCGGCACTACTGGTGCGCCACCTGCTTTCTCAGTAACCCGGATCGGTGGGGCCTTAGTGCATCTCTCGGGGAACGCTAGTCTAGCAATTGAAATTTTTCCGTCTATTAGAAGAAGGAAGTATTGGGAGTGGGGAGGATTTCGGAGAAGCTAGGCAACATTTTTGGGGGGACATTCGAAAATTTCTCGGTCTCGTGAACTTGGTGTAATTCTGTCATAGGCCGTTCTGTAGTATTGCATATTCGCGGCCCCAAGATCAAGTTTCGCGGCAGATTCGCTGAGCCGTAAATTTGCCTTGGACCTGTCGAGTCTCAACCAAATAAGCCACCATCCGGAAGTTTCGCCTGAGGTTACAGCAAATTCCACTAGGTATTAATCTTATAGCTTAGGGGTATCGTGGATTCGACGCGAAATGCTGTAAACTCCTTGGAGGGATGCATTTTCGCTCCTCATTCTGACCCTGATTGCTGGAACAAGAAGCGCCTATCCTAATAAATGCACGAGGTTCTCAGTACTTCATGAATAGGTCCTCATCGCCATGTTCATTTTTTGACCACGTTTAAGGTTCCGCCGAATCTAGGAGAGATATAGTCAAGGCAAGTGGGCTAATGACAGGCGAATGATTGGAGAGCAGTTGGGTATTTCCTTCATTTGTGGACGCTTATACGATGCTGCGGTGAACCTCGAGTTTGTTGCTGTTCGCTTGAGGTGCATTTCGGGTTTGCGGCGCATCTACTCGTAGATCCGTGGGATATTCATATGGAAGTGTGCAGTCCTAGAATTTAAGAACAGCAACGGTATTGGGCACCAGTAGCGGTTGGAAAACGGGCCGACTTCCAGGCAACTCATAGGCTTTTGAAAATGACCAGGCGAGCGCTGGGCTGTGAAGCATATGGTTCTTCGCGAGGTGTGACATGTGCAACGCGGTGTTGGTTTAGGAATAGGTTCATGCGATTCACAGGTCTGACCACGGATTTCACATCCCCCGCTTGACTAGCCCTTAGAAATCTCTGCATAAGGAAAAGAGAGAGAGAGAGAGAGAAATAGGTACAGGCTAGGACCTCACTTAGTACGTGCAGTTTGATAATCGAGAAAGCTATCCATGCTCCTTTGCGGATACCCGCGTAGCATAGTAGCAGATGAAGAATCTTCCGCTAACCAGAGACTTCTTGTTTTCATTACTTCCCATGATCAACCAATGCCTCTATACCTCATAGGATAGGCGAGATTGGCTCCGGATTTGTCTGGGAAAGTAAAAGCACCTCTTTGAAAGTCGGCTGAACTCGCTTGTCACGGTGAAAACGCAAAACACTTTCGAGCATGTAACATACTCTGAAGCCGAATGCGCGACGTATTGCAGATTAAAGCAGCCTGGTCTTTGTTTGGTGATTCGACGCTGATCTGCATGACTTTCAGGGTAGGGAGGCGAGGAGGTCTCATTTTATATTTTCGCCTTCTCCCGGAAGGGAGAGGGGGTTAAAGGCCTTAAGAACATTATCGGAGAGCGTTTCGCGCTTAAATAAAATGGGGCCGATCAGTGTAACGAGGATTCCGACAGCAATTCGATACGTGGGGTCAACTAGCTTACGTTTCCATAATAAATGAATTCTCCATGTTCATCACATGAATATGTTGAGTGCTTGGAAGGAGCAGTGTGATTTGCAAGAATTGTTTTCATCTATCTAGAGACCTCCATCCTTCCTAGCGCTTAATTTAGATTTTACTGTCGTTTTTCGCCGTGACGGGGATGATTTGGCTGTCTCATCAAATGGGCGGAGCGTAAGCAACATCTGACGGATCCGCCGCTTCCGCTTAGTTTCTAGTGAATGTGTTAGGTAACGGAATGCATCTCGCGGATCTGGAGATCCTTTCTATTTTCGCTTCTTCTTTTATGTTGAGCCAAGCCATTATCCAGTGTCAGCCAACGTCGTAACGGCACCCCTAACCCTGACAGTATTTCCTCGGAGAAGTAGAAACTGATTCGAAACTGGCCTAAGCTGTTCAAAGTCGCGACCAGAGCACATCAAATTCCGGATCTTCGAAAAGCTGTTTGACGCTTGACGACGTCCTTCGTTTCCCTCTCAGTGCCTTCACAGGGTGTGTTAGCTGCCCGGATCATCGCCGTGACTCATATCTGCTATTGATTCCCGGTTAATTTCCAACAAACTCGTTCCAAGAGTAGAATGTTTTGTGTCATGGCAGGGCGGTACTTTCAACCCTTTCTTCCAGACAGGAGAAAGTCGTATTTTTTGCGAGTTTTATGCTGATTTGCTCTTCGTAAGTCTCTTGACTAGCATACGGTCCTGTAGCCCTACTGATATCACATTACCTTTGATTTCATCCTTGTCATAATCTCTCTTCGAAACGTCTTGGAGAAAGTTGTTTTTGTTATTTGAGGCGGCCTTACTGAATTTCATTTGCGTTCAGGTCTGTCATTTTGCCACAAGAATTCGGCAAATGGTTTACTGCTGGTTATAGATTTTCGCAATCTGGCTGGGTCCTCAGTTTGCTGTAATTCAGCTTATGTGAAGTTTCATTGTTCAGTCGGGAATTTAAAGACAACGGAAAACCAAACCTCGTCAACAGAGGGCGACTTCGGCAAATTTCGGACAGACAATAACACCAGCCTTCTCCTCTTCTTGTTGGGCCTTATGTACCTGAAAGTTTAGGTTTTTCATCCGAAAATTGTGGCTTAACTTCAGTAAGACCTCTTTCTATAAGGTTCGTCCTGAAGTCTTGTATTGAATGTTGGTCAGCGAACTTCCCCTAGTCCTATGAACTTTCGATCAAATGAGATATACCAGTCGACATCTGAATCCTTCCTCTATCCGATTTTCCCTCTCGAGAAAACTTCATATCAAAACGCAAATCAAATAGAGCGGGTTTTGGGTGCCGAAAAATTTTTAAATGTCTATGGCTCTCTTTTTTCCAGCCTTCGGGGATTTCTTAGTTAATAGAATATTTGAATCATGTCAAGATTGGATTTTATCATTTTAACGGTCTCACAAATTTCCTTTGGTGAGGGTTTCTGTTTTTTTTAGGATTGAAAAGATAACACTTCACATCATATTTCCTTTATCCACCTCATAGTTGAGTATTATGGACAGTGTATTTATTACTCAATAAAATTATTTGATTAGAGCTCACTTTTTTTTAAATTCGTTTTTTGCTTCAGAGAAATCATTTTTTTTACTTTTTTCATTTTTACGAGAACAAATCCTCGAAAAATGACAAAACAAATATGAATAGATAAAATGCTATCCATGAAACCTGGCAGCAAATTTGGGTGCCTTGATCTCGTTAGACTAATGAGCATATGATGGAGATTGTTTTTTTTTAATTCCCCAAGAATCGTTAACCCATTTCGTTGTTGTAATCTGGTCTCCATAGAATTTAAACGCGCTGTGCTTTAAAATAGCCCTGATGGAAAAGAACTAGGGACGTTTGAAGATTTTCAGTACTCGAATTTTCCTCGACATTTCAATGTCAAATTGGAGGCAGGTCGAACTTTTCGAGTTGCCATAAAGGTTACTAGGTGCAGGAAAAGTTGCGCTAACACTTCATCGAATGACCCGCAGACAAAGAAAACTTAGCTGACTTCCATCTTGTGCGAATGGTCCGGACCCACTTAATAGTGAAAGCCGTATTCCCAGCTTTGTGAAAAGTAATTGATTGGAAACGTTTCACAGAAACTTTCACATCGTTTTGAAAAGCCTTGTTGTTCGAAGGTTTCGACATTGATCCAAAAAAAAACCTCTCAGTTTGCTTATGCTTTCCAACAATAGGTTGATCTGGAAAGAGCGTAGTGGGAAAAACCGTGCTGTATCAATAATTATGACCCACTGCTAGCTTGCTCTGTTACTGGACAGCTTTCGAAGTGAGCATCGAATCTTTTTACCTGATGACAAACAACTATTTGCTGGACTGGATCCATGATGTGCTTAGTGCATTGATATATGTGACACTTTCTTTTGGGGACAAAAGCGGCGATAACTGTGTCCACATGTCATATGAAGGCGACCACATTATGCTAGCGATACCGCGTGTTACTCGCGTCCAGTTCGCGTTGAGGTATCCTGTCACTGGTCGGACTATGGACGGGTTTCATCCGATTTCTATGCGAACACAGCGCAGCTGGTCCAACAACACGAGCTGACTCCCGTACTGTGTGTGTGTTTACGGTTCGCCGCTCACTGTATCCCACATCGAAATCGCTTTAATACTCCACTGCCTATGGTTTTTCATCGATTACAAATCAGTCAATTGTCCAGTGGCGGAAATGGGCTAATCTTGCAGCCCTCCCTATGGGCGTAATTGCTCTGTTCAGACTCTCACCGTCCAAGGCCATCGTTATTTGTCCTTTCATGGTTTTTTGCCTCCTCAACAGGATGCCGCCAGCCTCGTTCCTCTTGAGAATTTCCAACAGCCACTGACTGCTATTGCATTCCATTCGCTATTTCCACCATGAGGTATACGCCCCTCATCTATCGATTCTCACATCTAGTCATAACCGCCCTCGTACCTGGTTATGGCACACCTGGCTGCTTAACATGAATCTCCTCATCTTCCTCTGTTCCACCAGTAGTATATATCCGTTGTGTCCTTTCCAATGAGCGCAGTTTTTTGTTCTCGGAGTGTGACTAACAAGCATTCAGCGAATCAGATTGATTGGAATCAAATTAATTCCTGAGGTGAAGTTGAGTCATTGTGCGTTTCTATGGCTCATGAGGGCAACCTCAGGTCGGTTGTTGCAGTTTAGAGGTTCCTTAAGTGACAATGGACTCATCTCCGAGTTTATTCATGAGATTCTGCACTATGCATCTCCAAGTAAGATTAGGTCTCTAACAAAATGGTCTGCATACATTTCATTTCAAACTGAAGCATTTCAAATGACTCAAAACTTTTCATACAATCTTGAACTAAGCCCTTTTCTGCTTGATCTCTCTGGCTGAGGTTTGATTTTGGTCCTACGTACAGTACCGTGCAAAATTCTATTCGCGTGGTGTTTCCGCGAATATTGTTTTTAAACGTATCTTGGCTTTCCCTTAGCGAAACTTGATGAAACCTTGATATGTTATGGGGCATTACAACCCTTGCTTCACACATACACAAAATCGGTTTTTGAGCGTGCAGTTTTTAAATATGAAATTTTTTAACATTTTGAGGTATTATCTCAAAATAGGACTATTCCTTTAAAACATGGCTGTTATAAATCCAAACCCGTAGCAGTTATTCGCCATTCGAAAGTCTTCGGGACCGTTGTGTAGCTTTGTGAGAAAATAGTCTCTATCAGTCTCTATCAGAATTTTTCTGGAGACCGAAAATTGAACAGGTTGGAGTCAATTTTTGGAAATTTACCCCTATAAAATTATTCACCCCAGAACCATGACAAGATATGTGCTTTATAAGCTTTGACAAAGTACAACTGGAACATAAATTTCGCTATTTTTCGATAACGTCTAAGAGAGATACTTAATAGGTGCAATATCGCATTATTTTCTTTAGAATTTATTTCTAAACAAATTTCAATAGAGATCAATTTTTTACAAGTTTATACAAGGGTTCCGAAAATCTCCCAATGGCGAATAGTTGCTACGGGTTTCGAATTGTAATAGCCATGTTTCAAGGAAAGTCCTTATTTGAAATAATACCACAAAAATGATAAAAAATTCCATGTTAAAAAACTGCACGCTCAAAAACCAATTTTATGTTTATGTAAAGCAAGCGTTGTGATGCCCCATAACATACTAAAGTTTCATCAAGTTTCGCTAAGGGCAAGCCTAGATACGTATAAAAACATTATTTGCGGCAATGCCACGCGAATAGACTTTGCACGGTACTGATATGCGAGCCTTCTACATTTTTCCTATGCACTCCTAGATTCCCTCCGCTGTAGTCACTGCAATCCATCAATTTTTAAAGTTTTGCCGTGGCACATGCATATATACCTAATGAGTTCCATTGAATCTGGGTGCACACCTTTGCGATCATTTGGCTTCAAAACCCGCTATCAACCATGGATTAACATCATTTGAAGGCAGTGTTCACGATGATTTTCGTTCTCGAGTTTTCTACTCAAAACAATGCGTTGGCCACCAAGTGTTACAAAAATTACGAAGAAATGGCGAGAAACGCACTAAAATGTCTTATTTCGGTGACATTATTCCCTGGCCTGGACTAGCTGTCCGACTGTGTAAACATGTTCACGGTGGTTGTCACCGGTAAAAATTGGGGTTAATAAAAAATGGAAGAATATTTTGGGCAAAACAGTACTAGTTAAGGTCCGAAGGAAAGGACGGAGCAGTAAAGAGTAGAGAATCCCAAGGGAAGGGCCCACAAAAGATTTCATTGTCATAACAAACAGTTCCAGTGAGAGTAAAAAGGTGGGGTGAGAGTAAAGGATTTGATGCCTTTCTAGGGCGTTTTTCTTGATTTCTTCGTCATTTCAGTTCTACCCGGATGCCAAACAACCGTTTTAGCGATTAATCTCAAAATCGAAGATTATCGTGAACACTGCCTTTAAGGGTTGTTGCAGCTCTCAGTCTCAACGACGAACGGAGTCTGAGGGATCCACTAAACACCTAAAGCTCACCAGAGAGCGAAAGTTCAAGAAAGAAGCTTTTTCGAGTTTTTTGAGGACGCTTTTTCTCGAAGAACTTTCGCGAAACTTTGCAGTTTTGATGCCTTTCTTGACAAGAGTAAGAAGTTGGCCCCGTCCATGTATCTGCCCGCCCCCTGTATTTGCCGTCTCCTCCAAAACGGGTGATTTCCACCGCCGCCGATGTATGGGGTTTACTTATTGTACTAATTCACAATGCTTGCACAATGGAGGCTGCAAAATTTATTGAAAGTTTCAAAAGATTCAAAAGTCTCCAAAAAGTGAAACTTTCCAAAATTATGAAACTTCTTCACAGGTGAGCTGTCGGCGCTTAGCGCCTTCCTCGAAACTGAACAGCTAGCCTGAAGGCCTGGCACACAAAGTAAGGTCAAAATGCGTAGACGTTGCGTCCTGGAGTCATACGATTCTATATCCGTAGCTATCTCAAACACGTTTGCGAGCATTATGCTGCCTTCATCATCTTGGAACCACTAGCTCGGGCGGGATACTGCGCAGTCTCACTACGAAGGCCCGAGAATTACCAGAAATGTAATTCGTTCACGCAGATGTGTTAGACGCTCTAAACATTTTCCTTGTGAGTCTGCAAAAAGTATTCTGGATCTAGTGAGATAGCCGATTCAACCTCCGATTAAAAGTGAGCCAACTTCCTACTATATATATTTTGGTAAATTTGTGTGTGCGTGTGTGTGTTTATGTATGTGTGCGTTTCTCTGTGTGTTTGTTTGACCGTTTATTCGGCTTGACTTTCAAGACGGGCTACCTTACGGGTACGGGCTCAAGAGCGCGCAGAACGCCGTAGAAAGTGTGTGGGACCCAAGTGGAAGTGCGTAGGACGCCGTAGAAAGTGTGCGGGACCCAAGGTAGAGTGCGCCGGACGCCGAAAAAGTGTGTGGGACCCAAGTGGAAGTGCGTAGGACGCCGTAGAAATGCGGGACCCAAGGTAGAATGCGCCGGACGCCGTAGAAAGTGTGCGGGACCTTAGGTAGAGGGCGCCGGACGACGTAGAAAGTGTGCGGGACCCAAGGTAGAGTGCGCCGGACGCCATAGAAAGTGTGTGGATCAAAGTGGGAGTGCGCAGGACGCCGAAGAAAGTGTGCGGGACCCAAGTGGAAGTGCGTAGGACGCGGTAGAAAGTGTGCGGGACCCAAGTGGGAGTGCGCAAGACGCCGAAGAATGTGGGGGGGACCCAAGTGGGAGAGCGCAGGACGCCGAAAAAGTGTGCGGGACCCAAGTGGGAGTGCGCAGGACGCCGAAGAAAGTGTGCGGGACCCAAGTGGAAGTGCGTAGGACGCCGTAGAAATGTGCGGGACCCAAGTGGAAGTGCGTAGGACGCCGTAGAAAGTGTGCGGGACCCAAGTGGGAGTGCAGAGGACGCCGAAAAAAGTGTGCGGGACCCAAGGTAGAATGCGCCGGACGCCGTAGAAGGTGTGCGGGACCTTAGGTAGAGGGCGCCGGACGACGTAGAAAGTGTGCGGGACCCAAGGTAGAGTGCGCCGGACGCCATAGAAAGTGTGCGGGATCAAAGTGGGAGTGCGCAGGACGCCGAAGAAAGTGTGCGGGACCCAAGTGGAAGTGCGTAGGACGCGGTAGAAAGTGTGCGGGACCCAGAGTGGAGTGCGCAAGACGCCGAAGAATGTGTGCGGGACCCGCGGGAGTGCGCAGGACGCCGAAAAAGTGTGCGGGACCCAGAGTGGAGTGCGCAGGACGCCGAAGAAAGTGTGCGGGACCCAAGTGGAAGTGCGTAGGACGCCGTAGAAATGTGCGGGACCCAAGTGGAAGTGCGCAGGACGCCGTAGAAAGTGTGCGGGACCCAAGTGGAAGTGCGTAGGACGCCGAAGAAAGTGTGCGGGACCCAAGTGGAAGTGCGTAGGACGCCGTAGAAATGTGCGGGACCCAAGTGGAAGTGCGCAGGACGCCGTAGAAAGTGTGCGGGACCAAGGTAGAGGGCGCCGGACGCCGTAGAAAGTGTGCGGGACCCAAGGTAGAGTGCGCCGGACGCCGTAGAAAGTGTATGGGACCCAAGTGGAAGTGCGTAGGACGCCGTAGAAAGTGTGCGGGACCCAAATGGAAGTGTGTAGGACGCCGTAGAAAGTGTGCGGGACCCAAGTGGGAGTGCCCAAGACGCCGAAGAAAGTGTGCGGGACCCAATTGGGAGTGCGCAGGACGCCGAAGAAAGTGTGCGGGACCCAAGTGGAGGTGCGTAGGACGCCGTAGAAAGTGTGCGGGACCCTAGGTAGAGTGCGCCGGACACTGTAGAAAGTGTGCGGGACCCACGTGGAAGTGCGTAGGACGCCGAAGAAAGTGTGCGGGACCCTAGGTAGAGTGAGCCGGACGCCGTAGAAAAGTGTGCGGGACCCAAGGTAGGGTGCGCCGGACACCGTAGAAAGTGTGCGGGACCCAAGTGGAAGTGCGCAGGACGCCGTAGAAAGTGTGAGGGACCCAAGTGGGAGAGCGCCGGACGGCATAGACAGTGTGCGGGGCCCAAGTGGGAGTGCGCCATACGCCGTAGAATGTGTGCGGGACCCGAGTGAGAGTGCGTCGGACGCCGTAGAAAGTGTGCGGGACCCAAGTGGGAGAGCGCCGGACGCCGCAGAAAGGGTGCGGGACCCGAGTGGGAGAGCGCCGGACGCCGCAGAAAGTGTGCGAGACTCAAGGGAGAGTGCAGAACTTCAGAATCACTATGTGCGTCTAAAGAGAGCGTACACCACCCCTTTCTTCAGGTTCCCTACCCTTCACCACTCATTTCAACTGCTTAGCTGTTTATATGCACTAACTTTTTCTAAATCGGTTTTATATACGATGGAAATAAGAGTTAATCAGAATCTGCATCTACGAAACACAAACATCATTCCACTTCATTCGACAATAAAAGTAGCAGGGTGTCGGTTGATCATGAACACGTTTAGTAAATTCCAAACAGCGGTTGTCCTTATCATGACAGAAATTAAAATAAATCAAAAGCCACTCCAGGACCTTATAGAACGGAAGAACCTCCGGTGTGTCACGGTACATATAAGGAGGTAAACGGGTGTTGCAAGGTCTGGAATGTTTTGTGATTTCGAATGGTTTAACTGTCGCCGCCTCAGCCAGCTAATGGGCCGGTGCAGTAAGAAAGAAAGCGCCGATTCATTTGCCTTTTACCTAAGATGCCGGCGAAGCCGGCAAATGGGCCGGCGCAGCCGGACCCCAGCGGCAGAGGCCGGCGTGAGCCGGCCGACGCCGCTGGTTTATTAGAAACTACAAACACATAAGAAACATATACATTCAAGGCTTCTCAGGGATTGACCTGAGCTTCCTACACTTTATTTATTTATTTTTTATTATTCTATTTATTATTTATTTATTACATACTTGTCATTTTTGAAGTTTTCGAATGAGAACGTTGTCATAATGTTGTTGTTTTTTTTTATTCTAAGAGCTCGCTGGACCTCTCCTTTTCCAGGGATATCCAGAGGAACCATTTTGCTCTCATTCAAGACAAGACAGTGCTCGAGAAAGTTGTTTGAAGTCCAAACTGAATCGACCTCGACTGCATTTGCGGACACTCTATTCATAGCCTTATTCCCCCGTCATAGTCGGCCGAAAGCGGCCGTCCTAGTCCTACCTGGTCGATAGGTATGAGAAGCACGCAAAACGGAAAGAAATGAAGTGATAAAAAATCATCCTCGAATGATAAAAAATCGTCCTATGATATGATAAAGTTTGACCCCAACTGATAAAAACCGTCCGAATGATAAAAATCCACCTGATACGACCAAAGACGACATAGAGAAGGTGGAATTTTTCAGTTGAGGATGATTTTTATCACTTCATTTCTTCCCGTCCTGTGTGTGTCTCATAGATATCGATCGGGTGGGACTAGGACGACCGGTTTTTCGGCCGACTATGACGGGGGCCTTAAGTACTACATATTTCCTCATTAGCGAATTTCTTCTCGGCGATGCCCATTCCCACGGGCAAGAAGTGACAATTTGGACTGGTTTTCTGGCTCTTTCCCACATCCACATAGATGACCTCATTATGGTTCGCAAATACTGCATATATACACATGATGGATGCCCGTCCTGTGAAAATACTTACTTTCTTGATTATATCAACATGAAATACATGAAGATTCTTCAATTTCGTACTTATCTGGTACATTCAAGTACCGAGTTCTGGTACAGCGCAGTCGTAAAACTGACTGGGAACGAGCAGACTCTCGTTAATTTTGTTCTTTTCTGAGTGCTGCTTTCTATTGCCTTGCCTTCTCACGTATCCTATCCTGATTTGGTCGATGGTCAATGAACAATCCACTACCCGCGGGTTGGTTCATGGAATTGAGTGAACTTCTTGTTTTCGTTTTCTGCTAGTGATATATGAGTTTTGGTTCGATGACGAAGCCTAGCGGCTGCCTCACCGAAACCATTTGATTGTATTAAAATTCACTAACAAGGGAAGTGCTTTTAGTGGTAAACGCATCTGCGAAAACGACTAGTATCATTAGTATCTCTTGTGGTTCAATAGTAAAAGTGCGCAGTATCCCGCTTCGAGCTGCAGGTTCTAAGAAGTTATAAGGGTTTTTCAAGCTTCGCGAAGAGGCAAGGGTACCCATCTGGCATTTTTTTCTCGTATTTTGCTTAAAACTTGTAGAGTTCAATTAGGTGCTGAAAACGAATTTGGGGTTCAGTTTCCAGAATTCTTAAGTTTATTGTAGGTTACGGTAAGTACAATGTCATTTAGTGGGCAAAACCTACCTTAGCATTTCAAAAATGACAAATGGACATTACATTCGTTCGAGCACCCTGAATGAACCCCGCATAGAAATTTTGAGTCAATTCTGAGACTTCGGCCGAACTACCGTGTACCCACCGTAATCTACCGTAAGCTGTCTAAAATCGATTAGAGGACTTCAGATTTGTGTTTAGCACTCCAAGTAACTCCTAGAGAAACATTTTGAGTTATTTCTATCGTAGCGTTCCGAAAATCGTCAAAAGTCGCGTTTTGCCTCCAAAATTTCTCCCGCTTGGGGTCTTTGAACGATTTTAGGCGAGAGTTTGGGAAAATCGACAGATAACCCTCAAACTTGAGATGAGAACACCAAATAACCCCCATGAGAAGGTTTTAGATCGAATTTAAAAAAAGTTTTGACGCTCTTAGTACCCCCCAAATTGCTAGAAAAACGTTCAACAAACAAATCGTTACCAGTCCAAAAACGCTATCACTCTTATACTCAGTCGCATCGAATATTCAACTATTTTGAATAATTTGAACTTTCGCCTCAATATCAGAATGTATTCGGACCGTTCTCGCCTCCAAAAATTACTTCAGGGGGGGGGAGGCTCCCTTAATTTATGAAGGATAAGAATTATACCCTTTCATAAAACTGGAATTACCAGTTATTCCAAAATTAGTCGAATAATCGAATAATTGTTGATTGACATTATATGAATACCCTTGACTAACTAAAGGAAACAGGGAAAGTTGGAATACACCCTGAGATTGCAGGGAAAAATTCATTTATCCGACTATTCGAATATTCGAAGTGTCCAAACAATTTTGAAGACGTGATAAATATGTGTCTTTCCGGAACTTTATTTCTCCTATTATCATAGGTAAAATCACATATTACGAGCTTTAAATTAAGTAATCTCTATGACATTCCTAAAGAGCTCTCCATTTTGATCAGGGGCCAGTGGCGTCGATCATGACAAAATACAATTGCTGATGACGATTTTCAGACGAAAAAGACACGCTCGCCCGAGGCGAACTGCGAATTGCAGAGCTCTTCAAGAAAGCCCCAGACTTTTTTTAGGAGATGACTCCCAACGAGATCAATGCACTAAAGCTCGCAAACTTTGTTCGCGCCATAAAGAAGCATCTTGTTGGACATTCGCGGAAATTAATCGAGTTTCCCAACTATCAGCACCGTTATGAGAGGTTACTCAGTAAAGACTAAGGAAGTTGCGGAATATTGTGAGAAATTTCAGAAACCTTGGAAAATTTTACGGAACTTATGGGTACCACATTCAAAATCCAAAGAGCTTTTGATTTTATCAACTCCAGCTGTGGATAACCCTATCATATCATACTGATAGTTCACCCTCCTTTCCTTTTTCTCAATTTCTCATTCCTGGAATATAGCTTCTTTCTTTCGACTCGTTTAACATAGTCCCGACGCAAAATGCCACTCATCTGACTTTCTTGCCCAAAACTTGACAAATCACACACTTCCGTTGTCCCCTCGGGAACTCAGTCGTCATCCGTGCTCTGTTCGAATTGTCCGTCAATGCTTCTGCCTTCCCATTCATGGATAGTTCAGCGATCATCAGTTATTGACAAGTGACTGATTCCGGCTTCTTTTGCCCCCATTAATATGGTGGATGCAATCATGAGCCGTCCACCCGATTACTATTGCATGACATTCGGCGATTTTGATGACGAAGAACCGCACAGCAGCCAGACGAGCAAGGTCTCGAGAGAACTCCATCATCTATTTATTAATTTTATTTATTTCGTTTTATTCCTTTTTTTCAATGCTTCAATTTTTAGAGACCATCGGACGGATCAGTGGAGGATGCTATTCGAGATGTAAATGGACGGCTTCATCAGTTGGCCGCCGAGAATATGGTAAATGACTTCTCTGTTCGTGTTTTTCAATGATTTCTCACATTGACTATCAGCCTAAAAACCGAGAATACTTTTTCAACTGAAGCTATGTAGCTCTCGTTCAAAGGCATCATCAATGGCTTGAAAAGATTTTTCCGTTTTTTTTGTATAGTTGGGCTTGCCCTATGTAGGTGCTGCACGAAAATGGCGGCAGGGAGCGAAAAATCTCTACTTGTAAGTAAAAAAAAATACGATTTCAATACTCTCAAAGAGCATTTGAAGTTGGCGCCATAATCGCGGTCAACTCTTTGCAAGTTAGTCCAGCTTGATCGCAATGATTCGATTATCGAAACAAATCGGCTGCTGTAGTCTCTTCGAGGCATCACTGAGGTAAAACCAGGAATTTTTTTCGCTACAAGTTGTGTTTGTGCCATTCGACTAGATTCGAATCGAATTACTCGAATAATTGCCATTTGAATACCTATGTATTTGAATTCGGAATTTGTAAAATCGTACCATTCGGTTACTATATGGAATTCGGCACTCGAAAAAAGGGGTCATTCGAATCTGTTTGATGTTCGAAGCCTGCTGTTCGATGTACCAGGTTGTTCAATAAGTTTTGTCGTTCGATAAGAGAGGGCGTTTCTACTAGCCCAAAAATTTTTTTGTTTTGTTGGTACACTCTTCATATGAACTTTTGTGAGGTTAATTTCAATCTGTCAATTCATTCTTTGTTTACAAGCCATTTATTGTCGCCGTGTCACAGCAATGGCAAAAATTGAATATCGTGCAGTGAGAAAATTCTCGTTTTTGGAAGGCACCAAAAGAAATTTGTAGCATCAAAAGAAATTCACGAACGAATCTTAAAAGTGTATAATGATTGTTCACATACAATTAGAACAGTAGAAAGATGGGTTGCTGAATTTAAACGTGGTCGTACAAGCCTCGAAGACGATCCACGTGAAGGACGTCCAAAAAGCGCATCAACACCAGAAATCATAGCCAAAATACAGGATATGGTTTTGGAAGATTGTCGATTGACTGAGGGAGATTTAGTGGAGACTTTACACATCTCATTAGGAAGTGTGAGCCATATTTCAAATGAATTTTTGGGTTTTAGTGTTTTTTTTTCTCTGTGCACAATGGGTGCCGCATTCGCTAACAAAGGAACAAAAACACATTCGAATGCGACTTTCTCAGCAACATTTGGAGCGTTTTAAAAAGGATAAAGTGGATTTTGTGCGTCGACTCATCCCTATGGATGAGACTTGGGTCCATCACCATGATTCTGAATCAAAACAAGAGGCTAAAAAGTGGTGTTATCTGGTTGTTCGGCTTCGAAACGAGTTCGTGTCCGGAAATCGGCCAAGAAGGTTATGGCATCAGTTTTTTGGGATGCGAAAGGAATTTTGTTCGTGGATTACTTGCAAACTGGTGAAACAATTAATTCTGAATATCATCGCAACCTTTTGGACCAGTTGAAGGGAAAAATTCGTGAAAAAAGACCCGGTTTGCAGAAGAAAAATCCTTTTTCATCAGGACAATGCACCGTGTCACAAGAGCATTTTGACAATGGCTAAAATCCATGAATTAAAGTTCAAATTGTTGGAGCATCCACCGTATTCACCAGATTTGGCCCCCAGCGACTTCCATTTGTTTCCAGAACTCAAAACATTTATGCGTGGCAAGCGTTTTTCATCAAATGAAGAGGTCATAACGGCTGTTGAAGCGTATTTTGCAGACCTTCCGGATTCTCACTTCAGGGGTGGGATCCACAGATTGGAGGATCGTTGGAGCAAGTGTATTAATGTTCAGGGAGATTATACTGAATAATAAAGTGTATTTTGAACCATAAAATTGTGTTTTTCTTATCGAACGATAAAACTTATCGAACAACCTGGTACACAGGCATACCATCAATGGCAGTAAATTTCACTCCGGAAACAGAGGCTATTTCCAGTTTGCCGATACAGAAGTTATTCGAATATATTTGAATCGAATTCATTCTAATCTAATCGAAATTCAGACGTCAAAAAGGGGGTCAGTCGAATCTATTCGAAGTTTGGACCTCAAGGGGCCATTCGAATCTATTCCATATTCGGTCTTTTCGTCCAGGGCGGCATGCATGAACGCAGCGAACGGTGTCAGGGAGCCGCTCCGCGTGCCATGCGCGCAACGTCGAGCAACGGGGCGGCCCCGAATTTCGTGGCGTGTATTGAGGTGCCTGATCTTCGGGGCCGCTTCGTTGTTCGACGCTGCGCGTATGGCACGCGGAGCGGCTCCTGACACCGTTCGCTGCATGCCGCCCCAGGGCACAACCATACTATGGGTATGCGCTCTTCTCACGTGGAGTAGGCCGCTTGTTTAGTCACCCCAATCAAGTCGATTCGAGCCTTCTTTATGGTTGCAGTCGTTTCTATCATTTGATCGTTGTTTTGTGAGGCAGCGTCCATACGTCGCGAGAGCGGGCGCTCCCGCTGCCGTGCGCCTCTCGACGCTCCTCAACGCTGACCGCAAATCAACACTTGAAAACACCCCCCACCTCGTGTTGATTCGATTGAAAACATTTGATCGGGTGATCAATCGCCCGAGTCGGCGCAACGGCTGATGATTTCCCACGGTTTTCTACTTCCGTGGTGGGATTATGGAAAACAAGGGCAGTAGTTTTGCTACAGATTTAGTGCCATCTGCTTTAGTGATGGAGCAGTGAGCTTGAAACGTGCTGCTTGCTTCGTGATGCCGGCGTAAGCGTGCGAGAGCGATCGGGCGAGGGCGCGCGAGAAGGAGCGCCTATGAGCGGCTAACGAATCGTGTGCCCACGATGATCATCGATTTTGCGTAATCGCGCGCTCTCGCCACGTATGGACGGAGCCTGACTTTATACAGACAACTTTTCCATTATGAAAATCAGGATGATCCTCGTGATCTTCTCCCTCTTCCTGCCCATTTTTTTGTCCTTCTTTCTTCACTTCTTTTCTCTTAATGACCCAGAGCACACGGTTCTGAAAAAAGTGCAATTTTTTAGTTGTGAACACTGCGTCAAGTAACAGGTCTTGCAATAAAAGTTGTGATGACAAAAACTGGTGAAAATAAAAGTCGGGTTTTCTATAAGAAATCAAAGTTCCCACTCTTCTCAGAGAGGATACAACGAAGTAACCGCGCTTTCAATACTGGATAATTCTCCCAAAATCAGTGCCTGTGGAGCTCTTCTGCAATAGAACGCTGCTCCGATTAGGTAGTGAGTTTCCTTTGAAGTGTCTGCATTTGATCGGATAATTATAGACCCTTTTTTCGTTTCAAAATCCTTATATTGTAACGCCTAGATTTGTAGGTGGAAGGGCACTACTCTTGCTCTTCTCTAACTTGTTCATGGGCATTTTTTTTACTTTTCACTGATTCCCGCCGTAAAGAAGATCAGACTTACAATTTTGTAGCGGAGACGCAACAAACCTCTTAATCGCGACTGTTGTCTCTAATGAGCGAGTAGTTCTCGTCGATTACTAAAACAACTGTTGGGTCTTTGCAAAAAGATGTTTTGCATGTTCTAGCGCTTATAGCCTCAGTTACAGGCTTTTCCTAACCTCTGTGGTATTTTCGCCGTCTACGGCTTACTCCAGCGCGAATAGCTCCACACCACTGCTAATAGATAGCTCTCAAAAGCTGTGGATGTCTTGAATTTCCCATTCGTTCATTTTCTTTGTGCGGCATCCGGACCATGCCTTTTTCCCAACGTATATTGTGTTGCTGCTCTACCACTTTTTCCAGCCGCGAGACTTGCTATTCCTGATCTACATATTTTTCCTACACCTCTCACTGTATCGCTTTCTGTGTGGTTTTTTTTCGGGACTGCTTCAGACCAGGGCCAGGCTAACGCTGTGATGATCACAGAGGTGACCTCAGCTTTAGGCGCAAGAAAGGTGGAGCCACAGAATGCCAGGCTATCTTCCCGTAAAAAATAGCTGTTAGGTAAAATGGTAATGGTAAATAATAGAAAAATTCATTTTAAGAATAATACACCTCAAAATTGGCTCGAGAGTCCAAATCGTCAAGTCCCGCTATCTTTTTTCTCTTGGTCACAGTTACGACCCACCTGGATTATGAATAGGATTGTAGGCGGTTGAGAATAACGTCGGCGTGGATTCCAGTGATAAGTTGCGCTCCCCATTGAAGGTTGACGCCAACTCGGTGCCATATGCTATAACGTAGGCCCACCGAGTTTGCCCTAACTATCAGCGGAGTTTGGAATAGGCAGTTATGTAGCAGGAGGGAGTTGAATGTTTCGAAAATCGCTTCTTTCACACGGATCATGCCGCAGTGTTTCTTCCAAAAAAACTGTTCAATCTCAAAGATTGGGAGAGGAAGGGTGTGCTGAAATTATCTATGATCTAGTTCCGCAATCGTGTTCAGTCCGCAAAGTCTCATTATCACAATCATAGAAGCGAATCGGCTGTTTTGAGAATGATTCTAGTTGTTTTGTTTTCAAAAACAACCGCATCGCTTCTACGCTCAGGAACTCGGTGCTCGCGACCCGCGCGCATTTCGGGCGTTGCTCGCCACCCGCTCACCACTCATTTTGAAGTGCTCGCCACCCACTGACCCCTCGTCCCCGCTCTCCACCCGCAATGGGTATAGCGCGTCGGGAGCGCGAGTGGAGGTGGTATAGCGGGTCGCGAGCCCATTGCGAGCCAGTCGACCGCTGTATCATCAAAAATCACAGTTGGCGTCTCTTTCCTCTGCATCGTTTTCCTTCTTTTCTATGCTTTCGATTTGTTTTCCTTTGTGATTTAGAACTACGGTGAAGTTTACCAATTGTTCTCCGTGGTTGATGTGACCCGTTAGCCAGACTATATGTGCGACATCGTTGTCATTCGGCGAGTCAGCACATAATTATATAATGCCTTAGGTGTACCCACGAGTACCAGATAGGTGTTAATGACTCGCCCTAGGACAATCACGCCTCCATTATCACCATCCTTGTGTCGACGTGTCACTCGATATCCCTCAGATCATTTGTGATGACTTCATGTTTTTTTGAAAATTTCTGTCAACCCCAGGTACTCCACTTGAGTAGTTCCCTATCCGTATTTTCGCTACTCAGATACTTTCCATTTAGATATTTGCAATTGACACAAATTCTCCAAAAAATTGAATAAAATTTTTTGGAACACCTCAAATTAGATTTTTTTAAATCAGGAAAAATCAAAAGAAAGTTCATTGCTCATTCCTGAATTTTCGAATGACTCGTGAGCTAAAAAATGTTGAATGTATTTGATGAAATTCAATAAATGTAAATTTATCAGATGGTACGGGGCGAGTACTTGAATTTTTGAACGGTCTTCAAATTATGTGTGTAACATCATAATTAATTTTGTTTCGCTCGCTGAATAATTTTTTCCAGGTGAAAAAATTTTCCGTTGGTACGCATGCTTCCATTCACGAACCGGTCCGCAGAGTGCACGATGTGAGAGCTCGTGCTTATGGAGGTGAGATGCTATTTTTAATTGTTTGCGATTCTCTTCCACGGGCTTATATTAGACGACAAGAAGCAGCTGATTTAGAAGTTTTCCTTGAAGCTCTGAACGTTTCAAACTTTTTAGAGATGCTTGTTAATAGAGTTCGTAGAAGAGCTGCGTATTTGGAGCGTCTGAATGGACGAAGAAAATGGAAGTCAGCCCTCGGCTGATTCGTGAGTCATTTTGAAAAAGGCCTATTTTCACATTTTTTTTTTACACAGGGCTTGTTTTCAATGCACCCCGATGTTTAGGAAACCATAATCCGCAGATTTCTGTAGATAATTTTTCAATAAAAAAATTGCACAATGCCTCAGAGATTTCCACATTCCTAGATGGGGCATATCCATGGATTTTTTCTGAACGTCCAAAATGTCCTTGTCGGTTCCCTTAACTCATCGCTAGCACCAAAAAGGCATTGTTTGCGAATTCACTCAGGTAATTAGGAAATTTCGACCACGGATTCTTCATGTACTGCCCCATACCTACAACAGCGAAAACGTTATCCTCCAAATCATCATGGCGCGGGTGAAGCAGTCCCTAGAAAGTGCACTTTTCATGTATTTTTTCAATTACTTTGCTAAACCAGTAATACAGTATCATTTCAGGAGATTCGCAGCCTATAAATTCCACGAGGATCGTAGAATTTCTAATGGATACCAATTAATGTAAGTGCGCTGCTATTACTTATTTGTACTACTTAATTCCACTAAAATCAATTTTTCAGCGACATGGCACACCTAAGAGCAGTCAATGTGGAGAAGTAGAAGAGCTAATTTAGCGTATATTGGCAGAGCCGTGAGGCAATGATGCTAGTGGATTCTGTAAATATTTTTTCATTTCCTGTATAATTAAATTGCCATATTGCGAATTGCTTCCCATGAAATAGTTCATTACAGTGATGTTATTTACAAAAAATATTACAACTTAATGCGATAATGATATTGGGATAAGTAGAATTAGAATATTTATATATTGATAATTAAAACAAGGTCGGAATATACTTGGTTTTATCCTAGGCGGGGGGCACTCAGGCCTCGAGCGAAAATGAACCAATGATTATTCAAGTTTTTTTTAGTTTCCATAATAACTGATTGATACCGATATAAGGTAAATCCCTCTGCTTCTTTTTTATAGATTAATCTCGAGTGCCTCCAGTCTGAAATAGAGCCAAATGCTTATTGTACATGGGATTGTGCTTCGTTTACTACATGCCATGATATATATTATATTTGTGACCAATTAGAATGATATGAATTCGGCGTGTGAAACCATGATTTTGAACATTGTGTTGATTGAACGCCCGCTTGTGACATTTAATGCTGAGTGAATTTGTATTGATTGCTGGAATATAATATAATAATAAATACATTTTAACCGATTGTAGATCATAAATCTATTAGTGAAAGATAAGGGATAGAGGTGGGGGCACAGATTCGATGGGGTATGAGAATTCAATGACCGGGGTGTGAGCTAGTGTTAAGTTATCACGCAAGAGTGCGCGTCACTCGCTACCATTTTGGCAGAAACCAGGAGAAGGCGAGCGGGTGAGTGTGATGTGGCGAGCGCGCCGCCGAATTAGTGGTGGAGGGCGGCGAGCCCCTGCCGTCGAGTGCTCGCCACCCGCTATAATTTCGCTCGCTGCCCGCGAAAAGGGTTGCTCGCCACCAGACTTTCGCTTCGCGGATGGCGAGCTCCTACCTTCTGAGCGATTGTGATAATGACGACTGAACGCGCTTGCGGAACTGAATTAAATGCGTACATAGCGGAAGGATACCGGTGTCTTAAAGGCACAGTCCAAGCTCAGGGACGAAATCTGGGATTTCCACATAATTGTAAAGTAGACCCTCCCCGTATGCCACTTGCCAAGAGCGAGCTCTCAATTTCTCCGAATAAGCGAGATATAGGGGGAAGCCACCCTGGGGCGCCCACCTCGAGAAGCCACTTTGGCACGCCCCTTTTACGATCTTTCGAGCTCAACAGTAGCGAGATGAGCGATGCTTTCCAATCGGCAGCCCCGTTCTTCCCTTCACTATCAGACTCTCTCTTCATTCAGGTAAGCTCGCATACAACGGTTGCAAATGACGGGAGTTACAAGTCTCGGACAACTCGTCCACCATGCTTCCGCCGCTCAATTTTCGAGAGGCCATAACTCCGTTCCCAGGGAGTATTGAACGATTTCAGATACATAATTGTAATCAGCGTGGGACCCTTTTTAAGATAGATAGAAAAACAGAAAACCGATTCTGAGGCTGGAGTGTGCCTTTAATGGAATATTTTAAAAGTACAGTCCACGCAGAATTGTTCGTCGGTTCGGTTCAGTTTGTTTGTTGGAGACACATAGAGAAACAGACAGCGAAGGGACATAGAGGCAGCGCACCGCAGGCTCATAATTCATGAAGACACAGACTGCGGGACGATACACAGAACCGACGAGCAGTTTGCCGACATCCGTGTGTTGGTTTCACAGCGGAGAAAATTCTTGAACGAGGTCCATGTTTTAGCCCGCTACCCCTTTTGAGTTTGATAAACGTTATCAGGCGTCAGTGGGAGAGATTCTTTTAGATTCATATCCAGCGTTGCCCTCTAGTATCCGTTTGACCCATCAAAAATTTCAGTCGCTGAATGAGAAGCTTAGCCGTCAGTCGGACGAATTGACAGAAGCTCGAGCTCAACTCAGAGGATACTCTGGCGGCATCGGATTGTCACTCGGTCAGTTGTTTTCGATGCTTCCAACTTTCCTTACTTCTTATTGGACTTCCTCTTCTCTACGAGCGCGCACGTCATGTAGGCGATGCCCTCTGGTAATACGGTGAGCTTCATTCAGGGGCACTAACAATACATAGTGACACTACGAACTATGTAAGCTCCTTACTTTGCACGACTGCGTGAGTTCATTCAGCCCCGCGCGCGACGATGGATAGCATTGTTTGACGTCGAACAGCAAGGAGAACTGTGAAAGGAGCTTCAGGCTTAGAAATGGAACACCTGGGAGTTGAAAATTGTACTTTTCGACAACTGCCATCCTTCCCTATTCATCTAGGTGAACAAATTGCCGAAGCGGTTCGGGATATCCACAACGTTCACGGAAAGGGTGTGATGAGCTGAAAGCGTCCATCTTGCCCAAATGCACCAAGTGAATATGGCCATCCGACAGAAGAGAGCTCGCCGACGAGGCCGAGAGTCGCACTGCTTCACAACAATCTCATTGGCATCACTCTTCGAAAATCGTCGGAACGGCTATCGAAGAACTTGGGTGGGAGGTTTCTGAACACATTCACAAAGGCAAAAACGACAAATGTCGAACTAGCGGATATTTGCCTCATGGATATTTCTGATGCCTAAAAATTCACGAAAACTCAATTTTGAAACGTTGGTATGACAATCTTGTTGAGCGCAAAAAGCTCTTTGGAATAATTGACTTACAATGTTGAATAATGTCCAAGTTGCTATAAAACTAATGCGAAAACGAAATGCTACGAATTATTACCCAACCTACATAATACACCTGTTCGAGTGCAACAATTGAAATAAGATTTTCTTTGCCTTTTTTCCTCGTTGTACGCGCTGGAACTGGAGTCTAGTCGACTTTATTGTTCACCATTGACCCTGATACCAGTCGGTTTTTTGTGCGCCGTAGTCCGTCGATCAGTTCCTAGGCTCTCTTTTCGAGTGTCCTCCTCCCACTTGATGGGCAAATAGGCGCCGACTAGCCTTTGTCCCTCTCACTTATATCCCATTTTTCCTACACTTTTCTCTGAACGTTACCTTTTTGTATTTATCGCACGGGAGTGCAATATGCTGATCAAACAAAAATTCAGACAAACACGAATCTTCGACTCAGTTATCATTGTACCTTTCTTCCTTCGTTCTTACTTGCTGCTTTTCTGATCTAAGGCACTCTCATCGAAACGTCAAAAACTCTCACGCATCGATGATAGAATTCTAGCAGTGGTTTTGCGTATTTTTCTCTCTACCTCTTTATGAGAAGCCTCCATATACACTTAATAATCTCAAATTTCCATTCAGACACCACAGCTGATTCGGAGGTGATTCGATTGGAATCGTTCTCGAAGGAAGGTGTGGAGCATTCGGCCCTTGTGGAAGTGTTCAATGTGCCCGAATTCACCCGAATCCTCATCTGTGGTTGGTAGTAAGTCTGTATTTTTTGAACAACTCGTTGACTCATTATGCAGTTCGGTTCAGATCTGAAGCCTCGTCTGGCACGTCTTCTGACGAAATCATTCCCAGCGTATGTGATTCTGGCCGCATTCCGTTATTACGATCATGCGCACGACGAAGCCGCGCTTACGGGACTGTTCAATTCGCTACATATTATGCTCAAAGATACGGTCGCGGTGAGTATTCCTTACTTTCTCAATCGATTTATCGACAGTCAAGTGCTAATTTGGAAAATAGAATTGTCTAAGCGTGATTGGTTCGCAGACCTGTCTACTGTGCTTCTCTGGGCTAAACTCCGGTCCGCAATTGCGTCTCGACACGCTTTGCGGATGCACGCGCTCGAGTCAGTCGAGTTTCCAGTGCCAAAGCCCACTCCATATGGTTTTTTATACAGTTTTCTCCAATTTTGTTTAGTTTACAGTTTCTAAAACCCACATAGAGTCAACAGATCGGAGGGTGCGGCGCTTTAAACTCTTTCGACTCGAAAGCGCGCGGCTGTAAAGCGTGTCGAGTCGCAATTGCGGACCGGAATTTGGCCCAGAGAAGCACAGTACACTTTCCGAACCATTCGATAGTTAGGCGATGCTTTCTACCCGCACTTGCGCTCGTTCAGCGCGATCGGTAATTACCCTAAAAACTGGTTTGGGTAGGAATTCTGAGCGTGAAAAGATCATCGGGTATGAGCATTAGTGGCGGTTGAAGTCTTTTGCTTAGCTGGAACTTACCTGGAGCATTACACCTTTGCAATGACTTCGAAGAAGACAGGCAGAATGTATTGACGCTTTTTCCTGTATCCTCTGTTCTATTGTTTCCTGGCTACAGATTGATATTCCGGGCCGCCTGGGCCCAACTAGAATGGGCACCGATCTATCAGAACCGTCAATCAAACAATGGTCATTTACCCAACGGAGTGGCTACTACTCAAAATCGCAATGGTATCTTCATAAGATAGGAGCAGCTGATAACCCACTTTGCCCAGAAAAGCCCAATTCAGGGATCCTCCAAAGAAGAGGATCCCTGCAATTTGTTTCGATTGTCGTCTACGTGCCGGAAGTTGGATCCAGGATTAGTTTGTATGGTGCAAGGTGGGCAACAATAAACAACAACAACCACGTGGCTACAGTGAGACTCTGCAGAACAATTAAAGTAAAACGTTCAAGCAAATTTTTCTGTACTCAACTCAACCCTTACTACGTAACGATTTGCAAATTGTAAAAGGGATGAACACCCTCCATTGCAGAGCTAGTTTTACATACGTGAAGTGGAAGTGGTAGATCGCCAATGCAAACGGAAGCTTCTGTTTTTCTGGGGCTATTTTCATACTGTTCCTTTTCATTGGTTTTTTTCTTTTTTTTTCAATACTTTTCGAGAAGGAATTATTGTTTTCAGCGTTCGCATGATATGGACGTATTGTCGTTATGGTTGGTGAACAGCTGGCGGCTCTTCAATTTGTTACGACAGTACAGCGGAGAGAAGGCTGAACCGGTACGCCTTGATACAGATGATTAACGTTTCACTTTTTCTCCTGCAGCTACTGGTTCGAACCCGGGTTTGCCGAATATGAATCACTATTGACTATGTTCCGAATGTGGGAAGAGTAAAAAGCTGAATGGTTTTCATTGGGACGGGCTCTACCGTGCAAGGCCTTTTTAGAATCGCGAGTCTCGGAAATTCGGAGAATTAGAGGGGCTAAGTTGAAATGGTAATCATGTTCGCTTTAAGGTTGCATCTTACATTCGTAGGATACTCGCTATCTTATTTTGCCGAAGGCAAATACATTCTGTTTCGCTTTAACCTCTTCACTTCCCGTTAGGGGTCAGGATTAGGCCTTGCACATATAAGATTTTAACCCTGCTAGAAATCTTCTCTCTGGCTTCACGTATGCTCAGTTCTTGCAGGAGTGGACGGCCTGCAACACAGAAAAACAGAACAGTCATCGTCTGCAGTCATTCGACATTGCTCCAATTAGGGACCATTTACGACCTGAGTCGAAGAATGCTATCAGAACCTTATGAAGAGGGCGATTGAGCCGATATTGTGCCCCAAGATAGGTTTGTCCTTCTGCGTTACTACACGAGATTTGTGGCGTATTTGTGGATTTCTGCAGTTCCGGGTATTCTGCAACATGAAACCGCAAGTGATGTGCATAACGCCGCTGTAGGAAGCCGACAACAGACACGGGAGATTTCATCAAGAAGAGGCCTCGACGATTTGTGCGACTTTGTGAGTCTCGCTTGAATCTATTCATACTTCTTTACCCTGTTCAAACATTTATTCGCTTGGCTTAGTACTGACAGTTTCAGCTGAACTACGTCCACGCAAAGCTCACGGTTTACGGTGCTGATCAAGTGTTACTCGGTCAGATCTTCGGGCAAATAGCCAACTGGATATGTGCCCTTTCTCTGAATCATCTGATGTTCAGAAAAGAACTGTGTAATTTTGAGAAAGCCGTCCAGATAAAGTGAGTGCTAGCTTTCAACCACGAGACTTTGTTATGCGATGGTGCGGGTTCTTACAGACACAATGTTACGGGAAATACAATCGTGGTTGTTTTCAAAGATCTGGGTGCATATCGTGAAACACTCGATCCGCTTGTCCAGGCCTGCCATTTACTACAGGTTACTTACATGCTTTTTTTTCGAAAACAAAGTGTTTTATATCCCATACTCCTGTTTTTGATGCAATGAAGGATCATTACAGAGCCGTAAAGATGAATCCAATATCGAAACATTGTGTGGAGAGATGACTAGTAAATTGAAGCCGCGACAGGTCAGTTGTGGATTTCTCATTGATTGTCCTGTTCTGTTCCTGCTATACCTTCCTGATGTTTTAGGTGATCGCTATACTGCAGCACTATGCTCCGTCCGACGACTTTGAGGAGAGGGATATCGATGCCGAGTTGCTTGTGATGGTCCAACGTCGCCTGAATGAACGAGCGATTGCGAACGGGGAAACGGCCGAGGGTCAAGTAATATTCGTTTTGTCTTTACTGACTAGAGCCAATCTGCAGTGCCGGCCATATCCATTGCGTTTCGGGCGCAAAGAAAAGGCAAAGAAGAGTATTCTCTGCTCTCTTTCTCAACACTATTCGATGTGGCACGTTTGGAAACTCCTCTTTGCGTTCTTTTTTTCGCTCACAATGCGAATGATATGACCGCTATAACAAAATCCTTTTGTTAAAGGCAGCATATACGCTCGTCAACGTGGCTGAGATATGTAACTATAGTCTACAGCAATGTTAGTAGGACCTGGTGAGGTTGCGGACTCGTCCTAACATACGGTAGTTGTTAGTGGTATCACTCATTTTTCCGGAACAGCTTTGATAGATCGGTGAGTCTGTGTGTTCACCGATACGAGCACATCTTTGGAAGCAATGAAAACAGGTGAAAATCTGAGAGCGGGAGCCGAAACTCACCGATCAATTTTAGTTATTTCGAAAGAATGAGTGATAACACTATCAGGCTACAGTATGTTAAGAAGGATCCGCAACCTCACCAGGTCCTACTTCCATTGCTGTAGACTAACTAAATAGAATGGTATAGCGCAGAACAGAATGCTTGCGCATTTTGAAGCGTTATAAACAACCCACAATGCCGCTACATGACTAAGAAGTTAGCTCCGCCCTGTAATTCTCCGCCCCTGTATTTGCCGTCCTCCTCCAAAATACGGGTGCTAGGCCATTCCCTTTCGTCGGCGACGTTTGTGAGTGGTACATTAAAAAAACGACATACATCGGCGACGGTGGGAATGGCCCAGCACCCTGTTTTGCAGGAGGATTGCAAACACAGGGGGCGGAGAAATAGCAGAGGCGGGCCAACTTCTGATTGTAGCGGCTTTGTGGGTCGTTTTTGACGCTTCAAAATGCGTAGGCGTTGTGTTCTGAGCCATACTATTCTAGTTCCGTATTTATCTCAACCACGTTTACGAGCATGTGCTGCCTTTAATGTACCGTTTCTTCAAGAACACTCTGGTCATGATGGGCACGTATCTTCAACCGTTCAACTCGAAGCTGTTCGTCTACTCCGATTTCCCGTTGGAGACGCTATCTCTTCCATCGTGTCTGCATTTGCACCAAGTCTGTCGTCTATTGTAATTCAGAGGAAAACACCCATCTGCGATTCTCGTTTTACACTTGATATCCTGATTACGATCGATGCATATTGGTCAGCTTCCAGCTACCTTGGCAACATAACAACCGATCAGTGTATGCCTAAGAGGTGCAGGATTATAGAGCAGTGTCCTATCGGAATGAAATTTCGGTCCGCAGCTGGAACAACCGCTGTTGCGACACTGCAAGCAGAATCGTGCTTTGACCTTGAGGTCACGACGCAGGGTACTGCACGAGATGTGGGCCGGTCAGTTTTCTTGGACCCCCTCAAATGGCAATTTTGCTCAGACCCCCCAGGAACGTGAGTAGGTCAACTTTTCACCGTTTTGTCACCCCTCCCCACCTAAAGCTGAAATGTTCAAACAGTTTAGGCAGCAGGTTTACATATGTACCTATAATGTTTCACTGCAGTTGAAATTCTCTTGTCTTATTTAAATGGTAAGTATAAAATTGTCGATTGGTTAAAAGACCAAAGTTGACAGCACAGAAGCCAATGCTTTGCAAAAACTCGGTGGTTTTGAGAGGACGAGGGCACAAACAGCGTTTATCGCATTTATGTAGACAGAAGCTGAAAGTGCAAAAGTATATGTAACTGGTAGCAGCTTGGGCTCTGTAAGAAAACGCGTGTGTTTCGAAGAGGGATCGATCTCGTCGGCAGTCCATATTCTTTGTTGAGGCACGAGAGTATGATATTCGAGTCAAGCGTAATTGGTTTACAACGTTTACCTACTTTCCCCGTCTAAGATGGACGCTGAAGGGCGCTACGGTATAAGGGATCACACCTTTATCAAGTGGTCCCACCGGAAGTCGTCAATTTTGAAAACTAGGAGGGCTGAGAGTAGGTTATTTGAGTCCAGCGTAGTTGATTTACTCGGTAAACTCACTTTCAACGTCCAGCATAGATGCTGAACACCGCTACAGTATAGGGCCGCACACTATTCTCAGGTGTGGTCCCGCCGGAAGGGGGCATTTTTGAAACCTAGGTGTCACGAGAGTAGGATATTTGAGTCCAGCGTGATCGATTTACTCTTACGACTTGTTTTGACCATCTCAGATGAATGCCGAAGACCGCTAGATAGAGAGCGGGAGACGAAAAAAATCGGCTGTCCTTAAAAAAGTAGGTTTTTTGGAACGTTATGGTTAAGTGCTATGGAAAAATCCTAGCTTTAAGAAACTAGACTTTATACTCTATCGTTTGAAACTTTCCGCATACCTGGAGAAAGCCTTTAAAGAAAATTTACTAGACGTGGGTTCTTCTTCAAAATGCACTGAGGGCCCTGAGCTGGGCTCACACCTAAGTACTGAGAAAACGAAAAATGTTGCAAAACCCACATCAGGCAAATTTTCTTCAAAGCCTTCTCCGGGGTTGCGGGTGGTATTAAACGGTAGGGTTCAGAGCGTAGTTTCTTAAAGCCAGGATTTTCAGGCACCTTATTTAGAACTTAAGTTACTGCAGTTTCAAAGCCCAAATTTATGTTCGTGGACTTGGCCGATTTTCATCGTCTCCCCGCTTTATATATAGCGGTCTTCAGCGCTCATCTTAGATGGTGAAAAAGTGAATCCTGAGGAAATCGACCACGCTGGACTCAAATATCCTACTCTCGTGACTAATAGAAATCATTTGCAGAAGTCACTTATGATTTAGTAGTCAAACTACTGGACTTGGAGGATTCATATGTATTGAATAATTCTGAGAAAACCTTTACTTCACTTCTAAACTAATCTTTACTTCACCTAAACTTTCTGATTGAACTCCTCGACTCGTAAATCAGTTAAATCAGCCTTCCTAGTTGAATCGCAATTTATATTTGAAACCGTGAAAAACTGCCCCTAACGGATTTTACTCACAAACACGTTGGTTCTATTGGTCTTCGTCCACAAATCAGACCCTCCGCTTCCACCCCTCCGGAGCTCAGATCCCCCTCCCCTGTGGGGCCCACACCAGCGCCGAACCCTGTCACGGCTGCAATCATCTTTGCGCTGCTTGCCGCAACTGCGGATCAGGAATTGCATTCAGATAAGAACATTTTGCCTGCAATATATTTAATTGCTTGAAAACGGTTACATATCGTGAATTTAAATGAAACCACCTCCTGTAAATGCTAAGTATTCAATTGCCCAGAGATTATACTGCTTCATTTTACTGCTTTGTGGACGTCTATATTTTTGTAGAGATGTTAGTTTTACGGTAATTTATGTTTTGAACAAAATGCTGTCTGCGCTGCTTTTGTTGTTTATATAACGATTCTCAGCCCCGAGCAGCTCCAATTAGGAATCTAAGCCTCCCTGACAGTTCGGCTCGTTATTCTTCTTCTTCTTCTTCTTCTTCTTCTTCATCATCATCTTCTTCTTCTTCTTCTTCTTCTTCTTCTTCTTCTTCTTCTTCTTCTCTTCTTCTTCTTCTTCTTCTTTATTGACGCAGGTTAACACCCACGTGATAAAAATAGAAATAATAGCACAAATCATTAATAATTAAAACCAAGCAGCCAATCAATTATTTGGGACAGCCAACAGTGAAAAAAAAAAGAAAACTGTAATCAAAGATCAATCGACTTCGTTAAAAACCTCCGATTTTAGTAGATGGGTAGCTAGACGTCTGAACGTAGTCAGAGACAAGTGCATCATATCCTGATCAAAAACCTTATTTTGTTCTCCCGGTATCTGGGCCACTGCTGTTGCTGTCCGGGGCTCGGAGAAAATGAGCCGAGCGGTCAAGCGGCTAAGGGCTGAAAATCGTCTGAGGATAGAATGATTTTAACATATTTGTGTTCCTCTGTTAACTCATGTTTATATGTATATCTTGACTTGGACTGTTAAGATGAGGTAAGTAGGGACCATTCGGTGAGCAGCCGCGTGGCTTTTCGAAGGGGATTACCGGGAATGATCGGGAATCCAAGAAAAGTGATCTTGATCTCGATTTGTGATAATTTCATGCGGTTTCAGTTCCATCTCGTGCTCATACTGCTTTTTTTCTTTTGAAATCGAGGTGATTTATAACGCTAGTCACATTTTTGTTTTGTGAAGAGTTCTGTGCTTTTTTCTCGATTTTTCCAGTGGCTTTCTAATTCACCAGGAGCTTCCTTAATGCCCATTCTTTGAATTGTCTTTGCTTCTCCCATTTTCATCTTGTACTATTAATTTTTCTGAACGTTTGTGTTATTGCTAATGCTGGTGCCTTAGTCATGGATGTGTAATAAATTTTCATATTTTCATAACAGTTGCTTGATGTGGAGCACTCACTCCTTATAGGAGGAAGCGTTCATCACAGAAAAAGGTTATTCTCTCCTTACAACCTATAGTCTGTGTTCAAGATATCGTCCGTGTCATTCAATTAGGAATCCGCACTCAGCAGTTGGGCGTGAAATCATCTTCAATTCATAGCGATCTTCTCTTCGTTGATCTGCACATGAATCAAAATCAATCAAACCCGATATTGTATCTACAATAAATTGTGTTGAAGGCTTGGAATAGAAGGTTACTTGTCGGCGAACATAAGGCCCCCGTCATAGTCCGCCGAAAGCCGGACTGAGCCGTCCTCTCCCACCCCGAGTGATCGATCCTAAGCCGTTCTCTCCCGTCCCTTGTGATCTAGCGCCGTCCCTAGTATGTCGGCTGAGGGCAAATTGACTAGGCGGGCGCACTCGAGCACACTGAGGACGGCGCTGTTAGGCTGCAACTGGGGGATTCTCCACCTCAACTCAGGAAAATCAAAACAAGTTACTTGTAATATGGCGTGTGAATGTCTCAAATAACTTACGTTTATATTACATGTAACATACATTTAAATTACATGTAATTTACTCATATGTGGCATGTGACTTACTTTTGAATTTTCACTATGGGTGGCCATCACGTGACGCAGACGACACGCGACGCAGAGGGCGCGTCCCAGGGCACACACTACGTCAAAAAAAAACGTGCTGTGCATGTTGTTTCGATGATAATTTAAATGTCGTCGTAATGGGATGCGGATAAATAACCCATGGATTTTAAACAGTAGATAAATGTCCAAAGAGAAAGATTTTTTGGTAAAAACAGAGAACAGATGTTTTCAATTTCTTGGTAGCGCAGCGAAGGATTGTGTAAAGCTTCATGTACACCTAACCTTTAGCCAATACGATCACATTTGAATTATCACCGAGAAACCGAAAACGGCAAAGGAAAAATTAGAAAAACCGTTTCTGAGCATGATCGCCGGTCATACGGACGACTGAATGGTGGTCATGCGAAATTCGATGCCTGTCGCATGGGGTGGGAGAACGGGCTCACCACAGACCGCGCCGCCGTGGTGCATTACTGTAGCAGAGTGTGCGGGTGAAGGGCTTGTGCACTCCCGAATAAAGGCGATATACATAGCTGGTTCAGCCGCTGCCGTCCAACTTGCAGATACCTTGAGTTTCATTCGATTTTCCGCTTGAATGACCACCGACTACAGTATGAATCCCAGAAGTAATGATAGAGAAAATATCAAAAAGTGAAAAAAACATGAAGTGTTGTTGTTCATGGTGCCATCTCACAGCGGGGTGTCTCATTTCATGTTGGTATGCTATGAGTGTTCATTCAGCTTCGGATTCGTCATTCCATACATGGACGTCGAGCAGTGCTCCTAAAGGTTCTCAGGTCTGTGAGAACGGGAACGCTCCTTTTTCTAGAAAGGGTAAAATTTGTGAGAGAAATTAATCAGTTATCATAGACTCTTATGTTTGAAAAAAAAATCAAACAAAAACTAGCGAGCATTTTCAGGACGAAGCCAAGCCACAAGAAGAGAAAAATCAGAAACCGACACGTTTGGAAAGAGCGAAAGCTGCAATCAGCGTAATGGAAGTGAGCAGATTTTATCAGAAATATGAAATTCAAACCAATTCCAAAAATTTTCAGAAACGTCTCAATGAAAACAAGAAAACTCGTGAACGTTTGAAGGGATTGGACGCAAAACTGGACAAGATTAATAGAGAAATGGAAACAGCCTATGTGAATGTGAGAAACAGATCTTTAGCGGGTGCAAAACTAGTTCGGGGGTGGCCCTCAGGGTTCAAGTGAAGAATGAGTGATACCGACTTCAGAAATCGAAGCATTTCCATGGAGTCCCTACTCATGTACACAGGGCGACGGCCGGCGAACCTCTATGCCGAAAACGACGGCCGGCGCCCCACATTTCGAGTATGCCGGCCAGCGGCGAGCCGCATACTGCATGCGACGCACGCAGCGCGGATACTGGCTCGCCCGCGAACCACAAAACACGCCACACCATCTTCAACTCGGCCGGTTGGAAAGACAATTGATAATGATCACGACTGATCTCATCTTAACGTGGGTATCACGTGCACAGCCGGTATAAAAGGCGCCTCATCTCAGTAGGGTCCTCATTCGGCATTCTAATGCCGGCCCTGGAAGGTGACTTCGAGTCACTCTCCGGCGGCCAGCACATTTTTGACTGCTGAGGGATAGGGTATCCCCACGGCTGGGGGGGCTTTCGTCGCGATCCACGGGCAGGGTGGTTCCTCACCGCAGACTGCGGCGGACCGAGGCGGGGCGCTTCTCCGCCGGGGGCCGGGGTGACATTGAGGTAAGCAATAATACAAATAGTGATCGCGGGCCATCTGGTAAAGGTCGGCGGGCTGTCGACATACGGCTGGCCGGCGAATCAAAAGCGGGCGGCCGGAGGACGGAGACCGCGGGCCAGCTGGAAAAGGTTCGCCGGCCGTCGTCCTGAGTACCTGAGTACTCAGGCGGCAAATCGGGGGACTCTCCCGGGAAAGTTCGGCAGCGGGTCTGCCGCATAGCACCCAGCGGGAGAGTCACTAGAAAATAGTGACTGATAGCTCTACCAGGCCATCTGCTGATGTCGGCATAATTTTTCATTTTCATGGCTGAATCTTGACTCGCTTCCCTCCCCAACAAGTTTAAGTGAATAGCGGTAGTAGAAGGCTTATAGGGGCTTCCAATCGGCTCTTAACGCTAAACATACTGTGCTTCTTCTGAGCCAAATTTCCGGTCAGCAATTGCGTCTCCACATCGCTTTGCGGCCGCATCGCGCTCAAGTCAGTCGAGTTTCCAGGGCCAAAAGCCGACTTGATGTGGCTTTTTTATACAATTTTCTCCAATTTTGTTTAGTTTCCAGTTTCCCAAAAAACCCACACTAGAGCTCAAACAGATCGGCTGCTGCGTGCGCTGGAAACTCTTCCGACTTGAAAGCGCGCGACCGCAAAGCGTGTAGAGACGCAATTGCGGACCGGAATTCGGCCCAGAGAAGCGCACAATATGCCTGTTAACGAGCCAAAGGGACCCCCGAAACTCCATACTCACGCACTTGTAGTTTGGCACCCTGGGGTGCGCGTTCCAAGAACGTTCTCAAGACGCTGTGGGAGCAAAACAACCTCCCCATGGAAAAAATTTCCTTTCCATGGATGTGAATTATAACGACAGAAAATCGCTCCCACGTGGCCGTGGCTACGATTCCATGGACGCGTTTTGCTTCCTCGTGGAACGCACCCCTGGTCGTTTCTGGAATGAATGCCAACCCTACCTCCAGTCCTTTTATAGGAAATTCAAACGCGAAAATGCCGAACCGGACGAATTGTCAGTGCCGTATGATACATGGCATTAAGCCATTGACTCTGAGACTTTTGTGGCGCCAAAATAGCCGGGAAATAGCCTATCAGGCTCCGCAGCGCTCCTGGTGGAGCTATTTCCCTGCAATTTCGCGTGTGCTATGCTTCTCGGATTCTCACGGAACATGGACAAGAAGTAGCCGAGAAATAGCCGAGAGGGTATAACCGAGAAATATTCGGAAGTAAAACAAAATTAACCAAGACGCAACCGTCGCCGGCTCCGCCGGAGCCAACATCCGGGGCCGCCAGCGGTTGGGCGGGGCCTCCAGAGGCTGATCGAGGTTCAAGTACCTCAAACTTGGGTAACTGAACCGACGGAGATGCTGAAAATTCTAAATCATGCCTCTGGAGTGCTCCGTATATCTGCCTGGATAGTGATTATTTCTCGAGCTATTTTGCGGCGGTGAGCATACTAATTTAGCGAGGTATTTCGCGGCTATTTCGCGGCGAACATTATTTGGCGGCTATTTAGCGGCTATTACGCGGCAAGCAGGCATCTCGCAAAAGGCTATTTCTGGGTCGAAAACTCCTCAGAGGACTCGACGTAAAATGAACGGGTGGGTTGGTGAGTATCAATAACCAGCAGCCATCCCGCACACTGGCAATTTGTCCGGTTCAGGATTTCTCACTCCAAACCTTTCCCATATCCGTACCTTTATCAGTTTCCAATATCATGAACATGGTAATATGAAGATTACGGTATAAACGTTCATGACTGCACTGAGAAAGCGCTTTCATTTCTGTCCTGGGGTGCGTTCCCAAGAAAGATTTCCACGGGAGGGAAGAACATGGGGGCGAGATAAGATATAAGATAGGCCTGAAGATATGTTCTGTATCGAATACGATTTCCTCCTGTGGAAACCCTCTTGTAACGCAACTCCTGAAAGGTGGTAGGGAATGCAATAACTCTGCCTATGTAAACCCTGGGGGGCAATACTGAAAGAGCCCTCGATTTTGATAGACGATCAGTTGTGCACAAGTTTTATAATCGTTGCCACCGGCACAAAATTCTCCCGGAAGAGAATGGTTTTAATACTTCCAAGAGTTTTCCCTGTTTACTGCCTGATACCATTGACATTGACGGTGGGCTGTTTCCCTCACATTATAGTCCGTGCAGAGCCTCAACCGACTGGCTCCTGAAGCGAGGACGCAGGTGCGTGAATGAAGACACACCGCTCTCCACATCTCTTTTTAGGGCTCTATCCTAAGGAGGGGGCACTCATGGAAATGAAAAGATTATACCACAGTCAGCTCACAAAGATAATTTTGTATCTCTGTGATAGCAAATGCTTTTATTCTAGATATTTTGTTGGGTCTTAGGCTCCCGGGGTCAGACTTCGTCGAAAAAACCTGCTGAGTCCCACTGAGTCCAGGTTGCCCCCAGCGCCAGCCAACTCTCTTCCTGCGCAAACACGCAATAGATAGTGACGATTATCACTTCAGCTGTGAATCGGAACGTGTTTGCGGCTGATTTTTCTTGTTTCAACATGTCTGAATCTGATTTCCCGTATCAGCAGCAGGTGGGGCAGAGCGCAGACGACGAGAGTCGAGATGCGGCGGGACTCGGCAGGTCGCAGTCGGCTAGAAAAAATGCACCAAATCACGTGAAATGCACCTATATCGACCGGGTGGGGTGAGGATGATTTCGGTGGGACTCGAGTCGGACTCAGTCGGTGCGTGGCCCCGCCCTTGCTACGCATAAGGAGAAATATCCAGTATCGACCGGGGGATTGCGGTGGGCATCAGACGGTCGCAGTTGACCTGACCACCAGTGGGTTGATTTTTTGCACCCGTCTTCCACGAATTCGATGCGTATCGACCCGGTGGGACCTCGGTAGAACCACCGACTATGACGGGGCCTTAAGCCCCTCATTCATGGCTAGTCGCTTCGACGAAGTCGAAGCGATCAACAAACTGCCGCGATCTGAAATCGCTGGACAAAGCAATTTCAAAATCGCTTCGTCTGAAGTGGGGGATTTCAAATCGCTTCGACTAGATGAATCCGCTTCCATCATGGAGGCGAAGCGATTAGTCGAAGCGACCTAACAAAAAACAAGCAAGTCGCTCCGACTGGCTATGAATCCGCGCTCGGCGATCGCGTCTGAAACTGCGCAAACTGTTCCAAACCGTCGCGGCTCAGTGCAAGATCTGTTGACGTGGCGGGTTTTGTAACTGTTGGCCCAGTGCCGCGACTAGTCGAGGCGACGCTAGCTATCGAATGAGCGCTTTAGATTGAGAGTAGGGTTCACTTTCATTTCTGACTTGAATCCTGAGTGCCCCCACTCCTTAGGATAGAGCCTCTTTGGACGCCTACCGTTTATCAATTGGGGTATCATCAGTTTTGTTGCATCGTAGAGAATTTTGTGCTGATGGCAATTTATAATCTGTCTCAGTTTAATGCTTTGCCGATCATGACCAAATAAAGTTGCTCCAGAGAGTCGAGGAAGCTTAATACGTTGGCACATTAATAGCGTTAGTACGCCAAGGTCGAACATACGGCAAACTAACGCTCGTTGTGGAGCAGGAGCTGTTGGCAACGGCAACTTATCCTGCCAACGTACACTGCTATAATAAAGATAGGACACCCTGTGAAATTGTCGGTCTCGTGTTCCTGGTGGAGCAAGATAGACTTTTTCTGTCAATAGCATTTACTGCGATCAGGATGTGAAATAACCCCGTATACCTCTTTTGGGTTAGCACCGAGATGTTTTTGCACTTTCTAGAATAAAGTTATGTTTAAAGGCATCGTGCACGCTGAAAACCGCCAAATGTCTGATTTGTGTATTTATATCATTCAAGTGGGCCTTGACAAGGTCATTCACCAAGTTCTGCAGTCTTGAAAATCAACCAAAATGGAGTTTCTTACAGTTGAAAACGTCTTTATGGAGTTCAGGGTTGGCCTTCGGGTCGATCATCTATCACGTCCGTTCACCAAATGAGAAACGAAAGTAATTGATCAACAATTGATATAGTACAAATGCGTGGAATTTGAGGAAATATATCATATGACTACGTTATGAATGCTTTTCTGCACATACCAGTCAGCCTTTTCTCCCTTGAAAAATCAGCTGAAAGAAAGTTTAACGCGTTTCTTGATCCAGGAGATCACGGGCCAGCGCAGCTATTCATAACGATCAACTCTTCCCTCTCATATGCGTTTGATGATTGGTGGAATGGCGCCTGAAAACGAAGTTGAAAAAGGGGTTTAGAAAAAGCAGTTTTCAGTAATTTTTTCTTGAATCTTTCCACGTGGCCGTTGTGTAGGGTACTAGATCACCCATTGTATAGTGAGAACTCAGAAAATTGAAGTTCATCGCGGACGATGCCTTTAGAGGCAGTGTTCACGATAATCTTCGATTTTGAGATTAATCGCTAAATCGATAGTTTGGCCCCCGAGTAGAACTGAGATGACGAAGAAACCGGAGAAAAATCGCACCAGAAGGGCACAGAAATCCTCAAGTATCAGCCCGCCTTCTTAAGGCAGCATCAATGGAACTGTTCGTTGCGATGACAATGAAATCTACTGTGGACCCGTCTTTTGCAATTCTCCATTCTGTCAAAGTTGTTCCGTTCTTTCCTTCGGGCCCTAACTAATACTGTTTTGCTCAAAAATATTCTTCCATTTTCGATTAGTCCCATTTTTTACCAGTGCGACAACCACCATGGAACATGGTCATCCAACCAGTAGACAACTAGTCCAGGCCATAGAGATAATGTCACTGAAATAAGACAGGAATTAGTGCGTTTCTCGCCGTTTCTTCGTGATTTTGGTAGCACTTGGTTGCCAACGCATTGTTTTGAGTGGAAAACTTGGAAACGAGAATCATCGTGAACACTGCCTTTAACTCCATTCACGACCACGTGTGTCTCCACCGGTGGGACACGCGTTGACTACCACTTCGGACCGCGTGTCCCACCGGTGGGCCACCATTATTTCAGAAATCGATTTTCTCCGTCACAAGAAACTACCTTCGAACCTACATATGATCAATGTATTGACCTACCCAACACTTGAATAAAAACCTCGTGGTCCATCCAGTAGGTCAAAGTGCGTAACCCAACATATCTAGACTTTCATAAAATCAGGTGCGCTGAAGTAGAGGGAAAAAACGGCTGTAAAATGATTTCCTCAAAGCACCTTATAATTTCTTTTTGTCGTCTATTAAGCTAGTTTTTAGGTTGCTTTGTAGGAACCTATCGTTTGAAACACGTTTCCTTTTCTAAAACCGTCGCAGCCCAGTTGACCCCGTTTTGGTTTTGAATAATTGTTTCTTGATAACGAAAGCGTCTCGGAAGCTCAAACTCTGTTACTGTCCAACCCTCGTCGATAGCTACAATATAGACACAAAAAGGGAAAGCAATCACCCGTGGGACGCTATTCAAGCCAGCGTGTCCCACCGGTGGGACACGTTATACGGTGACGCAATATTGCACGCGGTCCGAACGTGCAGCCACCCAAAATTAGGCGTGGTCGTGAATGGGTTAAAGGCATCGTACGCGCAAAAAACCGTATCTCATTTTTTCATGTTTTTGCGCAGGCAATTCTCTGACATACAGAATAAAAGTGGAAAGGCTCCACAAAGCCATCGACTTTTGCGAAAAAACTCATCTTGAAATGTCTCGAATTATTCACTTCCCACCCCTCCGTCGATTTCGGTGTGTCTGGTGCAATACGTCTGAAGTTTTTTTTCGCAAACGTCGGATGTGTTTTTTGCTTCAAACTTATTAGGTGGGTGAATTCCTGTTGCCTCTTGTTCACTGGAACTTATTCTGAAAAATAAAGTATCCATTGGGCAAGTTTGGATGTTAGAATTTCCCGAATTAAAAATTTCAAATGCTGAATCATCCGCGCATGTGGTGGCGCTTCTGTTCCTTGTGCTAGATGGTTGGTGAAAATTGGTGGCGGATCGTCATTTTGAACCACTCCAACTTCAGAACCTCATGTTTTTGACGCGCAAAACTTCACTAACGTGGTCCGCCGGGCTCAATCATGAAATTGAGCCTGAAAAATGGATATTGGTTTTCAGCGCGAACGATGCCTTTAAGTCGCGTATCAAAAGAATAGGACACTCCTTGGTTAGATCGGATTAATCGTTCGATAAACTTGTGTGATCACAAAACTAATGGCCTCCCTCGCACCTTTATTGCTACAAATACTGGATTCGGTATATCTTCGACTAAGCTGATCTATCTTTGCAAGTCGATCTTGCTCCATTTCTCGGTTATGGCCTGTTGGAGCGCGTAAATCGAGAGATATCGCCGGCTATTGGCTCAGACCGGACGAACTAAAATATTCCAGAGATGTTGAGATCAAGACTGTGGACTAGCCACTCTGGACAAGATAGTTATTGCCGAGCAAAGAAGCCGACCTCAACCCTGCTCGCATGAACTTTCTGGTTGCCCTGCTGAAACTACGGCACTATCCTAGACGGGGGGGGGCACTCAGAATTCAAGTCAGAAATGAAGCGATCCACCGATCGGTCACGCTACCAAACGAAGTATTTCTATAGAATTTCAATAGCAACAATGCTTTACAGCAATATCAAGCATTTTTAAAAGATTTTTCGTTTATTTCTATGAGTTCCCTACCTTCATTCCCCCATGTTTTCCGGCGACAAAGTCGCTGTTTCTAGCCGATGACAACCAGAAAGTTCACGCGAGCAGGTCTGGATCGGCTTCTTTCTTCAATAACTGTCTCTTCTAGAGTGGGTAGTCTACAGTCCTGATCTCAACAAAATGAAGAATCTCTGGGATAGTTTAGTTTGTCGAGTCTGAGCCAATAGTCGGCTATATCTCTCGATTTCTGCGCTCCAGCAGGCTATAGCCAAGAAATTGAGCAAGATCGACTTGCGAAGGCAGATCAGTTTGATCGAAAGTGTACGAAATCGAGTCTTTGTTGCAGTAAGGGTGCGAGAGGGCCTATCAGCCGTTATATTTGTGATCACACAATTATATCGAGCAATAAATCCGATTGAGCCCAGGGGTGTCCTATCTTTTTGGTACGCGATTTGAAGGCAGTGTTCACGATAAATTTCACTTCCGATATCTCCACGGCTTACGCAAGGTCTGGTTCCCTAAATAGCAAGGCATGCTCAAAAAGGACCCGAAAGACGCGTTTTTGAGCCAACAATGGTCCTCCCTTGTTTACGTTGATTTTCGAGTTTGGAGGAATTGGCCGCTATAAAGGATGATGTCTATCAGTGCGATCAAGCGATCAGCTCACTTATCAGCACTTCCTTGACTTGATCATTCCTGTAATCTGAGTCTTCAATTGTTAATTGCGAGGGGGCGGATCTGGGGCACCAGGGTGTCTGGGACACCAAAACGTTTGTTTGCAGCCGTCACTTTGCCGCTCATGGCTCGTTTTCTACCGTTCTTTCGACACTGGGAGCCTAGGATCCTTCTCGCCTATCATTCACTGTGGAAAGTCAACGAGGATGATCGTCGTGAACGCTGCCTTTAAAACATAAATTTATGCTAGAAAAATGCACAAGCATTAGATCTAACCCAAAATAAGTTTACGGAGGTTATTTTACATTCTGATCATAGTAGTGATGACGAAAACGATCTATCTTGCTCAACGAACACAAGACCGACAAGTTCAGGGAGTATCCTATCTTTTTGATACGCAGTGTATGCTGGCGTTCCACCCCTCGTTATCGATAGCCTTTTCTGCAAACGGAGAACGAATTTGGACTGCTACCCTCTTTACCGGTGTTGGGTATGATCCTTGTCACGGCCAGCAGCAAGAAGACCAACCTCGCCGCGGTCCGCAACAAGGGCATCATTTTTGAGACGGTCCACAACGAAGAGACTTCCCTCGCAATGGGCCATGGGAATGATCCCCTCAGCGTTCAAAATTAACGTCCGAAAAAGTGACACAAGGCCACTACCTCGGACTGGCCTCAAACAGCCAACTGTTCCCTCAGCGAGACTGCCCGCCTTAAATATATACTCGCCGCCGTCATACAAGGATGCTGCAATGTTCATTCGTATCAGACAAATCAATGGAGAAAAGTGTCAGGAGACCTTAGAGAGTGGCTGGCAATAAGCGCGTGCCACGTTAAACAAAGCGTTAGTATGCCGGCACAAGCAACAGGAGCGCCTTCCCGTTGGCAGCTTATCCTGCTGTTACCAGCAGCTACAACAATGGTGCTGTTAATCCTTTGTGCCGACGTACTAAGTACCCCGACTGTTCCCTAGATGCAACCCCGACTGTTTCCTGATTCAACCCGACTGTTTCTAGATGCAACCCGACTGTTTCCTAGATTCAACCCGACTGTTTCTAGATGCTGATAACGTATGATCAGACAAAAAACATCGCTTGAACTGCAGTACTGTGACAAACTGCAGTACTTAGTTCTTTAGGAATGCCGCAGACCTTACGTAGAGATTATTATAAATTACTATAACCAACAGGCATCCACTGCAAAGATGCGTGCTACACTGCAGTGGGGATTTTGTGGGTGATGGTAATTCATCAACTTGCGCTATGTAAATACTTTTAGATACTTCCAGTGTGTATGTACTGTTCATTCGGTATACAATCAGAAACACGAGTACTGCACAAATACATTGATGATCTCTTGCAGATAAAAGATCAACTCACAAAAACTGAACTCGACAGCAATGCTTCGGCTCAACATCTCAACTGTACACCTTACACCTGCACTCAATCCAGGATTAAAGCTGCGTCATGGAAAATAGCACCTGCTACAAGGTCGCAGATTTGATAGTTCTTCCGGGCGTAGATTTTGAACAGATAATGGACGAAAGTCATCATTTGATATCAGATTCACAGTCCTCAACGAGTGGCTACTGATCCCCTGTCCATCTTTTCAGGACTGAATGGAAACCTGATAAAGATGCTTGGTGCTGCTATCAATCACTGTTGTTAATTCTGAATTCTATAGAAATACTTGATTGATAGCGCGCTAGTCGATGGTTCATTTCATTTCTAACTTTTCTTGAGTGGAGATAGTCCGCTCTTCTCCACGGTCAACATTGGGCTTTCTTATCCGTGGCGGGGATGAGCTGCTGACGTGCAGCTGGAAAGTAAACTCCGAATACGGAGAGATGCTGATTTTAACAAGGGCGTGGAATAATGATACCTGTTGTATTCCCATATCAGACCGACTTTAGACCTACCGACACAAACTCTCAGATGAGTGCTGAGAATCATTTGATACCGGTCAGTATTTCTCGTCTGGTCAGCTGGGATCGTCCACCTCCTATTGCGGACCGTAACAGATATTTTTCCTGCTATGGCACGCTCCGTTTGCACCAAGGATGATTTGAAAACTGAATAATCTCGGTAATGGTTATGTTGTGAAGTGTTTGTATAGAGCCGTTTGGTTGGTATGGCGCGGCAAAAACACGCTCACTTGAACTGCAGTACTGTGACAAACTGCAGTGCTTATAGTTCTGCCGGAAAGCTTGAGGAAGTTATTATGACAACAGGCATCATGTTACGTGCTACACTGCAAAATGTCTGAACACGTTTGATCTGTAAATACTTAGATTTCCAGTGTGTATGTACTGTTCATTCGGTATCCCCGAAGCTCGAGTACTGCACAAATACATTGATGATCTCTTGCAGATAAAGCAACTCACAAAAACTGAACTCGGTCGACAGCAATGCTTCGGTTGTTCTCAACGATCAACTGTACACCTTACACCTGCACTCACCATTCACCAGGACAAAGTGCTTCGTCATGGGGAAAATAGCACCTGCTACAATAGGTCACAGATTTGATAGTTCTTCCGGGTTTTTTCGTAGATTTTGAACAGATAATGGACGAAGGAGCTCATCATTTGCGCGCACACGCTATTCACAGGTGCGTCCTCAATGAGTGGCTGCCCACTGATCCCGGCCATCTTTTTCAGGACTATGAATGGAAAACCTGATAAAAGATGCTTCGTGCTGCTATCAATCACTGTTGGAATTCTATAGAAATACTTCGTTGATAGCGCTATATATCGATGGTTCACCGATTTCTAACTTTTCTTGGAGTGCCCGTTTAAGATAGTCCAACATCTTCTCCGGGGGTCAACATTGGACGGCTTTCTCTTATCGTAGACCGTGGCGGGGATGAGCTGCTGACGTGCAGCTGGCACAAGTAAACTCCGAATACGGAGAGATGCTGATTTTAACAAGGGCGTGGAATAATGATACCTGTTGTATTCCCATATCAGACCGACTTTAGACCTACCGACACAAACTCTCAGATGAGTGCTGAGAATCATTTGATACCAATTCAGTATTTCTCGTCTGGTCAGCTGAGATCGTCCACCGTTGCTATTGCGGACCGTAACAGATATTTTCCTGCTATGGCACGCTCCGGGTCTCCCCGCTGCGAAACCAGAAGTGCACTCGATGATTTGAAAACTGAATAATCTCATGGTTATGTTGTGAAGTGGTTTGTATAGAGCCGTTTGGTTGGTGGCGCGGCAACGGGAATAGCTGTATAGAACTTCGGGGACCTATCGGCTTCTAACGTTAAAGCGAGCCTGTTGAAGTGACAAAACATGTTTGCCTGCAAATACCTGTCTGACGGTCGATACGTATGATTTCATTAGGGTAGAACGGCAGCTCCATACTCGCACTCCCATGGCGGTGGAGCAACGACAGATGCTGGTTGAGGGCAACCGATAAACGATAGTCCCCGTTGAGTGTCACTCATTTCAGCGGTTGAAGAATTTTCTTCCAATATGCTTCGCGTGCATTTTTGCTGCTAGGGTGAGACAGCGATTAAGTGTTATGGAGAAGGAGACGCAGCATATGCGCCCACGTAAGGGAGTTGTCGAATGAGAATGGCCCACGCGGTGGATACGCACCGATGTGAGCCCGGACAGGTGCAGCCGCCGGTACCTGAATGGGATTTCCGCACCGCCATCGACAGCGAACGACGCCGGCACCGGCTGGCAGCAAGCAAAGCACTCACTGATCTGGGGTGGGAGGAGAGGGACGGCATCACGAGCAATTACCCTCAGTTGGCGACACACACACGCTATTACCGCCTGCCAAGCTCGTTTTCGAGTTTTCAGTGTCAAACACTACGCTGGCAGATGCTGGTGGGGATAGGCCGTAGTTATACACCAGCGGGACGCTGCGGAAATAGCAAGACAACTACCGCTTGGTGCGTCCTAACTGTGCTGAGGCATGCCAAAAGGAAGAGTTGCCCCAGGAAAACGCACTGGAAGCCCGCACCAAGCAGTTATACACGCCGCGGCATTGCATACTGTATCCTTGCGGGACCACACCCGTTGAAAATTTGCCAATTTCCATCAGCTGAATATTTTTCAGATCTAAACTCCTTAAAATACCAGGAAAACGACATAACGAGCACTGCTATGACAGGAACAATAAATTTATAGTGACTTTCTGCAATAAACAAGTGATAGAAGCTTGAAATATCGAAAAAACACCATTGTGACGCCCGGGAATTTTCGGTCCGCAATATTGCGTCAAGGACGTCAAAGACGCAACATTGCAGACGAGTCCCTGATCCACGCGGCGAGCGGCGGCAATGTCATCGCGGGACTTTTTCATTACGTTGGTGTATAACTACGGCCATAGGGTCAAAGAAAGCAGAAAACGGGTCCGAAATCGATAGAAACGGCCGCGAAGTGACGATTTGGTGATCCCAGTACGCCGTAAGCCACTGCGTGTCGAACGCTGAAATTCCTCGGTGCGGTAGCGGGCAATCGCGTCGGGACCAACTTCGCATACAAATGCATGACCCGCGCAGAATTGTGCGATTAGGGCGCGCTGATGCCAAATTGATAATGCTTGGCACGTCATCTATTGCAAAGCTGGATGAAAAGTCATTGTTAGTGATGGTGATGCTAGGGACTTGGACTGTTGCGATAATAGCATTGTTTTTAGAGTGGACAACCTGTTTGAACCCCTATTCACAATCTGTAGTTATCAAAATCAATGCGCTGGCGAACATTCCAGTAAAGATGCAAGTTTTTCTGCATGTCGCGCTCATCTCTCCCAAACGTCAGCTGGAAGCAAAAATATTCTGCAATAAGTATTTTTTCTCAAGTCGCAAATTTCAATGAGTTGATAGCCTCGACCACCCACAAGGATGGGATTTTTTCCTTCTTTTCTATAATGGGGAGAATAGGCACTTTGTTTTCATCTTTCAGAATTATGTACCCTCTATAGAACGTCTACATTCACATCACTCAAGGCGCGAGCGGCGCGCGCGCGACGCCTAGGCCTCCGTCTACCCTACTCTCTCTCCGTGTCTCTAACCTCCGCTCACACCAGCACGCGTAGGAACCAAGGGAATTTCGCCGTTTTATAGCCTGTACCAAGTAGGTGTCGTCGCTTCCAGTTTCCAATACCGGGCTCGCTGTTGTGATTTCCTCCATAATATTGAGACCTTGGTCTTCTTCTTCTTCTTGCAGCCACGTCGAGGGTTCTGTCATAGCTTGAGAAACTGGGCGACCAGTAATGGATTCGTCCATAGGTCCATTGTGGTCAGCGTGGTTGGTCTCCGGACAATTAAACAAATGGGCCTTGGTCAAGCAGGAACATCAGGAGTGGAAATATGCTTGCACTATCAATGTAAAACTTTGCCATTTGGATAAAAACTTTACAAAACCACTTTCGATTCCACAACACTAACCTGCAGGAAGCTCTGTGGCAACTAAATCCCCCAAAACACCGAAAAACCCATGAATGTCCGTAAAAGGATTACTTATTCCAGCAAGTTTCCACTGGGACACGCTGCGATCTTGGCGGTACACCATTTGTTACCGAAAGGTCATGGAAAACGACTAAAACCCAGTCGCCGCAATGTTGGATTTGCGCAAGCGCGCCCCAATCACACAACTCTGCGCGCGTCATGCATTTATGCAGAGTGGGTCCCGACGCGATTGTCCGCTACCTTACAGGGGAATTTCAGCGTTCGACACGCAGTGACTTACCAGTACGCCTGCTTAGCCCGCTTCGCCTCCCGTCCTCACGAGCTTGTGGCGCCGCCGACGTTTTCGATGGCAAATCGCCAAGCAACTCCGCCACGTCCGGCCTGATCGATACTCGCACAATTCACCATTAACGCGCGCTTGCGGAAACGAGCAGGGCGCGTAATTTCGTCCGCGCCCCGAACCTGTACCTACGTTAGGAACCGTTATTCAAGTTTATTCTGAGCGCTTTTCCTCGCTTTTGCTTCACTATTCGTTAACTCAAGACCAAGCAACCCCATTTTGAGTCGTACTCGAATATGATATTGCCCTCTATGGTCTCCATACAAGAAGAGTATAGCTGATCGCATTGAGCAGGTACAGAAAAGCTTCACAAACCGATGTTTCCTTAAGAAAGCTCAGTCTAGAACATCTTACGAAAAACGTTTGAAAAAGCTCGGAGCCCACACTTTAGCCCTCCGAAGCCCCCCCACCCCCACTTAGTGTTGCTGACATTGCATTCATGTACAAGTTGATGACCGAGGAATCTGATTTGAAAACTTTATGACCTTTTCGACACACCACCTATGATGGGTATAACTAGAGGGCATTCCTATCGTTTTAGATCAGGAAAATTCAAAACAGCGGCACATGCCCTCTTTCCTAGCAAGAGCTATTCGACAATGGAACAATTTTGAAAGCGGTGCATTCAGGTGGAAGCGATCTTCTTCTTTCCAGGCCTATTTAGTCGACTATTTCCAAAAACATGTTCTACATGGTGTTTCGTAGCCTTCCACAAGAGCCGCCCAGCTGATTAGATCCCACATGATATGAGCCACGGTGTTGGTGTTACTGACGCTAGTTGCTTAATTGTCTTTTTGTTCTCTTACTAACATCTAGAGCTTCTCTCGTTTGTAATAATTATTGACGACCCCCATCGGTGGATCTCAGGAAGGTTGGCGGACCAACTATGATGGTATCCGGAGCTCACGAATCACCTCTGTTTGAGCTTGCAGTGTTGGCCGGCCACTGCCCTTCCGACCGGAGCTCTCCACTCCCCCCCCCCTCCCCCGGTTTCTATGAGACTAACCACATCGGTCCTCTCCTTTTGTTTCTTGTTCCGGTTGTGTTCCTCACAAGCGTAGCCGAAATAAATGAATGAATGAATATTCATCTCGTGAATACTGCTAGAACAGGTTCGAAGTACGGCATGAACTCATGAGAGGCCTCACACGAAAACCGAAGATGTCCAGGGTTTGGGAGGCATCTAGTCTGATTTTGTAGCGAAATTCTAGCCCTTAGTTTGTGAAATTCTCCTACACCGCCTATATAACCTTCGGAACTTCACGCTTCAAATGCCGAAAAAGGGTGAAAGATAGATTCTTGCTTAGATCTATCCACCCTGTACTGATCCGTGCTACGAAAGCGGTCCCGACCGCGACAATCAGCATGGCCGTTCCTAACCCACGGCCTGTAGCATCCCCGCGGTCATATCATCCTTGACAAGGTCTTTCAGGAACAGACTCGGGGTCATCCTCAAAGACCAGCTAGAGAGTGTCGAGTAGTTATTCTATTAAAGGAGTAGACTAACGAGGAGAAAACAGCCTCCCTGAGTTCAGTGTAGCCAGCGCCGGCTGAGACTGCTGTCAACCCAGGCTGTAGCCTAATACGGAATATATCGTTACATTTATGATGAAAACTCTCTGATTTAGCGACAGCGAGGAGAATGAAGCAAAATTAGTCTTCCTTCTTTTTATTGGTGAGCTTTCGTCCTTAACGACTTTCCTTAACGACCTAAAAGTATACCCTATAATGTATTACAATTCAACAAAATCTTGTGTATTGTAAAAACATTTCATAGCATTCTAGCAGTCCTCAAATGTAATGAAATGAATTTACTCCATGTTTCCAACAAGTTCGAACAGGGGCCGAATTCGTCATTGAACTTTATCGCTGCTAGGCTGGGTAAGGGTAGGCGCCTGCCCGGAAGCGCGTATTGCCAATGAGGACGCAGACTAGCAAGATCTGGCCTAAATTCAATGACGAAATCGAGCCCAGGTGAGGGTGTTTGCTTTTGATGGTAATTTATCATCGTCTAGTTGATGATATCGTGCTACCTGCAAAAATCTCCCTCGCAGTTGGACCGCACCCGTGCGAGTCGCTGCGTCGCGTGTCTCAAAATCCGCTGTAGCACCGACAAGTTTACCCAGCCCTGGAATTTATACCACGGCTACACCGGCATGTCACTTTCCTCACTATGCGATCGTCACGGGGCCGGTTTTCATTCATGAACGAAACGGGAGTAATATTCAGCCGTGGGTATAACATACCATGGTCTTACTCTACTCTTCACCCTTAACCGCGATTCAAATTTATTCATTTATTATGCTCCGTAGAACGCTCCAATAAACAACTAGCTGCCCATTAAAGCCACAGCCCAACCTCAGAATCGAATTTTCGTTTTCCTGCTTATCTTGGAGAAAATTTTACGCTGATCACAAATGTGTCTCCAGAATCGCTCAGAAACCACTACGAACGGAGTTATGGCCCCTCAAAAATTCTGAATTTGAGCGGCGGGAAGTTCGCGGACGAGTTGTCTCGGGCCTGTTTTTTCTCGTTATTCGCAGCCATCGTTTTGAAGCAGATCACAAAATAAAGCCACACCGAAAACAAATGGAAGAACACAGATTTTGTTCAGAACCAGTCGCGCTTCTCTTCCCTATCGACACCAGAAGCTTGTCGGTGGGCGTTACCCATTTTTTCATCCGTGGGGGCGGAGTCGACTTTTTTCTTGCCTTTTCTCGCTTATTTGAGCGAATTGAGATTTAGCGCTTGGCAGAGTTGCTATTCACGACTACCGGAGCATAATATCAAAAACTACCCCTGAACTTGGACTGTGCCTTTAAGGAGAAAGATGTTCCATGCTCAGGAAAACAAAAAAAACAAAATTCAAAAAAAAAACCAACAAAAATCAATAAAGCCATCGGCAACTAGATCAATGCAGACAACAGCAACCGTAGAGAAAAGAACTAAGAGGCATCGAAGTTTGAAACACCGGCACATTTTGCAGAAATGGTTGAATATGCGTGATCATATTTTTTTAATTTCGTTTCAAAATGAAAATGCCCGTGGGACTTCATCTCTCTACAGGCCAACGAAGCTAAGGTTGCCGTGCCAGCCAGCTATGGCACATTGAACTTTACCGGAACTTCGGGTCATGGGTTTACTGGCTTCCCACATGGGACCGGTAAGGTGGCCAACCACTCTGCGGCAAGTAAAGAAGCAGTTTCGCAATATTTTCCGAGAGAAAATGCAGTTCAAGGGGGAGCACTCACTCTAAATTCGAAACCAATTCATGAAAATAGGTCGGTATTTATCAGCGGTTCCCATAAAGCACAAAATGTCCGCAGTATTTGCTAAGAGCTCGGAAAAAAAGTATCAACATTTCAAAAGATAGCCGGCTGCAACTCCATAGTCATCGCAAGTCTCATTACACCCTTCACCAATGCGACCATTTTGACGAGAAAAAACCATCAACCCAGTTGGCGTAGTAGTGTTGGTAAATAACTGAGATAGCATCGAATTCTGAATGGAAACGGTCACTGACAATTGAGGAAAAAACTGAGTTATCTACACATCCTCAATCTTTAATACATCCAAAAGATTTATCCTTTTTAGCTTTCTACGGAAACTTTGAGAATCTTTGCATGATATGAATTCAACTGGTAAAGTGTTTAGCCACCGTGCGGTACGGAAAAAGAATGAATTGTACACCAATTTATAAGAAAGCCTGTTTAGATTAGGATGGTGAAGCGCGAATCCGCCCGTTCTTCCGTTGCACGGCTTAAACACCCAGTACTTACTAGCTCTGAGTCTTACTTCCATGCGAATAATGCGGAAGCAGAAGACCAAATCATGCACCACTATTTTGTACTTCAGGCTTCTCATATTGAGCGCGCGGAGACGATCTCTATAAGAAGGAAGTCCCTCAGGGTAGTTTGAATTCGGGAAGGCTCGATAAAATACCAATCTTGTGAATGTTTGTTGAACTCTTTCCAACATCCAGGTCTTCTTTTTCATTATTGGGTTCCATGCGGGTGATTTTGTACAACGTGGTTAAAACTGAAGGCTCATTAACTTCAACAGTTCTCAAAATCATAAACAGAGCTCTTGTAACTTTGTTTACAACACTTTCTACGTGTTTGCCTAACTTCAGTGAGTTATCGATCAAAATACCGAGATCCCTGACACAAGTTTCCATCTTCAAGCTACAGCCATCTACATTGTATGCCTAAGGGCGAAGTAGGACCCAAAGTGAAAGAAAACTGTTTTGGACAGGTTGACAGGAAGTTCCCACTCATAGGACCACTCCAGCATTCTCTGGATTGAGAGGCACAGATAAGCATGAGCTGTATTTTGATCATTCAAATCATACGCACAGTATATCTTGATGTCGTCTGCAAACATCTTTACTTCGACACCAGGATTTGCTTTGGGTACCCCAGGAAGGTCAGCTGTGTATGCAAGGAATAGAAGTGGCGAAAGAGCTCCGCCCTGAGGTACACAGCTTGGACACAAGTGACGGTCAGAATAAGCCTCGCCTACTTTGACCTTCATATGTTTATTGTTCAAGTATGATCTCAACCAGTTCAGTAGTTGCCCGCGTATTCCTAGAGATTCAAGTTTGTGAAGAAGTTTGGAGTGACTGACCTTGTCGAACGCTTTGGATAAATGGAAAAATATTATATCCACTGATTTTCCCTTATTCACAGCCCCTAGCCAGTCGAAAAGGGAATCGGAAACTAATGTTGTCGTGGATGCACCTGGGAAAAAGCCGTGTTGTTCCACTGGTAGAATTTTTTTTGACGCGTAAACCACTCCAAAAGTCTTTGACAGATGATTTTCTCAAGAACTTTTCCTGCGAATGGACAAATACTTATTGGTCTAAACTGCGATATTGAAGATGCGTCTGGGCATTTTGGAATCGGGTCCACAATTGCATCACGCCAAATGTCTGGAACCTTTCCAAAGGCTAGAGAAGCATTAAAGACGAAAGTCAGAGGATGTTGTAGAGCAAGAGCACAGTTTTTAAAAACGATCTGCGGCATGCCATCATATGTACAAGAAAGTGAAGACTTTAGGCTTTCCAGCACCTTCAGAACGTCAGAAGGGCTTAGCATAATATCAGGGCAGCGTGTCGAAACACCAAAAGTCTAAGAGGACTCTCGAAAGTTGAACTGTGAGATGTCTTCGTCGCTTCTTGTGACGAAAACTGAAGCAAAATAGATTCCTAGTGCCTTTGCCTTGTCTGATCAGTGTACAAAGGCCTATTTTCTTCGCTGTATATCACAGAAGGTTTCAGAAACAGCTTTGATTTTGGATTTCAAATAATTATAGAAGGCATCCCAATTAAGTCCTATCAAACGACGCTCGCGATTAGCCGTATACTTTTTCACGTGGAAATTTATGTCCTTGCGACCTTTTTTGTACAAATGATGTTCTAACGGATTTGAAAGAGTCGAGAAAAGCCGAGATTTCTGCTCTATCAGATTCTTAATATGCTGAGGATATTGAGATTGCTTGGCTCTACTATACCGAAAAGAGACGCTTTCAGCGAATTGATCGTACATTACTAAACTGAAACGATAATAAAGTTCGTCAACACTAGCGTAGTTATTGAAAACTTGGAACCAATCAATCGAGTTGAGGTTTTCATTGAGCTTTGAATAGTCTACTCGTCCATACATAGGCTCAGGCAAATCCAATTGATCACTCTCATGAAATAATGTTTTAAAGAAAATAACGTTGTGATCCGAACCACCAAAGGAGGAGATACGCCGATATTGGTTATAATTGAATCACTTGCCAAAACTAAATCTAAAAGGGAACTATTCCCGGTGTTTGTAGGAACCAGCTGTTTGAGACCACAACGTGTGAAAGCTGTCTTGAATTTGTTTTCAGTCGCAGACTTCTGTTTTTCACTGAACCAGTTGATGGGTTAGCTTGGGGTTGGTATGTGCGTACAGTCGCGTAGAGTTTGTGCAACCTCATCACACCCCACTCATTGGATGGATTAGATTGGCATTTTGTTATCATAAGTTGGAGCGCAATACCGCACTGGTGCGCGATATTTTCCAAGTAAAGCAAAACCCTAGTCTCTTAGGGTATCTCGCACCCTACTCTATACCCCTGTTTTGAGGGTATGGTTTACGATGAATCACAGGTTGATGGTGACACTCTAGTCTTTACCCCCTTATACCGCGCTATACTCGTTCATGAATCTGGCCCGGTGTCAGAGCAGGTAGACTCTGGTTCATTGCAGATGAACCCCTGTTTTCAACTGTCACAGCGAGAAGCGGTGGCTTTTCGTTGAAACCTCCTTATCACTAGTTATATTTCACTGAGGCTCACCGCTCCACTACTGGTGATAATCGAAATCCTAGGGGTTTGCCAGAGTCTACCTGAAACTTTGCCGCCTTTGGAATCTAGGCCATAGTCATCTTCGAAAAGGAGTTCCTTTCGTGATTGTTTCGGGGTTTTTCGACGGACACGTGGGAATTCTATAGAAAAGGAAAAGGTGATCGCGAATCGCATTGACTTCTTGTACATGAAAGTTTTGAGCGATTTCGAGCTAGATTATTTTGTCATTCATCATCCATCAGTAGAATTTGTTCCCTCAGAGTAAAGAAACGATTTAAAAAAAACAGAGAAAGGACAAAGACCACCAGAGATGAGTTTTCGTACCTGTCCATGTGAATATAGTTTCTGCAAGAAATGGTGAAAAATGATCAAGAAGAGCTTCCATGCATTACAAGATTGCGGCGACATAGCAAGAACATTCGATTAGTACAAAGATTAGGTTGTAGGTCTCCGTTTTCTGCTTCGGAGAAAGGGACAACGAAGGGTAGCAGTGTGGCGGTGGAGCAAAGACTGGCCGAAATGGAACGGGCCTTGAAGCGGCTCGACAACATCGAGCTCTCCGTGGCAAAGTGAGGCTGAAACTGTCTACTGAATAAGCATCGGCTAGGTTAGTGTATTTTCAGACTCTCAATGCAAATGAACGAATCTTCGGCTAACGATACGAAAGCTTCGTCAACAGGAATGTCTGAAATGTCCGCTGCGAATCTCTACGGATGCCAAGAAATCAACGAAATTTTTTCGGAGGTGGGCAAATATAAAATGGTGCAAACCTAGGGGGAGGGGGCTCAGAAAGAATAAATGGTCAGCTATCAGAAATCCGAAAACTTTTATGGAGTTTATAAAATGGCAGCGAACTCTGTCTTTGACGGGGGGGGGCGAACTCAAGATTTTTTTTTCCAAAAACTGACATCATATGCTCGATATGACTATCATTCAGTGTTGTCTCTGCAATTCTATAGAAATACTTTGATTGATAGCGTTTTCAATCGGCCATTCATTTCATTTCTGTCTTGACTTCTGGAAGGCCCACCCCCCTTTCAGGATAGTACCCAAAAGCGATTGATAACGCTATCAGATGTCTGAAATTGGCAGAAATTTTCATTTTTATGAGAGCATTTTGAGCGTCCTCCCACTAGGTTCGCGCCAGAAAAGTTCCATTTTCTGAGAGTGGGAAATGTTGTAACGGTTGCAGACGCAAGCGGAGCTTCAAAGAGCCAGAAATGCCATTTCACGGATGCTCGCCATGCCGGCTGTGTATTCGATGCGAATGAAAGTCGAAGGGATCAAAAACCGAGGAGAACTGGAAACCCTCGGCAAACTGATCGATCGATTTCTCGTGAAGCTGAAAAACTCGGTGAGCAGCTTCAATCTGACTTCTTACGACCCACATTGTTCTAAAATGTTTGAATGTCAGCCCAATTCAACATAATTCTGGGAGTGATTCTCCCTGTAGATAGTGAAGAAGTGTATGCCACTGCAAACCGCAGCTAGTCAGCACGTCAAAGCAGAACTGAGACAGCGCCCATACGTGGCGAGAGCGGGCGCTCCCGCTGTTGTGCGCCTCTCGACGCTCCTCAACGCTGCCTGCAAATTAACACAAGCAAACACCCCTGCCTTGTGTTGATTCGATTGAAAAGTTTGATCGGGTGATCAATCGCTCAAATCGTCGCAATGGCTGATGATTTCCCACGGTTTTCAACGTCCGTGGTGGGATTATGAAAAACAAGAGGAGTGGTTTTGATACAGGTTTAATGCCACCTGCTTTAGTGATGGAGCAGTAAGCTTGAAACTTGCTGCTTGCTTGGTGGTGCTGGCGCAAGCGCGCGAGAGCGAGAAGGGGAGGGCGCGCGAGAAGGAGCGCCTGTGAGCGGCTGGCGAATCGTATGCCCACGATGACCATCGATTTTGCGTAATCGCACGCTCGCCACGTATGGACGGAGCCTGAGATGAGCAACCGCCGCTAATCGGATCGTCGGCGGCCATTCATATCCCAACTGTGCTATCCATCCACCCTGTTACCTCCAGGGGGTGCGTTCCAAGAACATTCCCATGGCAAAACGCGTTCCATGGGAAACGTGGCCACGGCCACGTGGAAGCAATTTTCAGTTGGTAATTCGCATCCAAGGAAAAGCAAATGTGTCGATGGAAAGGTTGTTTTTCCTTCCACAGCGTTCAAACGTTCTTGGAACGCACCCTGCTTCCAGCACTCGGACAGAAAATAGGGCTGACCGCTCGCAACAATAGGACCGACCGCGGGATCGGCGACGTTCCGACCGCATCATTGCGAGCGTTCCGACCGGTATTCAGCCGCGGTCAGTACGAAAGTGAGCGCGTTCCGAACGCAAATCTGCATCACGGCGCTTTGCGTTCGGACCGCGGGCAAGTATGATATCACGGCGCCCTTCCGATGGGAGGGGCTCAGAACAGCGCAATACGCCAACAGGAGATCCTACAATCATGGTGCCCACTACTGGCTATTACAGTATGAAATAGCCAGTACTGGATATCACGATTGGGGGACTCGATGCTAGCGTATTGCATAACAACATAACACGAAAATGATAAAACACAAATTTATTACCAAATTAATCACTTGATGGTACATCAATTAGTAATGAAACGATAATTGTGAAACAAATTGTGTTTGTTCACAATAATGGCTAACGGTTATACATAAAAATATGCAACGAAATACATTACATGATCGAGTTCCAAAAAATGACTTCAAATACTTGAATAAAAAAACGCATTGGAAGTATGGGCAATTTGAATTTCAGAATCCGAAAATAGTGCACGTGGTTATAAATTGATTATAAATGTGATTATAAATGTCAAATATTCGAAAAAACAAGTGAAAATAAATTTTAGTAACTGAAAACGTATTTCCTCGAACTGCGAATTCCCTTTTTGTGTCCTATCCAGTCAAGTGATTCATATTTTGAATGTTATTACTGTAAAAATCTAATCCGCATTCATTTATTGTGCTTCCACGCTGTTACATGAAAATTATGTTTCGAACAACACGGTTTCCAATTATTTCAAATCATCTTTCAAAAATTGTGAACCCTAAAAATAAAACTTTTACAGCGCACAAAAGTGAAGTCATCAAAACTGAGAACCCAAGTGGTAACTGATCAATGTTTTCCAAGGACACAGATACCCAAACCGCGTTTAAAAACAATAGAGCTAACTATAAGACTGACTGCACATTCGAGATTCCCTACAGCAAAGAAGCGAAATTGATATCATTAAACGAGATAATGGTAGTAGGGCATGTTATAGGGCTAGTAGAACTTACAAATATCTCCCCATGTGAAACTAAGTGGGCATCTACAAAACCCGCACTAAGTTTTGTAAAAACGGGGAGCATCTGGCAAACTTGGCAAAAAAACGTCCGATGCATGTAACTTATTTGAAGTGATTTTTTCGAATTCTGAAAACGCTAGCATATTCGCAGATAAAAAAAGCTACTTAAACGCAGCATTCACGATGATCATCCTCGTTGACTTTCCACAGTGAAATGATAGGCGAGAAGGATCCTAGGCTCCCAGTGTCGAAAGAACGGTAGAAAACGAGCCAGGAGCGGCAAAATAGCGGCTGCAAACAAGCGTATTGGTGCCCCAGACACGGCTGGTGCCCCAGATCCGCCTCTCGGAATGAACAAATGAAGACTCAGATTACAGGAATGATCAAGTCCAGGAAGTGCTGATAAGTGAGCTGTTTGCTTCATTGCACTGATAGGTATAATCCTCCTAGCGGTCAATTCCTCCACGCCCAAAAATCAACGTAAACAAGAGAGAGCCTATTTTTGCTCAAAAACGCGTATTTCGGTCCTTTTTAAGCATGCCTTGCTATATAGGGCACCAGACCTTCCGTGAGCCGTGGAGATATCGGAAGTGAAATTTATCGTGAACCCTGCCTTTCATTATGCGACTTTTAGGCCGAAGATCCCTGAATTCGCTTTGTTTTTGAAGGAAATAGTTTTTTCAACCGTTTTTCAAAAGCATCGCGAGCGGCAAAATGCGGCGATATTTTGAGCTGTATTTGTAAAAGTAGTGTAAGAGAAATCTGTATGCTTTCTTCATAAATTAGGTGTAAATGAGAGAATCTCAAGGTTTGTTTGGGTTGAATTTTCGAAAACTGTCCGGGGTTCTCGCAACAAAACTCCGACTTTTCATGTAGTTCTCAAGCGTGTTTAATGAAGGATTTCGAGAATTCAACCAACAAACCTCGAGATTCTCACCTGCACCTAATTTATGAAGAAAGCATACAGATCGCTCTCCCATTACTCTTGCAAAGACTGCTCAAAATTTCGCCGCACTTCGCAGCGCACGAGGTTTTTATAAACAATCGCAAAATAAATTTCCTTCAAAAACAAAGCGATTTTAGGGATAGTCGGCCCACAAGTCGCATATTTAAGTAGCAATTTCATGTGTGAGTATGACAGCGTTTTCAGTAGTCAAAAAAGTCTTCCTTCAAAAAAGTTACATGCAATAGACGTTTTTTTTGCCAAGTTTGCCAGATGCTCCCTGTTTTTACAAAACATAGCGCGGGTATTGTAGCTCTCCCATTCTTGCCATTTTTCTCAGCCAATTTTTGTCGATACATTCCACAAAATGATGACTTTTCACTTTGAAAGGCTGGAGTAACCGATCTCGGAATGGATGGAACATTGTTATTGAAATAACACTTTAATTAGCCAAATAGGAAGACGCCATCTAAATATTGAACAATTTGTGAATGTTATAGGTACAATGCCGCCGCTATCTAAGGGTAAAAAATACACGAAGTGGACAATGAAAGGCTTATAACAAAGTTTGGCATAAATTTTGAGTGGTGAATATTTTAGTCCCGCCTAATCCCTACAACT
>JAPDOI010001864.1:0-130943 GCA_029168955.1 Aplectana chamaeleonis | reverse complement strand
CTTGATTACTGATGACGTCATCGGGACGTCGTGAAAAGTGCTTCGGGCTTCTGATGACGTCATCGGGACACCGTGAAGAGTGCTTCGGGCTTCTGATGACGTCATCGAGATATCGTGAAAAGTGCTTCGGGATTCTGATGACGTCATCGGGACGTCGTGAAAAGTGGTTCGGGCTTCTGATGACGTCATCGGGACGTCGTGAAAAGTGCTTCGGGCTTCTGATGACTGATGACGTCAACGGGACGTCGTGAAAAGTGCTTCGGGTTTCTGATGACGTCATCGGGACGTCGTGAAAAGTGCATCTGGCTTCTGATGACGTCATCGGGACGTCGTGAAAAGTGCATCCGACTTCTGATGACGTCATCGGGACGTCGTGAAAAGTGCTTCGGGCTTCTGATGACGTCATCGGGACGTCGTGAAAAGTGCATCTGGCTTCTGATGACGTCATCGGGACGTCGTGAAAAGTGCGTCGGGCTTGATGACTGATGACGTCATCGGGACGTCGTGAAAAGTGCTTCGGGCTTCTGATGACGTCATCGGGACGTCGTGAAAAGTGCATCTGGCTTCTGATGACGTCATCGGGACGTCGTGAAAAGTGCATCTGGCTTCTGATGACGTCATCGGGACGTCGTGAAAAGTGCTTCGGGCTTCTGATGACGTCATCGGGACGTCGTGAAAAGTGCATCTGGCTTCTGATAACGTCATCGGGACATCGTGAAGAGTGCTTCGGGCTTCTGATGACGTCATCGGGACGTCGTGAAAAGTGCATCTGGCTTCTGATGACGTCATCGGGACGTCGTGAAAAGTGCTTCGGGCTTCTGATGACTGATGACGTCATCGGGACGTCGTGAAAAGTGCTTCGGGCTCCTGATGACTGGTGACGTCATCGGGACGTCGTGAAAAGTGCTTCGGGCTTCTGATGACGTCATCGGGACGTCGTGAAAAGTGCATCTGGCTTCTGATGACGTCATCGGGATATCGTGAAAAGTGCTTCGGGCTTTTTATGACGTCATCGGGACGTCGTGAAAAGTGCTTCGGGCTTCTGATGACGTCATCGGGACGTCGTGAAAAGTGCTTCGGGCTTCTGATGACTGATGACGTCATCGGGACGTCGTGAAAAGTGCTTCGGGCTTCTGATGACTGATGACGTCATCGGGACGTCGTGAAAAGTGCATCTGGCTTCTGATGACGTCATCGGGACATCGTGAAGAGTGCTTCGGGCTTCTGATGACGTCATCGGGATATCGTGAAAAGTGCTTCGGGATTCTGATGACGTCATCGGGATATCGTGAAAAGTGCTTCGGGCTTCTGATGACTGATGACGTCATCGGGACGTCGTGAAAAGTGCATCTGGCTTCTGATGACGTCATCGGGACATCGTGAAGAGTGCGTCTGGCTTCTAATGACGTCATCGGGACGTCGTGAAAAGTGCATCTGGCTTCTGATGACGTCATCGGGACGTCGCGAAAAGTGCTTCGGGCTTCTGATGACGTCATCGGAACGTCGTGAAAAGTGCTTCGGGCTTCTGATGACGTCATCGGGACGTCGTGAAAAGTGCATCTGGCTTGATGACTGATGACGTCATCGGACGTCGTGAAAAGTGCTTCGGGCTTGATGACTGATGACGTCATCGGGACGTCGTGAAAAGTGCTTCGGGCTTCTGATGACGTCATCGGGACGTCGTGAAAAGTGCTTCGGGCTTCTGATGACGTCATCGGGACGTCGTGAAAAGTGCTTCGGGCATCTGATGACGTCATCGAGACGTCGTGAAAAGTGTATCTGGCTTCTGATGACGTCATCTGGACGTCGTGAAAAGTGCTTCGGGCTTCTGATGACGTCATCGGGACGTCGTGAAAAGTGCTTCGGGCTTCTGATGACGTCATCGGGACGTCGTGAAAAGTGCTTCGGGCTTCTGATGACGTCATCGGGACGTCGTGAAAAGTGCATCTGGCTTCTGATGACGTCATCGGGACGTCGTGAAAAGTGCTTCGGGCTTCTGATGACGTCATCGGGACGTCGTGAAAAGTGCTTCGGGCTTCTGATGACGTCATCGGGACGTCGTGAAAAGTGCTTCGGGCTTCTGATGACTGATGACGTCATCGGGACGTCGTGAAAAGTGCTTCGGACTTCTGATGACGTCATCGGGACGTCGTGGAAAGTGCATCTGGCTTCTGATGACGTCATCGGGACGTCGTGAAAAGTGCATCTGGCTTCTGATGACGTCATCGGGACGTCGTGAAAAGTGCTGCGGGCTCCTGATGACTGATGACGTCAACGGGACGTCGTGAAAAGTGCTTCGGGCTTCTGATGACGTCATCGGGACGTCGTGAAAAGTGCATCTGGCTTCTGATGACGTCATCGGGACGTCGTGAAAAGTGCTTCGGGCTTCTGATGACTGATGACGTCATCGGGACGTCGTGAAAAGTGCTTCGGGCTTCTGATGACGTCATCGGGACGTCGCGAAAAGTGCTTCGGGCTTCTGATGACGTCATCGGGACGTCGTGAAAAGTACTTCGGGCTTCTGATGACGTCATCGGGACGTCGTGAAAAGTGCATCTGGCTTCTGATGACGTCATCGGGACGTCGTGAAAAGTGCATCTGGCTTCTGATGACGTCATCGGGACGTCGTGAAAAGTGCTTCGGGCTTCTGATGACTGATGACATCATCGGGACGTCGTGAAAAGTGCTTCGGGCTTCTGATGACGTCATCGGGACGTCGTGAAAAGTGCATCTGGCTTCTGATGACGTCATCGGGACGTCGTGAAAAGTGCTTCGGGCTTCTGATGACGTCATCGGGACGTCGTGAAAAGTGCTTCGGGCTTCTGATGACGTCATCGGGACGTCGTGAAAAGTGCATCTGGCTTCTGATGACGTCATCGGGACGTCGTGAAAAGTGCTTCGGGCTTCTGGTGACTGATGACGTCATCGGGACGTCGTGAAAAGTGCTTCTGGCTTCTGATGACTGATGACGCCATCGGGACGTCGTGAACAGTGCTTCTGGCTTCTGATGACGTCATCGGGACGTCGTGAAAAGTGCATCTGGCTTCTGATGACGTCATCGGGACGTCGTGAAAAGTGCTTCGGGCTTCTGATGACGTGAGCGGGACGTCGTGAAAAGGGCTTCGGCTTTGATGACGTCATCGGACGTCGAAAAGTGCATCTGGCTTCTAATGACGTCATCGGGACGTCGTGAAAAGTGCTTCGGGCTTCTGATGACGTCATCGGGACGTCGTGAAAAGTGCATCTGGCTTCTGATGACGTCATCGGGACGTCGTGAAAAGTGCATCTGGCTTCTGATGACGTCATCGGGACGTCGTGAAAAGTGCTTCGGGCTTCTGATGACTGATGACGTCATCGGGACGTCGTGAAAAGTGCTTCGGGCTTCTGATGACGTCATCGGGACGTCGTGAAAAGTGCATCTGGCTTCTGATGACGTCATCGGGACGTCGTGAAAAGTGCTTCGGGCTTCTGATGACGTCATCGGGACGTCGTGAAAAGTGCATCTGGCTTCTGATGACGTCATCGGGACGTCGTGAAAAGTGCTTCGGGCTTCTGATGACTGATGACGTCATCGGGACGTCGTGAAAAGTGCTTCGGGCTTCTGATGACTGATGACGTCATCGGGACGTCGTGAAAAGTGCATCTGGCTTCTAATGACGTCATCGGGGCGTCGGGAAAAGTGCATCTGGCTGCTGATGACGTCATCGGGACGTCGTGAAAAGTGCTTCGGGCTTGATGACTGATGACGTCATCGGGACGTCGTGAAAAGTGCTTCGGGCTTGATGACTGATGACGTCATCGGGACGTCGTGAAAAGTGCATCTGGCTTCTGATGACGTCATCGGGACGTCGTGAAAAGTGCTTCTGGCTTCTGATGACGTCATCGGGACGTCGTGAAAAGTGCATCTGGCTTCTGATGACGTCATCGGGACGTCGTGAAAAGTGCTTCGGGCTTCTGATGACGTCATCGGGACGTCGTGAAAAGTGCTTCGGGCTTCTGATGACGTCATCGGGACGTCGTGAAAAGTGCATCTGGCTTCTGATGACGTCATCGGGACGTCGTGAAAAGTGCATCTGGCTTCTGATGACGTCATCGGGACGTCGTGAAAAGTGCTTCGGGCTTCTGATGACTGATGACGTCATCGGGACGTCGTGAAAAGTGCTTCGGGCTTCTGATGACGTCATCGGGACGTCGTGAAAAGTGCATCTGGCTTCTGATGACGTCATCGGGACGTCGTGAAAAGTGCATCTGGCTTCTGATGACGTCATCGGGACGTCGTGAAAAGTGCTTCGGGCTTCTGATGACGTCATCGGGACATCGTGAAGAGTGCTTCGGGCTTCTGATGACGTCATCGGGATATCGTGAAAAGTGCTTCGGGATTCTGATGACGTCATCGGGACGTCGTGAAAAGTGCATCTGGCTTCTGATGACGTCATCGGGACGTCGTGAAAAGTGCTTCGGGCTTCTGATGACTGATGACGTCATCGGGACGTCGTGAAAAGTGCTTCGGGCTTCTGATGACGTCATCGGGACGTCGTGAAAAGTGCATCTGGCTTCTGATGACGTCATCGGGACATCGTGAAGAGTGCTTCGGGCTTCTGATGACGTCATCGGGATATCGTGAAAAGTGCTTCGGGATTCTGATGACGTCATCGGGACGTCGTGAAAAGTGTATCTGGCTTCTGTTGACGTCATCGGGACGTCGTGAAAAGTGCTTCGGGCTTCTGATGACTGATGACGTCATCGGGACGTCGTGAAAAGTGCTTCGGGCTTCTGATGACTGATGACGTCATCGGGACGTCGTGAAAAGTGCATCTGGCTTCTGATGACGTCATCGGGACGTCGTGAAAAGTGCATCTGGCTTCTGATGACGTCATCGGGACGTCGTGAAAAGTGCATCTGGCTTCTGATGACGTCATCGGGACGTCGTGATTGATGACGTGGTGCTTCTGGCTTCTGATGACGTCATCGGGACGTCGTGAAAAGTGCATCTGGCTTCTGATGACGTCATCGGTACATCGTGAAAAGTGCATCTGGCTTCTGATGCCGTCATCGGGACGTCGTGAAAAGTGCTTCGGGTTTCTGATGACTGATGACGTCATCGGGACGTCGTGAAAAGTGCTTCGGGCTTCTGATGACGTCATCGGGACGTCGTGAAAAGTGCATCTGGCTTCTGATGACGTCATCGGGACGTCGTGAAAAGTGCATCTGGCTTCTGATGACGTCATCGGGACGTCGTGAAAAGTGCTTCGGGCTTCTGATGACTCATGACGTCATCGGGACGTCGTGAAAAGTGCATCTGGCTTCTGATGAAGTCATCGGGACGTCGTGAAAAGTGCATCTGGCTTCTGATGACATCGTCGAGACGTCGTGAAGAGTGCTTCGGGCTTCTGTTGACGTCATCGGGACGTCGTGAAAAGTGCATCTGGCTTCTGATGACGTCATCGGGACGTCGTGAAAAGTGCATCTGGCTTCTGATGACGTCATCGGGACGTCGTGAAAAGTGCTTCGGGCTTCTGATGACTGATGACGTCATCGGGACGTCGTGAAAAGTGCTTCGGGCTTCTGATGACGTCATCGGGACGTCGTGAAAAGTGCTTCGGGCTTCTGATGACGTCATCGGGACGTCGTGAAAAGTGCATCTGGCTTCTGATGACGTCATCGGGACGTCGTGAAAAGTGCTTCGGGCTTCTGATGACTGATGACGTCATCGGGACGTCGTGAAAAGTGCTTCGGGCTTCTGATGACGTCATCGGGACGTCGTGAAAAGTGCATCTGGCTTCTGATGACGTCATCGGGACATCGTGAAGAGTGCTTCGGGCTTCTGATGACGTCATCGGGACGTCGTGAAAAGTGCTTCGGGCTTCTGATGACGTCATCGGGACGTCGTGAAAAGTGCTTCGGGCTTCTGATGACTGATGACGTCATCGGGACGTCGTGAAAAGTGCTTCGGGCTTCTGATGACTGATGACGTCATCGGGACGTCGTGAAAAGTGCATCTGGCTTCTGATGACGTCATCGGGACGTCGTGAAAAGTGCATCTGGCTTCTGATGACGTCATCGGGACGTCGTGAAAAGTGCTTCGGGCTTCTGATGACGTCATCGGGACGTCGTGAAAAGTGCTTCTGGCTTCTGATGACGTCATCGGGACGTCGTGAAAAGTGCTTCGGGCTTCTGATGACGTCATCGGGACGTCGTGAAAAGTGCATCTGGCTTCTGATGACGTCATCGGGACGTCGTGAAAAGTGCTTCGGGCTTCTGATGACTGATGACGTCATCGGGACGTCGTGAAAAGTGCTTCGGGCTTCTGATGACGTCATTGGGACGTCGTGAAAAGTGCTTCGGGCTTCTGATGACGTCATCGGGACGTCGCGAAAAGTGCATCTGGCTTCTGATGACGTCATCGGGACGTCGTGAAAAGTGCTTCGGGCTTCTGATGACGTCATCGGGACGTCGTGAAAAGTGCTTCGGGCTTCTGATGACGTCATCGGGACGTCGTGAAAAGTGCATCTGGCTTCTGATGACGTCATCGGGACGTCGTGAAAAGTGCATCTGGCTTCTGATGACGTCATCGGGACGTCGTGAAAAGTGCTTCGGGCTTCTGATGACTGATGACGTCATCGGGACGTCGTGAAAAGTGCTTCGGGCTTCTGATGACGTCATCGGGACGTCGTGAAAAGTGCATCTGGCTTCTGATGACGTCATCGGGACATCGTGAAGAGTGCTTCGGGCTTCTGATGACGTCATCGGGATATCGTGAAAAGTGCTTCGGGATTCTGTTGACGTCATCGGGACGTCGTGAAAAGTGCTTCGGGCTTCTGATGACGGATGACGTCATCGGGACGTCGTGAAAAGTGCTTCGGGCTTCTGATGACTGGTGACGTCATCGGGACGTCGTGAAAAGTGCTTCGGGCTTCTGATGACGTCATCGGGACGTCGTGAAAAGTGCATCTGGCTTCTGATAACGTCATCGGGACATCGTGAAGAGTGCTTCGGGCTTCTGTTGACGTCATCGGGACGTCGTGAAAAGTGCTTCGGGCTTCTGATGACTGATGACGTCATCGGGACGTCGTGAAAAGTGCTTCGGGCTTCTGATGACTGATGACGTCATCGGGACGTCGTGAAAAGTGCATCTGGCTTCTGATGACGTCATCGGGACGTCGTGAAAAGTGCTTCGGGCTTCTGATGACGTCATCGGGACGTCGTGAAAAGTGCTTCGGGCTTCTGATGACGTCATCGGGACGTCGTGAAAAGTGCATCTGGCTTCTGATGACGTCATCGGGACGTCGTGAAAAGTGCATCTGGCTTCTGATGACGTCATCGGGACGTCGTGAAAAGTGCTTCGGGCTTCTGATGACGTCATCGGGACGTCGTGAAAAGTGCTTCGGGCTTCTGATGACGTCATCGGGACGTCGTGAAAAGTGCATCTGGCTTCTGATGACGTCATCGGGACGTCGTGAAAAGTGCATCTGGCTTCTGATGACGTCATCGGGACGTCGTGAAAAGTGCATCTGGCTTCTGATGACGTCATCGGGACGTCGTGAAAAGTGCTTCGGGCTTCTGATGACCGATGACGTCATCGGGACGTCGTGAAAAGTGCTTCGGGCTTCTGATGCCGTCATCGTGACGTCGTGAAAAATGCTCCTGGCTTCTGATGACGTCATCGGGACGTCGTGAAAAGTGCATCTGGCTTCTGATGACGTCATCGGGACGTCGTGAAAAGTGCTTCGGGCTTCTGATGACCGATGACGTCATCGGAACGTCGTGAAAAGTGCTTCGGGCTTCTGATGACGTCATCGGGACGTCGTGAAAAGTGCATCTGGCTTCTGATGACGTCATCGGGACGTCGTGAAAAGTGCATCTGGCTTCTGATGACGTCATCGGGACGTCGTGAAAAGTGCTTCGGGCTTCTGATGACGTCATCGGGACGTCGTGAAAAGTGCATCTGGCTTCTGATGACGTCATCGGGACGTCGTGAAAAGTGCATCTGGCTTCTGATGACGTCATCGGGACGTCGTGAAAAGTGCTTCGGGCTTCTGATGACTGATGACGTCATCGGGACGTCGTGAAAAGTGCTTCGGGCTTCTGATGACGTCATCGGGACGTCGTGAAAAGTGCTTCTGCTTTCTGATGACGTCATCGGGACGTCGTGAAAAGTGCATCTGGCTTCTGATGACGTCATCGGGACGTCGTGAAAAGTGCTTCGGGCTTCTGATGACGTCATCGGGACGTCGTGAAAAGTGCTTCGGGCTTCTGATGACTGATGACGTCATCGGGACGTCGTGAAAAGTGCATCTGGCTTCTGATGACGTCATCGGGACGTCGTGAAAAGTGCATCTGGCTTCTGATGACGTCATCGGGACATCGTGAAGAGTGCTTCGGGCTTCTGATGACGTCATCGGGATATCGTGAAAAGTGCTTCGGGATTCTGATGACGTCATCGGGACGTCGTGAAAAGTGTATCTGGCTTCTGTTGACGTCATCGGGACGTCGTGAAAAGTGCTTCGGGCTTCTGATGACTGATGACGTCATCGGGACGTCGTGAAAAGTGCTTCGGGCTTCTGATGACTGATGACGTCATCGGGACGTCGTGAAAAGTGCATCTGGCTTCTGATGACGTCATCGGGACGTCGTGAAAAGTGCTTCGGGCTTCTGATGACGTCATCGGGACGTCGCGAAAAGTGCTTCGGGCTTCTGATGACGTCATCGGGACGTCGTGAAAAGTGCTTCGGGCTTCTGATGACTGATGACGTCATCGGGACGTCGTGAAAAGTGTATCTGGCTTCTGTTGACGTCATCGGGACGTCGTGAAAAGTGCTTCGGGCTTCTGATGACTGATGACGTCATCGGGACGTCGTGAAAAGTGCATCTGGCTTCTGATGACGTCATCGGGACGTCGTGAAAAGTGCATCTGGCTTCTGATGACGTCATCGGGACGTCGTGAAAAGTGCATCTGGCTTCTGATGACGTCATCGGGACGTCGTGAAAAGTGCTTCGGGCTTCTGATGACTGATGACGTCATCGGGACGTCGTGAAAAGTGCTTCGGGCTTCTGATGACGTCATCGGGACGTCGTGAAAAGTGCTTCGGGCTTCTGATGACGTCATCGGGACGTCGTGAAAAGTGCATCTGGCTTCTGATGACGTCATCGGGACGTCGTGAAAAGTGCTTCGGGCTTCTGATGACTGATGACGTCATCGGGACGTCGTGAAAAGTGCTTCGGGCTTCTGATGACGTCATCGGGACGTCGTGAAAAGTGCATCTGGCTTCTGATGACGTCATCGGGACGTCGTGAAAAGTGCATCTGGCTTCTGATGACGTCATCGGGACGTCGTGAAAAGTGCATCTGGCTTCTGATGACGTCATCGGGACGTCGTGAAAAGTGCTTCGGGCTTCTGATGACTGATGACGTCATCGGGACGTCGTGAAAAGTGCTTCGGGCTTCTGATGACGTCATCGGGACATCGTGAAGAGTGCTTCGGGCTTCTGATGACGTCATCGGGATATCGTGAAAAGTGCTTCGGGATTCTGATGACGTCATCGGGACGTCGTGAAAAGTGTATCTGGCTTCTGATGACTGATGACGTCATCGGGACGTCGTGAAAAGTGCTTCGGGCTTCTGATGACTGATGACGTCATCGGGACGTCGTGAAAAGTGCTTCGGGCTTCTGATGACGTCATCGGGACGTCGTGAAAAGTGCATCTGGCTTCTGATGACGTCATCGGGACATCGTGAAGAGTGCTTCGGGCTTCTGATGACGTCATCGGGATATCGTGAAAAGTGCTTCGGGCTTCTGATGACGTCATCGGGACGTCGTGAAAAGTGCATCTGGCTTCTGATGACGTCATCGGGACGTCGTGAAAAGTGTATCTGGCTTCTGTTGACGTCATCGGGACGTCGTGAAAAGTGCTTCGGGCTTCTGATGACTGATGACGTCATCGGGACGTCGTGAAAAGTGCTTCGGGCTTCTGATGACTGATGACGTCATCGGGACGTCGTGAAAAGTGCTTCGGGCTTCTGATGACGTCATCGGGACGTCGTGAAAAGTGCATCTGGCTTCTGATGACGTCATCGGGACGTCGTGAAAAGTGCTTCGGGCTTCTGATGACGTCATCGGGACGTCGTGAAAAGTGCTTCGGGCTTCTGATGACTGATGACGTCATCGGGACGTCGTGAAAAGTGCATCTGGCTTCTGATGACGTCATCGGGACGTCGTGAAAAGTGCATCTGGCTTCTGATGACGTCATCGGGACGTCGTGAAAAGTGCTTCGGGCTTCTGATGACGTCATCGGGACGTCGTGAAAAGTGCATCTGGCTTCTGATGACGTCATCGGGACGTCGTGAAAAGTGCTTCGGGCTTCTGATGACTGATGACGTCATCGGGACGTCGTGAAAAGTGCTTCGGGCTTCTGATGACGTCATCGGGACGTCGTGAAAAGTGCTTCGGGCTTCTGATGACGTCATCGGGACGTCGTGAAAAGTGCATCTGGCTTCTGATGACGTCATCGGGACGTCGTGCAAAGTGCTTCGGGCTGATGACTGATGACGTCATCGGGACGTCGTGAAAAGTGCTTCGGGCTTCTGATGACGTCATCGGGACGTCGTGAAAAGTGCATCTGGCTTCTGATGACGTCATCGGGACGTCGTGAAAAGTGCATCTGGCTTCTGATGACGTCATCGGGACGTCGTGAAAAGTGCTTCGGGCTTCTGATGACTGATGACGTCATCGGGACGTCGTGAAAAGTGCTTCGGGCTTCTGATGACTGATGACGTCATCGGGACGTCGTGAAAAGTGCATCTGGCTTCTGATGACGTCATCGGGACGTCGTGAAAAGTGCATCTGGCTTCTGATGACGTCATCGGGACGTCGTGAAAAGTGCTTCGGGCTTCTGATGACGTCATCGGGACGTCGTGAAAAGTGCATCTGGCTTCTGATGACGTCATCGGGACGTCGTGAAAAGTGCATCTGGCTTCTGATGACGTCATCGGGACATCGTGAAGAGTGCTTCGGGCTTCTGATGACGTCATCGGGATATCGTGAAAAGTGCTTCGGGATTCTGATGACGTCATCGGGACGTCGTGAAAAGTGTATCTGGCTTCTGATGACGTCATCGGGACGTCGTGAAAAGTGCTTCGGGCTTCTGATGACTGATGACGTCATCGGGACGTCGTGAAAAGTGCTTCGGGCTTCTGATGACTGATGACGTCATCGGGACGTCGTGAAAAGTGCATCTGGCTTCTGATGACGTCATCGGGACGTCGTGAAAAGTGCATCTGGCTTCTGATGACGTCATCGGGACGTCGTGAAAAGTGCTTCGGGCTTCTGATGACGTCATCGGGACGTCGTGAAAAGTGCTTCGGGCTTCTGATGACTGATGACGTCATCGGGACGTCGTGAAAAGTGCATCTGGCTTCTGATGACGTCATCGGGACGTCGTGAAAAGTGCATCTGGCTTCTGATGACGTCATCGGGACGTCGTGAAAAGTGCTTCGGGCTTCTGATGACGTCATCGGGACGTCGTGAAAAGTGCTTCGGGCTTCTGATGACGTCATCGGGACGTCGTGAAAAGTGCATCTGGCTTCTGATGACGCCACCGGGACGTCGTGAAAGTGCTTCTGGCTTCTGATGACTGACGTCATCGGGACGTCGTGAAAAGTGCATCTGCCTTCTAATGACGTCACCGGGACGTCGTGAAAAGTGCATCTGGCTTCTGATGACGTTATCGGGACGTAGGGGAAAGTGCTTCTGGCTTCTGATGACGTCATCGGGACGTCGTGTAAAGTGCTTCTGACTTCTGATGACGTCATCGGGACGTCGTGGAAAGTGCATCTGGCTTCTGATGACGTCATCGGGACGTCGTGGAAAGTGCTTCGGGCTTCTGATGACTGATGACGTCATCGGGACGTCGTGAGAAGTGCTTCGGGCTTCTGATGACGTCATCGGGACGTCGTGAAAAGTGCATCTGGCTTCTGATCACGTCATCGGGACGTCGTGAAAAGTGCATCTGCCTTCTGATGACGTCATCGGGACGTCGTGAAAAGTGCATCTGGCTTCTGATGACGTCATCGGGACGTCGTGAAAAGTGCTTCGGGCTTCTGATGACTGATGACGTCATCGGGACGTCGTGAAAAGTGCTTCGGGCTTCTGATGACGTCATCGGGACGTCGTGAAAAGTGCATCTGGCTTCTGATGACGTCATCGGGACGTCGTGAAAAGTGCTTCGGGCTTCTGATGACTGATGACGTCATCGGAACGTCGGGGAAAGTGCTTCGGGCTCCTGATGACGTCATCGCGACGTCGTGAAAAGTGCATCTGGCTTCTGATGACGTCATCGGGACGTCGTGAAAAGTGCATCTGGCTTCTGATGACGTCATCGGGACATCGTGAAAAGTGCTTCGGGCTTCTGATGACGTCATCGGGACGTCGTGAAAAGTGCTTCGGGCTTCTGATGACGTCATCGGGACGTCGTGAAAAGTGCATCTGGCTTCTGATGACGTCATCGGGACGTCGTGAAAAGTGCTTCGGGCTTCTGATGACTGATGACGTCATCGGGACGTCGTGAAAAGTGCTTCGGGCTTCTGATGACGTCATCGGGACGTCGTGAAAAGTGCTTCGGGCTTCTGATGACGTCATCGGGACGTCGTGAAAAGTGCATCTGGCTTCTGATGACGTCATCGGGACGTCGTGAAAAGTGCTTCGGGCTTCTGATGACTGATGACGTCATCGGGACGTCGTGAAAAGTGCTTCGGGCTTCTGATGACTGATGACGTCATCGGGACGTCGTGAAAAGTGCATCTGGCTTCTGATGACGTCATCGGGACATCGTGAAGAGTGCTTCGGGCTTCTGATGACGTCATCGGGATATCGTGAAAAGTGCTTCGGGATTCTGATGACGTCATCGGGACGTCGTGAAAAGTGTATCTGGCTTCTGTTGACGTCATCGGGACGTCGTGAAAAGTGCTTCGGGCTTCTGATGACTGATGACGTCATCGGGACGTCGTGAAAAGTGCTTCGGGCTTCTGATGACTGATGACGTCATCGGGACGTCGTGAAAAGTGCATCTGGCTTCTGATGACGTCATCGGGACGTCGTGAAAAGTGCATCTGGCTTCTGATGACGTCATCGGGACGTCGTGAAAAGTGCATCTGGCTTCTGATGACGTCATCGGGACGTCGTGAAAAGTGCTTCGGGCTTCTGATGACTGATGACGTCATCGGGACGTCGTGAAAAGTGCTTCGGGCTTCTGATGACGTCATCGGGACGTCGTGAAAAGTGCATCTGGCTTCTGATGACGTCATCGGGACGTCGTGAAAAGTGCATCTGGCTTCTGATGACGTCATCGGGACGTCGTGAAAAGTGCTTCGGGCTTCTGATGACTGATGACGTCATCGGGACGTCGTGAAAAGTGCATCTGGCTTCTGATGACGTCATCGGGACGTCGTGAAAAGTGCATCTGGCTTCTGATGACGTCATCGGGACGTCGTGAAAAGTGCTTCGGGCTTCTGATGACGTCATCGGGACGTCGTGAAAAGTGCATCTGGCTTCTGATGACGTCATCGGGACGTCGTGAAAAGTGCTTCGGGCTTCTGATGACTGATGACGTCATCGGGACGTCGTGAAAAGTGCTTCGGGCTTCTGATGACGTCATCGGGACGTCGTGAAAAGTGCATCTGGCTTCTGATGACGTCATCGGGACGTCGTGAAAAGTGCATCTGGCTTCTGATGACGTCATCGGGACGTCGTGAAAAGTGCTTCGGGCTTCTGATGACTGATGACATCATCGGGACGTCGTGAAAAGTGCTTCGGGCTTCTGATGACGTCATCGGGACGTCGTGAAAAGTGCATCTGGCTTCTGATGACGTCATCGGGACGTCGTGAAAAGTGCTTCGGGCTTCTGATGACGTCATCGGGACGTCGTGAAAAGTGCTTCGGGCTTCTGATGACGTCATCGGGACGTCGTGAAAAGTGCATCTGGCTTCTGATGACGTCATCGGGACGTCGTGAAAAGTGCTTCGGGCTTCTGATCGGGCTCCTGATGACGTCATCGGGACGTCGTGAAAAGTGCTTCGGGCTTCTGATGACGTCATCGGGACGTCGTGAAAAGTGCATCTGGCTTCTGATGACGTCATCGGGACGTCGTGAAAAGTGCATCTGGCTTCTGATGACGTCATCGGGACGTCGTGAAAAGTGCATCTGGCTTCTGATGACGTCATCGGGACGTCGTGAAAAGTGCTTCGGGCTTCTGATGACTGATGACGTCATCGGGACGTCGTGAAAAGTGCTTCGGGCTTCTGATGACGTCATCGGGACGTCGTGAAAAGTGCATCTGGCTTCTGATGACGTCATCGGGACGTCGTGAAAAGTGCATCTGGCTTCTGATGACGTCATCGGGACGTCGTGAAAAGTGCTTCGGGCTTCTGATGACTGATGACGTCATCGGGACGTCGTGAAAAGTGCATCTGGCTTCTGATGACGTCATCGGGACGTCGTGAAAAGTGCATCTGGCTTCTGATGACGTCATCGGGACATCGTGAAGAGTGCTTCGGGCTTCTGATGACGTCATCGGGACGTCGTGAAAAGTGCTTCGGGCTTCTGATGACGTCATCGGGACGTCGTGAAAAGTGCATCTGGCTTCTGATGACGTCATCGGGACGTCGTGAAAAGTGCTTCGGGCTTCTGATGACGTCATCGGGACGTCGTGAAAAGTGCTTCGGGCTTCTGATGACGTCATCGGGACGTCGTGAAAAGTGCATCTGGCTTCTGATGACGTCATCGGGACGTCGTGAAAAGTGCTTCGGGCTTCTGATGACTGATGACGTCATCGGGACGTCGTGAAAAGTGCTTCGGGCTTCTGATGACGTCATCGGGACGTCGTGAAAAGTGCATCTGGCTTCTGATGACGTCATCGGGACGTCGTGAAAAGTGCATCTGGCTTCTGATGACGTCATCGGGACGTCGTGAAAAGTGCTTCGGGCTTCTGATGACGTCATCGGGACGTCGTGAAAAGTGCTTCGGGCTTCTGATGACGTCATCGGGACGTCGTGAAAAGTGCATCTGGCTTCTGTTGACGTCATCGGGACGTCGTGAAAAATGCTTCGGGCTTCTGATGACTGCTGCCGTCATCGGGACGTCGTGAAAAGTGCTTCGGGCTTCTGATGACTGATGACGTCATCGGGACGTCGTGAAAAGTGTATCTGGCTTCTGTTGACGTCATCGGGACGTCGTGAAAAGTGCTTCGGGCTTCTGATGACTGATGACGTCATCGGGACGTCGTGAAAAGTGCTTCGGGCTTCTGATGACGTCATCGGGACGTCGTGAAAAGTGCATCTGGCTTCTGATGACGTCATCGGGACGTCGTGAAAAGTGCTTCGGGCTTCTGATGACTGATGACGTCATCGGGACGTCGTGAAAAGTGCTTCGGGCTTCTGATGACGTCATCGGGACGTCGTGAAAAGTGCATCTGGCTTCTGATGACGTCATCGGGACGTCGTGAAAAGTGCTTCGGGCTTCTGATGACTGATGACGTCATCGGGACGTCGTGAAAAGTGCTTCGGGCTTCTGATGACTGATGACGTCATCGGGACGTCGTGAAAAGTGCATCTGGCTTCTGATGACGTCATCGGGACGTCGTGAAAAGTGCATCTGGCTTCTGATGACGTCATCGGGACGTCGTGAAAAGTGCTTCTGGCTTCTGATGACGTCATCGGGACGTCGTGAAAAGTGCTTCGGGCTTCGGATGACGTCATCGGGACGTCGTGAAAAGTGCTTCGGCTTCTAATGACGTCATCGGGACGTCGTGAAAAGTGCATCTGGCTTCTGATGACGTCATCGGGACGTCGTGAAAAGTGCTTCGGGCTTCTGATGACGTCATCGGGACGTCGTGAAAAGTGCTTCGGGCTTCGGATGACGTCATCGGGACGTCGTGAAAAGTGCATCTGGCTTCTGATGACGTCATCGGGACGTCGTGAAAAGTGCTTCGGGCTTCTGATGACGTCATCGGGACGTCGTGAAAAGTGCATCTGGCTTCTGATGACGTCATCGGGACGTCGTGAAAAGTGCTTCTGGCTTCTGATGACGTCATCGGGACGTCGTGAAAAGTGCTTCGGGCTTCTGATGACGTCATCGGGACGTCGTGAAAAGTGCTTCGGGCTTCTGATGACGTCATCGGGACGTCGTGAAAAGTGCATCTGGCTTCTGATGACGTCATCGGGACGTCGTGAAAAGTGCTTCGGGCTTCTGATGACTGATGACGTCATCGGGACGTCGTGAAAAGTGCTTCGGGCTTCTGATGACGTCATCGGGACGTCGTGAAAAGTGCATCTGGCTTCTGATGACGTCATCGGGACGTCGTGAAAAGTGCATCTGGCTTCTGATGACGTCATCGGGACGTCGTGAAAAGTGCTTCGGGCTTCTGATGACGTCATCGGGACGTCGTGAAAAGTGCTTCTGGCTTCTGATGACGTCATCGGGACGTCGTGAAAAGTGCTTCTGGCTTCTGATGACGTCATCGGGACGTCGTGAAAGGTGCTTCTGGCTTCTGTTGACGTCATCGGGACGTCGTGAAAAGTGCTTCGGGCTTCTGATGACTGATGACTGACGTCGTGAAAAGTGCTTCGGGCTTCTGATGACTGATGACGTCATCGGGACGTCGTGAAAAGTGCTTCTGGCTTCCGATGACGTCATCGGGACGTCGTGAAAAGTGCATCTGGCTTCTGATGGCGTCATCGGGACGTCGTCAAAAGTGCATCTGGCTTCTGATGACGTCATCGGGATATCGTGAAAAGTGCTTCGGGCTTCTGATGACGTCATCGGGACGTCGTGAAAAGTGCATCTGGCTTCTGATGACGTCATCGGGACGTCGTGAAAAGTGCATCTGGCTTCTGATGACGTCATCGGGACGTCGCGGAAAGTGCTTCGGGCTTCTGATGACTGATGACGTCATCGGGACGTCGTGAGAAGTGCTTCGGGCTTCTGATGACGTCATCGGGACGCCGTGAAAAGTGCATCTGGCTTCTGATGACGTCATCGGGACGTCGTGAAAAGTGCTTCGGGCTTCTGATGACGTCATCGGGACATCGTGAAAAGTGCATCTGGCTTCTGATGACGTCATCGGGACGTCGTGAAAAGTGCTTCGGGCTTCTGATGACTGATGACGTCATCGGGACGTCGTGAAAAGTGCTTCGGGCTTCTGATGACTGATGACGTCATCGGGACGTCGTGAAAAGTGCATCTGGCTTCTGATGACGTCATCGGGACGTCGTGAAAAGTGCATCTGGCTTCTGATGACGTCATCGGGACGTCGTGAAAAGTGCTTCGGGCTTCTGATGACTGATGACGTCATCGGGACGTCGTGAAAAGTGCTTCGGGCTTCTGATGACTGATGACGTCATCGGGACGTCGTGAAAAGTGCTTCGGGCTTCTGATGACGTCATCGGGACGTCGTGAAAAGTGCATCTGGCTTCTGTTGACGTCATCGGGACGTCGTGAAAAGTGCTTCGGGCTTCTGATGACTGATGACGTCATCGGGACGTCGTGAAAAGTGCTTCGGGCTTCTGATGACTGATGACGTCATCGGGACGTCGTGAAAAGTGCTTCGGGCTTCTGATGACTGATGACGTCATCGGGACGTCGTGAAAAGTGTATCTGGCTTCTGTTGACGTCATCGGGACGTCGTGAAAAGTGCTTCGGGCTTCTGATGACTGATGACGTCATCGGGACGTCGTGAAAAGTGCTTCGGGCTTCTGATGACTGATGACGTCATCGGGACGTCGTGAAAAGTGCATCTGGCTTCTGATGACGTCATCGGGACGTCGTGAAAAGTGCATCTGGCTTCTGATGACGTCATCGGGACGTCGTGAAAAGTGCTTCGGGCTTCTGATGACGTCATCGGGACGTCGTGAAAAGTGCATCTGGCTTCTGATGACGTCATCGGGACGTCGTGAAAAGTGCATCTGGCTTCTGATGACGTCATCGGGACGTCGTGAAAAGTGCTTCGGGCTTCTGATGACGTCATCGGGACGTCGTGAAAAGTGCTTCGGGCTTCTGATGACGTCATCGGGACGTCGTGAAAAGTGTATCTGGCTTCTGATGACGTCATCGGGAGGTCGTGAAAAGTGCTTCGGGCTTCTGATGACTGATGACGTCATCGGGACCTCGTGAAAAGAGCTTCGGGCTTCTGATGACGTCATCGGGACGTCGTGAAAAGTGCATCTGGCTTCTGATGACGTCATCGGGACGTCGCGGAAAGTGCTTCGGGCTTCTGATGACTGATGACGTCATCGGGACGTCGTGAGAAGTGCTTCGGGCTTCTGATGACGTCATCGGGACGCCGTGAAAAGTGCATCTGGCTTCTGATGACGTCATCGGGACGTCGTGAAAAGTGCATCTGGCTTCTGATGACGTCATCGGGACGTCGTGAAAAGTGCTTCGGGCTTCTGATGACGTCATCGGGACGTCGTGAAAAGTGCATCTGGCTTCTGATGACGTCATCGGGACGTCGTGAAAAGTGCATGTGGCTTCTGATGACGTCATCGGGAGGTCGTGAAAAGTGCTTCGGGCTTCCGATGACTGATGACGTCATCGGGACGTCGTGAAAAGTGCTTCGGGCTTCTGATGACGTCATCGGGACGTCGTGAAAAGTGCATCTGGCTTCTGATGACGTCATCGGGACATCGTGAAGAGTGCTTCGGGCTTCTGATGACGTCATCGGGATATTGTGAAAAGTGCTTCGGGCTTCTGATGACGTCATCGGGACGTCGTGAAAAGTGCATCTGGCTTCTGATGACGTCATCGGGACGTCGTGAAAAGTGCTTCGGGCTTCTGATGACTGATGACGTCATCGGGACGTCGTGAAAAGTGCTTCGGGCTTCTGATGACGTCATCGGGACGTCGTGAAAAGTGCATCTGGCTTCTGATGACGTCATCGGGACGTCGTGAAAAGTGCATCTGGCTTCTGATGACGTCATCGGGACGTCGTGAAAAGTGCTTCGGGCTTCTGATGACTGATGACGTCATCGGGACGTCGTGAAAAGTGCTTCGGGCTTCTGATGACGTCATCGGGACGTCGTGAAAAGTGCATCTGGCTTCTGATGACGTCATCGGGACGTCGTGAAAAGTGCATCTGGCTTCTGATGACGTCATCGGGACGTCGTGAAAAGTGCTTCGGGCTTCTGATGACTGATGACGTCATCGGGACGTCGTGAAAAGTGCTTCGGGCTTCTGATGACTGATGACGTCATCGGGACGTCGTGAAAAGTGCATCTGGCTTCTGATGACGTCATCGGGACATCGTGAAGAGTGCTTCGGGCTTCTGTTGACGTCATCGGGACGTCGTGAAAAGTGCTTCGGGCTTCTGATGACTGATGACGTCATCGGGACGTCGTGAAAAGTGCATCTGGCTTCTGATGACGTCATCGGGACGTCGTGAAAAGTGCATCTGGCTTCTGATGACGTCATCGGTACATCGTGAAGAGTGCTTCGGGCTTCTGATGACGTCATCGGGACGTCGTGAAAAGTGCATCTGGCTTCTGATGACGTCATCGGGACGTCGTGAAAAGTGCATCTGGCTTCTGATGACGTCATCGGGACATCGTGAAGAGTGCTTCGGGCTTCTGATGACGTCATCGGGATATCGTGAAAAGTGCTTCGGGATTCTGATGACGTCATCGGGACGTCGTGAAAAGTGTATCTGGCTTCTGTTGACGTCATCGGGACGTCGTGAAAAGTGCTTCGGGCTTCTGATGACTGATGACGTCATCGGGACGTCGTGAAAAGTGCTTCGGGCTTCTGATGACTGATGACGTCATCGGGACGTCGTGAAAAGTGCTTCGGGCTTCTGATGACGTCATCGGGACGTCGTGAAAAGTGCATCTGGCTTCTGATGACGTCATCGGGACGTCGTGAAAAGTGCATCTGGCTTCTGATGACGTCATCGGGACGTCGTGAAAAGTGCTTCGGGCTTCTGATGACTGATGACGTCATCGGGACGTCGTGAAAAGTGCTTCGGGCTTCTGATGACGTCATCGGGACGTCGTGAAAAGTGCTTCGGGCTTCTGATGACGTCATCGGGACGTCGTGAAAAGTGCATCTGGCTTCTGATGACGTCATCGGGACGTCGTGAAAAGTGCTTCGGGCTTCTGATGACTGATGACGTCATCGGGACGTCGTGAAAAGTGCATCTGGCTTCTGATGACGTCATCGGGACATCGTGAAGAGTGCTTCGGGCTTCTGATGACGTCATCGGGACGTCGTGAAAAGTGCTTCGGGCTTCTGATGACGTCATCGGGACGTCGTGAAAAGTGCATCTGGCTTCTGTTGACGTCATCGGGACGTCGTGAAAAGTGCTTCGGGCTTCTGATGACTGATGACGTCATCGGGACGTCGTGAAAAGTGCTTCGGGCTTCTGATGACTGATGACGTCATCGGGACGTCGTGAAAAGTGCTTCGGGCTTCTGATGACTGATGACGTCATCGGGACGTCGTGAAAAGTGCTTCGGGCTTCTGATGACGTCATCGGGACGTCGTGAAAAGTGCATCTGGCTTCTGATGACGTCATCGGGACGTCGTGAAAAGTGCATCTGGCTTCTGATGACGTCATCGGGACGTCGTGAAAAGTGCTTCGGGCTTCTGATGACTGATGACGTCATCGGGACGTCGTGAAAAGTGCTTCGGGCTTCTGATGACGTCATCGGGACGTCGTGAAAAGTGCATCTGGCTTCTGATGACGTCATCGGGACGTCGTGAAAAGTGCTTCGGGCTTCTGATGACGTCATCGGGACGTCGTGAAAAGTGCTTCGGGCTTCTGATGACTGATGACGTCATCGGGACGTCGTGAAAAGTGCTTCGTGCTTCTGATGACGTCATCGGGACGTCGTGAAAAGTGCATCTGGCTTCTGTTGACGTCATCGGGACGTCGTGAAAAGTGCTTCGGGCTTCTGATGACTGATGACGTCATCGGGACGTCGTGAAAAGTGCTTCGGGCTTCTGATGACTGATGACGTCATCGGGACGTCGTGAAAAGTGCTTCGGGCTTCTGATGACTGATGACGTCATCGGGACGTCGTGAAAAGTGCTTCGGGCTTCTGATGACGTCATCGGGACGTCGTGAAAAGTGCATCTGGCTTCTGATGACGTCATCGGGACGTCGTGAAAAGTGCTTCGGGCTTCTGATGACTGATGACGTCATCGGGACGTCGTGAAAAGTGCTTCGGGCTTCTGATGACGTCATCGGGACGTCGTGAAAAGTGCATCTGGCTTCTGATGACGTCATCGGGACGTCGTGAAAAGTGCTTCGGGCTTCTGATGACGTCATCGGGACATCGTGAAGAGTGCTTCGGGCTTCTGATGACGTCATCGGGACGTCGTGAAAAGTGCATCTGGCTTCTGATGACGTCATCGGGACGTCGTGAAAAGTGCTTCGGGCTTCTGATGACTGATGACGTCATCGGGACGTCGTGAAAAGTGCTTCGGGCTTCTGATGACGTCATCGGGACGTCGTGAAAAGTGCATCTGGCTTCTGATGACGTCATCGGGACGTCGTGAAAAGTGCATCTGGCTTCTGATGACGTCATCGGGACGTCGTGAAAAGTGCTTCGGGCTTCTGATGACTGATGACGTCATCGGGACGTCGTGAAAAGTGCATCTGGCTTCTGATGACGTCATCGGGACGTCGTGAAAAGTGCATCTGGCTTCTGATGACGTCATCGGGACGTCGTGAAAAGTGCTTCGGGCTTCTGATGACTGATGACGTCATCGGGACGTCGTGAAAAGTGCTTCGGGCTTCTGATGACGTCATCGGGACGTCGTGAAAAGTGCATCTGGCTTCTGATGACGTCATCGGGACGTCGTGAAAAGTGCTTCGGGCTTCTGATGACTGATGACGTCATCGGGACGTCGTGAAAAGTGCTTCGGGCTTCTGATGACTGATGACGTCATCGGGACGTCGTGAAAAGTGCATCTGGCTTCTGATGACGTCATCGGGACGTCGTGAAAAGTGCTTCGGGCTTCTGATGACGTCATCGGGACGTCGTGAAAAGTGCTTCGGGCTTCTGATGACGTCATCGGGACGTCGTGAAAAGTGCATCTGGCTTCTGATGACGTCATCGGGACGTCGTGAAAAGTGCTTCGGGCTTCTGATGACTGATGACGTCATCGGGACGTCGTGAAAAGTGCTTCGGGCTTCTGATGACGTCATCGGGACGTCGTGAAAAGTGCATCTGGCTTCTGATGACGTCATCGGGACGTCGTGAAAAGTGCATCTGGCTTCTGATGACGTCATCGGGACGTCGTGAAAAGTGCTTCGGGCTTCTGATGACTGATGACGTCATCGGGACGTCGTGAAAAGTGCTTCGGGCTTCTGATGACGTCATCGGGACGTCGTGAAAAGTGCATCTGGCTTCTGATGACGTCATCGGGACGTCGTGAAAAGTGCTTCGGGCTTCTGATGACTGATGACGTCATCGGGACGTCGTGAAAAGTGCTTCGGGCTTCTGATGACGTCATCGGGACGTCGTGAAAAGTGCATCTGGCTTCTGATGACGTCATCGGGACGTCGTGAAAAGTGCTTCGGGCTTCTGATGACGTCATCGGGACGTCGTGAAAAGTGCTTCGGGCTTCTGATGACGTCATCGGGACGTCGTGAAAAGTGCTTCGGGCTTCTGATGACGTCATCGGGACGTCGTGAAAAGTGCATCTGGCTTCTGATGACGTCATCGGGACGTCGTGAAAAGTGCTTCGGGCTTCTGATGACGTCATCGGGACGTCGTGAAAAGTGCTTCGGGCTTCTGATGACGTCATCGGGACGTCGTGAAAAGTGCATCTGGCTTCTGATGACGTCATCGGGACGTCGTGAAAAGTGCTTCGGGCTTCTGATGACTGATGACGTCATCGGGACGTCGTGAAAAGTGCTTCGGGCTTCTGATGACTGATGACGTCATCGGGACGTCGTGAAAAGTGCTTCGGGCTTCTGATGACGTCATCGGGACGTCGTGAAAAGTGCATCTGGCTTCTGATGACGTCATCGGGACATCGTGAAGAGTGCTTCGGGCTTCTGATGACGTCATCGGGATATCGTGAAAAGTGCTTCGGGATTCTGATGACGTCATCGGGACGTCGTGAAAAGTGTATCTGGCTTCTGTTGACGTCATCGGGACGTCGTGAAAAGTGCTTCGGGCTTCTGATGACTGATGACGTCATCGGGACGTCGTGAAAAGTGCTTCGGGCTTCTGATGACTGATGACGTCATCGGGACGTCGTGAAAAGTGCATCTGGCTTCTGATGACGTCATCGGGACGTCGTGAAAAGTGCATCTGGCTTCTGATGACGTCATCGGTACATCGTGAAGAGTGCTTCGGGCTTCTGATGACGTCATCGGGACGTCGTGAAAAGTGCTTCGGGCTTCTGATGACTGATGACGTCATCGGGACGTCGTGAAAAGTGCTTCGGGCTTCTGATGACGTCATCGGGACGTCGTGAAAAGTGCATCTGGCTTCTGATGACGTCATCGGGACATCGTGAAGAGTGCTTCGGGCTTCTGATGACGTCATCGGGATATCGTGAAAAGTGCTTCGGGATTCTGATGACGTCATCGGGACGTCGTGAAAAGTGCATCTGGCTTCTGATGACGTCATCGGGACGTCGTGAAAAGTGCTTCGGGCTTCTGATGACTGATGACGTCATCGGGACGTCGTGAAAAGTGCTTCGGGCTTCTGATGACTGATGACGTCATCGGGACGTCGTGAAAAGTGCTTCGGGCTTCTGATGACGTCATCGGGACGTCGTGAAAAGTGCATCTGGCTTCTGATGACGTCATCGGGACGTCGTGAAAAGTGCTTCGGGCTTCTGATGACGTCATCGGGACGTCGTGAAAAGTGCTTCGGGCTTCTGATGACTGATGACGTCATCGGGACGTCGTGAAAAGTGCTTCGGGCTTCTGATGACGTCATCGGGACGTCGTGAAAAGTGCATCTGGCTTCTGATGACGTCATCGGGACGTCGTGAAAAGTGCATCTGGCTTCTGATGACGTCATCGGGACGTCGTGAAAAGTGCTTCGGGCTTCTGATGACTGATGACATCATCGGGACGTCGTGAAAAGTGCTTCGGGCTTCGGATGACGTCATCGGGACGTCGTGAAAAGTGCTTCGGCTTCTAATGACGTCATCGGGACGTCGTGAAAAGTGCATCTGGCTTCTGATGACGTCATCGGGACGTCGTGAAAAGTGCTTCGGGCTTCTGATGACTGATGACGTCATCGGGACGTCGTGAAAAGTGCTTCGGGCTTCTGATGACTGATGACGTCATCGGGACGTCGTGAAAAGTGCATCTGGCTTCTGATGACGTCATCGGGACGTCGTGAAAAGTGCATCTGGCTTCTGATGACGTCATCGGGACGTCGTGAAAAGTGCTTCGGGCTTCTGATGACGTCATCGGGACGTCGTGAAAAGTGCTTCGGGCTTCTGATGACGTCATCGGGACGTCGTGAAAAGTGCATCTGGCTTCTGATGACGTCATCGGGACGTCGTGAAAAGTGCTTCTGGCTTCTGATGACGTCATCGGGACGTCGTGAAAAGTGCTTCGGGCTTCTGATGACGTCATCGGGACGTCGTGAAAAGTGCTTCGGGCTTCTGATGACGTCATCGGGACGTCGTGAAAAGTGCTTCGGGCTTCTGATGACGTCATCGGGACGTCGTGAAAAGTGCTTCTTGCTTCTGATGACGTCATCGGGACGTCGTGAAAAGTGCTTCGGGCTTCTGATGACGTCATCGGGACGTCGTGAAAAGTGCTTCGGGCTTCTGATGACGTCATCGGGACGTCGTGAAAAGTGCATCTGGCTTCTGATGACGTCATCGGGACGTCGTGAAAAGTGCATCTGGCTTCTGATGACGTCATCGGGACGTCGTGAAAAGTGCTTCGGGCTTCTGATGACGTCATCGGGACGTCGTGAAAAGTGCTTCGGGCTTCTGATGACGTCATCGGGACGTCGTGAAAAGTGCTTCGGGCTTCTGATGACGTCATCGGGACGTCGTGAAAAGTGCTTCGGGCTTCTGATGACGTCATCGGGACGTCGTGAAAAGTGCATCTGGCTTCTGATGACGTCATCGGGACGTCGTGAAAAGTGCTTCGGGCTTCTGATGACTGATGACGTCATCGGGACGTCGTGAAAAGTGCTTCGGGCTTCTGATGACGTCATCGGGACGTCGTGAAAAGTGCATCTGGCTTCTGATGACGTCATCGGGACGTCGTGAAAAGTGCATCTGGCTTCTGATGACGTCATCGGGACGTCGTGAAAAGTGCTTCGGGCTTCTGATGACTGATGACGTCATCGGGACGTCGTGAAAAGTGCTTCGGGCTTCTGATGACTGATGACGTCATCGGGACGTCGTGAAAAGTGCATCTGGCTTCTGTTGACGTCATCGGGACGTCGTGAAAAGTGCTTCGGGCTTCTGATGACTGATGACGTCATCGGGACGTCGTGAAAAGTGCTTCGGGCTTCTGATGACTGATGACGTCATCGGGACGTCGTGAAAAGTGCTTCGGGCTTCTGATGACGTCATCGGGACGTCGTGAAAAGTGCATCTGGCTTCTGATGACGTCATCGGGACATCGTGAAGAGTGCTTCGGGCTTCTGATGACGTCATCGGGACGTCGTGAAAAGTGCTTCGGGCTTCTGATGACTGATGACGTCATCGGGACGTCGTGAAAAGTGCTTCGGGCTTCTGATGACTGATGACGTCATCGGGACGTCGTGAAAAGTGCTTCGGGCTTCTGATGACGTCATCGGGACGTCGTGAAAAGTGCATCTGGCTTCTGATGACGTCATCGGGACGTCGTGAAAAGTGCTTCGGGCTTCTGATGACTGATGACGTCATCGGGACGTCGTGAAAAGTGCTTCGGGCTTCTGATGACTGATGACGTCATCGGGACGTCGTGAAAAGTGCATCTGGCTTCTGATGACGTCATCGGGACGTCGTGAAAAGTGCATCTGGCTTCTGATGACGTCATCGGGACGTCGTGAAAAGTGTATCTGGCTTCTGATGACGTCATCGGGACGTCGTGAAAAGTGCTTCGGGCTTCTGATGACTGATGACGTCATCGGGACGTCGTGAAAAGTGCTTCGGGCTTCTGATGACTGATGACGTCATCGGGACGTCGTGAAAAGTGCATCTGGCTTCTGATGACGTCATCGGGACGTCGTGAAAAGTGCATCTGGCTTCTGATGACGTCATCGGTACATCGTGAAGAGTGCTTCGGGCTTCTGATGACGTCATCGGGACGTCGTGAAAAGTGCATCTGGCTTCTGATGACGTCATCGGGACGTCGTGAAAAGTGCATCTGGCTTCTGATGACGTCATCGGGACGTCGTGAAAAGTGCTTCGGGCTTCTGATGACGTCATCGGGACGTCGTGAAAAGTGCTTCGGGCTTCTGATGACGTCATCGGGACGTCGTGAAAAGTGCATCTGGCTTCTGATGACGTCATCGGGACGTCGTGAAAAGTGCTTCGGGCTTCTGATGACTGATGACGTCATCGGGACGTCGTGAAAAGTGCTTCGGGCTTCTGATGACTGATGACGTCATCGGGACGTCGTGAAAAGTGCATCTGGCTTCTGATGACGTCATCGGGACGTCGTGAAAAGTGCATCTGGCTTCTGATGACGTCATCGGGACGTCGTGAAAAGTGCTTCGGGCTTCTGATGACTGATGACGTCATCGGGACGTCGTGAAAAGTGCTTCGGGCTTCTGATGACGTCATCGGGACGTCGTGAAAAGTGCATCTGGCTTCTGATGACGTCATCGGAACGTCGTGGAAAGTGCATCTGGCTTCTGATGACTGATGACGTCATCGGGACGTCGTGAAAAGTGCTTCGGGCTTCTGATGACTGATGACGTCATCGGGACGTCGTGAAAAGTGCTTCGGGCTTCTGATGACGTCATCGGGACGTCGTGAAAAGTGCTTCGGGCTTCTGATGACGTCATCGGGACGTCGTGAAAAGTGCATCTGGCTTCTGATGACGTCATCGGGACGTCGTGAAAAGTGCTTCGGGCTTCTGATGACTGATGACGTCATCGGGACGTCGTGAAAAGTGCTTCGTGCTTCTGATGACTGATGACGTCATCGGGACGTCGTGAAAAGTGCCTCTGGCTTCTGATGACGTCATCGGGACGTCGTGAAAAGTGCATCTGGCTTCTGATGACGTCATCGGGACGTCGTGAAAAGTGCTTCGGGCTTCTGATGACGTCATCGGGACGTCGTGAAAAGTGCTTCGGGCTTCTGATGACGTCATCGGGACGTCGTGAAAAGTGCATCTGGCTTCTGATGACGTCATCGGGACGTCGTGAAAAGTGCTTCGTGCTTCTGATGACGTCATCGGGACGTCGTGAAAAGTGCTTCGGGCTTCTGATGACTGATGACGTCATCGGGACGTCGCGAAAAGTGCTTCGGGCTTCTGATGACTGATGACGTCATCGGGACGTCGTGAAAAGTGCTTCGGGCTTCTGATGACTGATGACGTCATCGGGACGTCGTGAAAAGTGCATCTGGCTTCTGATGACGTCATCGGGACGTCGTGAAAAGTGCATCTGGCTTCTGATGACGTCATCGGGACGTCGTGAAAAGTGCTTCGGGCTTCTGATGACGTCATCGGGACGTCGTGAAAAGTGCATCTGGCTTCTGATGACGTCATCGGGACGTCGTGAAAAGTGCATCTGGCTTCTGATGACGTCATCGGGACGTCGTGAAAAGTGCTTCGGGCTTCTGATGACTGGTGACGTCATCGGGACGTCGTGAAAAGTGCTTCCGGGCTTCTGATGACGTCATCGGGACGTCGTGAAAAGTGCTTCGGGCTTCTGATGACGTCATCGGGACGTCGTGAAAAGTGCTTCGGGCTTCTGATGACGTCATCGGGACGTCGTGAAAAGTGCATCTGGCTTCTGATGACGTCATCGGGACGTCGTGAAAAGTGCTTCGGGCTTCTGATGACTGATGACGTCATCGGGACGTCGTGAAAAGTGCTTCGGGCTTCTGATGACTGATGACGTCATCGGGACGTCGTGAAAAGTGCTTCGGGCTTCTGATGACGTCATCGGGACGTCGTGAAAAGTGCATCTGGCTTCTGATGACGTCATCGGGACGTCGTGAAAAGTGCATCTGGCTTCTGATGACGTCATCGGGACGTCGTGAAAAGTGCTTCGGGCTTCTGATGACTGATGACGTCATCGGGACGTCGTGAAAAGTGCTTCGGGCTTCTGATGACTGATGACGTCATCGGGACGTCGTGAAAAGTGCTTCGGGCTTCTGATGACGTCATCGGGACGTCGTGAAAAGTGCATCTGGCTTCTGATGACGTCATCGGGACGTCGTGAAAAGTGCTTCGGGCTTCTGATGACGTCATCGGGACGTCGTGAAAAGTGCTTCGGGCTTCTGATGACGTCATCGGGACGTCGTGAAAAGTGCATCTGGCTTCTGATGACGTCATCGGGACGTCGTGAAAAGTGCATCTGGCTTCTGATGACGTCATCGGGACGTCGTGAAAAGTGCTTCGGGCTTCTGATGACTGATGACGTCAGCGGGACGTCGTGAAAAGTGTATCTGGCTTCTGTTGACGTCATCGGGACGTCGTGAAAAGTGCTTCGGGCTTCTGGTGACTGATGACGTCATCGGGACGTCGTGAAAAGTGCTTCGGGCTTCTGATGATTGATGACGTCATCGGGACGTCGTAAAAAGTGCATCTGGCTTCTGATGACGTCATCGGGACGTCGTGAAAAGTGCTTCGGGCTTCTGGTGACTGATGACGTCATCGGGACGTCGTGAAAAGTGCTTCGGGCTTCTGATGACTGATGACGTCATCGGGACGTCGTGAAAAGTGCATCTGGCTTCTAATGACGTCATCGGGACGTCGTGAAAAGTGCATCTGGCTTCTGATGACGTCATCGGGACGTCGTGAAAAGTGCTTCGGGCTTCTGATGACGTCATCGGGACGTCGTGAAAAGTGCTTCGGGCTTCTGATGACGTCATCGGGACGTCGTGAAAAGTGCATCTGGCTTCTGATGACGTCATCGGGACGTCGTGAAAAGTGCTTCGGGCTTCTGATGACGTCATCGGGACGTCGTGAAAAGTGCTTCGGGCATCTGATGACGTCATCGGGACGTCGTGAAAAGTGCTTCTAGCTTCTGATGACGTCATCGGGACGTCGTGAAAAGTGCATCTGGCTTCTGATGACGTCATCGGGACGTCGTGAAAAGTGCTTCGGGCTTCTGATGACTGATGACGTCATCGGGACGTCGTGAAAAGTGCTTCGGGCTTCTGATGACGTCATCGGGACGTCGTGAAAAGTGCTTCGGGCTTCTGATGACGTCATCGGGACGTCGTGAAAAGTGCTTCGGGCTTCTGGTGACTGATGACGTCATCGGGACGTCGTGAAAAGTGCTTCAGGCTTCTGATGACTGATGACGTCATCGGGACATCGTGAAGAGTGCTTCGGGCTTCTGATGACGTCATCGGGACGTCGTGAAAAGTGCATCTGGCTTCTGCTGACGTCCTCGGGACGTCGTGAAAAGTGCTTCGGGCTTCTGATGACTGATGACGTCATCGGGACGTCTCGAAAAGTGCTTCGGGCTTCTGATGACTGATGACGTCATCGGGACGTCGTGAAAAGTGCTTCGGGCTTCTGATGACGTCATCGGGACGTCGTGAAAAGTGCATCTGGCTTCTGTTGACGTCATCGGGACGTCGTGAAAAGTGCTTCGGGCTTCTGATGACTGATGACGTCATCGGGACGTCGCGAAAAGTGCTTCGGGCTTCTGATGACTGATGACGTCATCGGGACGTCGTGAAAAGTGCTTCGGGCTTCTGATGACGTCATCGGGACGTCGTGAAAAGTGCATCTGGCTTCTGATGACGTCATCGGGACGTCGTGAAAAGTGTATCTGGCTTCTGTTGACGTCATCGGGACGTCGTGAAAAGTGCTTCGGGCTTCTGATGACTGATGACGTCATCGGGACGTCGTGAAAAGTGCTTCGGGCTTCTGATGACTCATGACGTCATCGGGACGTCGTGAAAAGTGCATCTGGCTTCTGATGAAGTCATCGGGACGTCGTGAAAAGTGCATCTGGCTTCTGATGACGTCATCGGTACATCGTGAAGAGTGCTTCGGGCTTCTGATGACGTCATCGGGACGTCGTGAAAAGTGCATCTGGCTTCTGATGACGTCATCGGGACGTCGTGAAAAGTGCATCTGGCTTCTGATGACGTCATCGGTACATCGTGAAAAGTGCTTCGGACTTCTGATGATGTCATCGGGACATCGTGAAGAGTGCTTCGGGCTTCTGATGACGTCATCGGGACGTCGTGAAAAGTGCATCTGGCTTCTGATGACGTCATCGGGACGTCGTGAAAAGTGCTTCGGGCTTCTGATGACTGATGACGTCATCGGGACGTCGTGAAAAGTGCTTCGGGCTTCTGATGACGTCATCGGGACGTCGTGAAAAGTGCATCTGGCTTCTGATGACGTCATCGGGACGTCGTGAAAAGTGCTTCGGGCTTCTGATGACGTCATCGGGACGTCGTGAAAAGTGCATCTGGCTTCTGATGACGTCATCGGGACGTCGTGAAAAGTGCATCTGGCTTCTGATGACGTCATCGGGACGTCGTGAAAAGTGCTTCGGGCTTCTGATGACGTCATCGGGACGTCGTGAAAAGTGCTTCGGGCTTCTGATGACGTCATCGGGACGTCGTGAAAAGTGCATCTGGCTTCTGATGACGTCATCGGGACGTCGTGAAAAGTGCTTCGGGCTTCTGATTACTGATGACGTCATCGGGACGTCGTGCAAAGTGCTCCGCCCTTCTGATGACTCATGCCGTCAAGGGGCCGCCGTGAAAAGTGCTTCTGGCTTCTGATGACGTCATCGGGATGTCGTGAAAAGTGCTTCTGGCTTCTGATGACGTCATCGGGACGTCGTGAAAAGTGCTTCGGGCTTCTGATGACGGATGACGTCATCGGGACGTCGTGAAAAGTGCTTCGGGCTCCTGATGACTGGTGACGTCATCGGGACGTCGTGAAAAGTGCTTCGGGCTTCTGATGACGTCATCGGGACGTCGTGAAAAGTGCATCTGGCTTCTGTTGACGTCATCGGGACGTCGTGAAAAGTGCTTCGGGCTTCTGATGACTGATGACGTCATCGGGACGTCGTGAAAAGTGCTTCGGGCTTCTGATGACTGATGACGTCATCGGGACGTCGTGAAAAGTGCATCTGGCTTCTGATGACGTCATCGGGACATCGTGAAGAGTGCTTCGGGCTTCTGATGACGTCATCGGGACGTCGTGAAAAGTGCTTCGGGCTTCTGATGACGTCATCGGGACGTCGTGAAAAGTGCATCTGGATTCTGATGATGACGTCATCGGGACGTCGTGAAAAGTGCATCTGGCTTCTGATGACTCATCGGGACGTCGTGAAAAGTGCTTCGGGCTTCTGATGACTGATGACGTCATCGGGACGTCGTGAAAAGTGCTTCGGGCTTCTGATGACGTCATCGGGACGTCGTGAAAAGTGCATCTGGCTTCTGATGACGTCATCGGGACGTCGTGAAAAGTGCTTCTGGCTTCTGATGACGTCATCGGGACGTCGTGAAAAGTGCATCTGGCTTCTGATGACGTCATCGGGACGTCGTGAAAAGTGCATCTGGCTTCTAATGACGTCATCGGGACGTCGGGAAAAGTGCTTCTGGCTTCTGATGACGTCATCGGGACGTCTTGAAAAGTGCTTCGGGCTTCTGATGACGTCATCGGGACGTCGTGAAAAGTGCTTCTGGCTTCTGATGACGTCATAGGGACGCCATGAAAAGTGCATCTGGCTTCTGATGACGTCATCGGGACGTCGTGAAAAGTGTTCCTGGCTTCTGATGACTGATGACGTCATCGGGACGTCGTGAAAAGTGCATCTGGCTTCTGATGACGTCATCGAGACGTCGTGAAAAGTGCATCTGGCTTCTGATGACGTCATCGGTACATCGTGAAAAGTGCATCTGGCTTCTGATGACGTCATCGGGACGTCGTGAAAAGTGCTTCGGGTTTCTGATGACTGATGACGTCATCGGGACGTCGTGAAAAGTGCTTCGGGCTTCTGATGACGTCATCGGGACGTCGTGAAAAGTGCATCTGGCTTCTGTTGACGTCATCGGGACGTCGTGAAAAGTGCTTCGGGCTTCTGATGACTGATGACGTCATCGGGACGTCGTGAAAAGTGCTTCGGGCTTCTGATGACTGATGACGTCATCGGGACGTCGTGAAAAGTGCTTCGGGCTTCTGATGACGTCATCGGGACGTCGTGAAAAGTGCATCTGGCTTCTGATGACGTCATCGGGACGTCGTGAAAAGTGCTTCGGGCTTCTGATGACGTCATCGGGACGTCGTGAAAAGTGCTTCGGGCTTCTGATGACGTCATCGGGACGTCGTGAAAAGTGCATCTGGCTTCTGATGACGTCATCGGGACGTCGTGAAAAGTGCATCTGGCTTCTGATGACGTCATCGGGACGTCGTGAAAAGTGCTTCGGGTTTCTGATGACTGATGACGTCATCGGGATATCGTGAAAAGTGCTTCGGGCTTCTGATGACTCATGACGTCATCGGGACGTCGTGAAAAGTGCATCTGGCTTCTGATGACGTCATCGGGACGTCGTGAAAAGTGCATCTGGCTTCTGATGACGTCATCGGGACATCGTGAAGAGTGCTTCGGGCTTCTGATGACGTCATCGGGACGTCGTGAAAAGTGCTTCGGGCTTCTGATGACTGATGACGTCATCGGGACGTCGTGAAAAGTGCATCTGGCTTCTGATGACGTCATCGGGACATCGTGAAGAGTGCTTCGGGCTTCTGATGACGTCATCGGGACGTCGTGAAAAGTGCATCTGGCTTCTGATGACGTCATCGGGACGTCGTGAAAAGTGCTTCGGGCTTCTGATGACGTCATCGGGACGTCGTGAAAAGTGCTTCGGGCTTCTGATGACGTCATCGGGACGTCGTGAAAAGTGCTTCGGGCTTCTGATGACGTCATCGGGACGTCGTGAAAAGTGCATCTGGCTTCTGATGACGTCATCGGGACGTCGTGAAAAGTGCATCTGACTTCTGATGACGTCATCGGGACGTCGTGAAAAGTGCTTCGGGCTTCTGATGACGTCATCGGGACGTCGTGAAAAGTGCATCTGGCTTCTGATGACGTCATCGGGACGTCGTGAAAAGTGCATCTGGCTTCTGATGACGTCATCGGGACGTCGTGAAAAGTGCTTCGGGCTTCTGATGACTGATGACATCATCGGGACGTCGTGAAAAGTGCTTCGGGCTTCTGATGACGTCATCGGGACGTCGTGGAAATTGCTTCTGGCTTCTGATGACGTCATCGGGACGTCGTGAAAAGTGCTTCGGGCTTCTGATGACTGATGACGTCATCGGGACGTCGTGAAAAGTGCTTCGGGCTTCTGATGACGTCATCGGGACATCGTGAAGAGTGCTTCGGGCTTCTGATGACGTCATCGGGACGTCGTGAAAAGTGCATCTGGCTTCTGATGACGTCATCGGGACGTCGTGAAAAGTGCTTCGGGCTTCTGATGACTGATGACGTCATCGGGACGTCGTGAAAAGTGCTTCGGGCTTCTGATGACTGATGACGTCATCGGGACGTCGTGAAAAGTGCTTCGGGCTTCTGATGACGTCATCGGGACGTCGTGAAAAGTGCATCTGGCTTCTGATGACGTCATCACGACATCGTGAAGAGTGTTTGTGGCTCCTGTTGACGTCATCGGGACGTCGTGAAAAGTGCTTCGGGCTTCTGATGACTGATGACGTCATCGGGACGTCGTGAAAAGTGCTTCGGGCTTCTGATGACGTCATCGGGACGTCGTGAAAAGTGCATCTGGCTTCTGATGACGTCATCGGGACGTCGTGAAAAGTGCATCTGGCTTCTGATGACGTCATCGGGACGTCGTGAAAAGTGCTTCGGGCTTCTGATGACTGATGACGTCATCGGGACGTCGTGAAAAGTGCTTCGTGCTTCTGATGACGTCATCGGGACGTCGTGAAAAGTGCATCTGGCTTCTGTTGACGTCATCGGGACGTCGTGAAAAGTGCTTCGGGCTTCTGATGACTGATGACGTCATCGGGACGTCGCGAAAAGTGCTTCGGGCTTCTGATGACTGATGACGTCATCGGGACGTCGTGAAAAGTGCTTCGGGCTTCTGATGACGTCATCGGGACGTCGTGAAAAGTGCATCTGGCTTCTGATGACGTCATCGGGACATCGTGAAGAGTGCTTCGGGCTTCTGATGACGTCATCGGGACGTCGTGAAAAGTGCTTCGGGCTTCTGATGACGTCATCGGGACGTCGTGAAAAGTGCATCTGGCTTCTGATGACGTCATCGGGACGTCGTGAAAAGTGCATCTGGCTTCTGATGACGTCATCGGGACGTCGTGAAAAGTGCATCTGGCTTCTGATGACGTCATCGGGACGTCGTGAAAAGTGCTTCGGGCTTCTGATGACGTCATCGGGACGTCGTGAAAAGTGCATCTGGCTTCTGATGACGTCATCGGGACGTCGTGAAAAGTGCATCTGGCTTCTGATGACGTCATCGGGACGTCGTGAAAAGTGCTTCTGGCTTCTGATGACGTCATCGGGACGTCGTGAAAAGTGCTTCGGGCTTCTGATGACGTCATCGGGACGTCGTGAAAAGTGCATCTGGCTTCTGATGACGTCATCGGGACGTCGTGAAAAGTGCTTCGGGCTTCTGATGACGTCATCGGGACGTCGTGAAAAGTGCTTCGGGCTTCTGATGACGTCATCGGGACGTCGTGAAAAGTGCTGGTGGCTTCTGATGACGTCATCGGGATGTCGTGAAAAGTGCATCTGGCTTCTGATGACGTCATCGGGACGTCGTGAAAAGTGCTTCGGGCTTCTGATGACTGATGACGTCATCGGGACGTCGCGAAAAGTGCTTCGGGCTTCTGATGACTGATGACGTCATCGGGACGTCGTGAAAAGTGCATCTGGCTTCTGATGACGTCATCGGGACGTCGTGAAAAGTGCATCTGGCTTCTGATGACGTCATCGGGACGTCGTGAAAAGTGCTTCGGGCTTCTGATGACGTCATCGGGACGTCGTGAAAAGTGCTTCGGGCTTCTGATGACGTCATCGGGACGTCGTGAAAAGTGCATCTGGCTTCTGATGACGTCATCGGGACGTCGTGAAAAGTGCTTCGGGCTTCTGATGACTGATGACGTCATCGGGACGTCGTGAAAAGTGCTTCGGGCTTCTGATGACGTCATCGGGACGTCGTGAAAAGTGCATCTGGCTTCTGATGACGTCATCGGGACGTCGTGAAAAGTGCTTCGGGCTTCTGATGACGTCATCGGGACGTCGTGAAAAGTGCTTCGGGCTTCTGATGACGTCATCGGGACGTCGTGAAAAGTGCATCTGGCTTGATGACTGATGACGTCATCGGGACGTCGTGAAAAGTGCTTGGGGCTTCTGATGACGTCATCGGGACGTCGTGAAAAGTGCTTCGGGCTTCTGATGACGTCATCGGGACGTCGTGAAAAGTGCTTCGGGCTTCTGATGACGTCATCGGGACGTCGTGAAAAGTGCATCTGGCTTCTGATGACGTCATCGGGACGTCGTGAAAAGTGCTTCGGGCTTCTGATGACTGATGACGTCATCGGGACGTCGTGAAAAGTGCTTCGGGCTTCTGATGACTGATGACGTCATCGGGACGTCGTGAAAAGTGCTTCGGGCTTCTGATGACGTCATCGGGACGTCGTGAAAAGTGCATCTGGCTTCTGATGACGTCATCGGGACGTCGTGAAAGTGCTTCGGGCTTCTGATGACGTCATCGGGACGTCGTGAAAAGTGCTTCGGGCTTCTGATGACGTCATCGGGACGTCGTGAAAAGTGCATCTGGCTTCTGATGACGTCATCGGGACGTCGTGAAAAGTGTATCTGGCTTCTGTTGACGTCATCGGGACGTCGTGAAAAGTGCTTCGGGCTTCTGATGACTGATGACGTCATCGGGACGTCGTGAAAAGTGCTTCGGGCTTCTGATGACTGATGACGTCATCGGGACGTCGTGAAAAGTGCATCTGGCTTCTGATGACGTCATCGGGACGTCGTGAAAAGTGCATCTGGCTTCTGATGACGTCATCGGTACATCGTGAAGAGTGCTTCGGGCTTCTGATGACGTCATCGGGACGTCGTGAAAAGTGCATCTGGCTTCTGATGACGTCATCGGGACGTCGTGAAAAGTGCATCTGGCTTCTGATGACGTCATCGGGACATCGTGAAAGTGCTTCGGGTTTCTGATGACGTCATCAGGACGTCGTGAAAAGTGCTTCGGGCTTCTGATGACGTCATCGGGACGTCGTGAAAAGTGCATCTGGCTTCTGATAACGTCATCGGGACGTCGTGAAAAGTGCTTCGGGCTTGATGACTGGTGACGTCATCGGGACGTCGTGAAAAGTGCTTCGGGCTTCTGATGACGTCATCGGGACGTCGTGAAAAGTGCATCTGGCTTCTGATGACGTCATCGGTACATCGTGAAAAGTGCTTCGGACTTCTGATGATGTCATCGGGACATCGTGAAAAGTGCTTCGGGCTTCTGATGACTGATGACGTCATCGGGACGTCGTGAAAAGTGCATCTGGCTCCTGATGACGTCATCGGGACGTCGTGAAAAGTGCATCTGGCTTCTGATGACGTCATCGGGACGTCGTGAAAAGTGCTTCGGGCTTCTGATGACTGATGACGTCATCGGGACGTCGTGAAAAGTGCTTCGGGCTTCTGATGACGTCATCGGGACGTCGTGAAAAGTGCTTCGGGCTTCTGATGACGTCATCGGGACGTCGTGAAAAGTGTATCTGGCTTCTGATGACGTCATCGGGAGGTCGTGAAAAGTGCTTCGGGCTTCTGATTACTGATGACGTCATCGGGACCTCGTGAAAAGAGCTTCGGGCTTCTGATGACGTCATCGGGACGTCGTGAAAAGTGCATCTGGCTTCTGATGACGTCATCGGGACGTCGCGGAAAGTGCTTCGGGCTTCTGATGACTGATGACGTCATCGGGACGTCGTGAGAAGTGCTTCGGGCTTCTGATGACTGATGACGTCATCGGGACGTCGTGAAAAGTGCATCTGGCTTCTGATGACGTCATCGGGACGTCGTGAAAAGTGCATCTGGCTTCTGATGACGTCATCGGGACGTCGTGAAAAGTGCTTCGGGCTTCTGATGACGTCATCGGGACGTCGTGAAAAGTGCTTCGGGCTTCTGATGACGTCATCGGGACGTCGTGAAAAGTGCATCTGGCTTCTGATGACGTCATCGGGACGTCGTGAAAAGTGCATCTGGCTTCTGATGACGTCATCGGGACGTCGTGAAAAGTGCATGTGGCTTCTGATGACGTCATCGGGACGTCGTGAAAAGTGCTTCGGGCTTCTGATGACTGATGACGTCATCGGGACGTCGTGAAAAGTGCTTCTGGCTTCTGATGACGTCATCGGGACGTCGTGAAAAGTGCATCTGGCTTCTGATGACGTCATCGGGACGTCGTGAAAAGTGCTTCGGGCTTCTGATGACTGATGACGTCATCGGGACGTCGTGAAAAGTGCTTCCGGCTTCTGATGACGTCATCGGGACGTCGTGAAAAGTGTTTTGGGCTTCTGATGACGTCATCGGGACGTCGTGAAAAGTGCTTCGGGTTTCTAATGACGTCATCGGGACGTCGTGAAAAATGCTTTGGGCTTCTGATGACTCTGATGACGTCATCGGGACGTCGTGAAAAGTGCATCTGGCTTCTGATGACGTCATCGGGACGTCGTGAAAAGTGCTTCGTGCTTCTGATGACGTCATCGGGACGTCGTGAAAAGTGCATCTGGCTTCTGATGACGTCATCGGGACGTCGTGAAAAGTGCTTCTGGCTTCTGATGACGTCATCGGGACGTCGTGAAAAGTGCTTCGGGCTTCTGATGACGTCATCGGGACGTCGTGAAAAGTGCATCTGGCTTCTGATGACGTCATCGGGACGTCGTGAAAAGTGCATCTGGCTTCTGATGACGTCATCGGGACATCGTGAAAAGTGCTTCGGGCTTCTGATGACGTCATCGGGACGTCGTGAAAAGTGCTTCGGGCTTCTGATGACGTCATCGGGACGTCGTGAAAAGTGCATCTGGCTTCTGATGACGTCATCGGGACGTCGTGAAAAGTGCTTCGGGCTTCTGATGACGTCATCGGGACGTCGTGAAAAGTGCTTCGGGCTTCTGATGACGTCATCGGGACGTCGTGAAAAGTGCATCTGGCTTCTGATGACGTCATCGGGACGTCGTGAAAAGTGCATCTGGCTTCTGATGACGTCATCGGGACGTCGTGAAAAGTGCTTCGGGCTTCTGATGACTGATGACGTCATCGGGACGTCGTGAAAAGTGCTTCGGGCTTCTGATGACTGATGACGTCATCGGGACGTCGTGAAAAGTGCTTCGGGCTTCTGATGACGTCATCGGGACGTCGTGAAAAGTGCATCTGGCTTCTGATGACGTCATCGGGACATCGTGAAGAGTGCTTCGGGCTTCTGATGACGTCATCGGGATATCGTGAAAAGTGCTTCGGGATTCTGATGACGTCATCGGGACGTCGTGAAAAGTGTATCTGGCTTCTGTTGACGTCATCGGGACGTCGTGAAAAGTGCTTCGGGCTTCTGATGACTGATGACGTCATCGGGACGTCGTGAAAAGTGCTTCGGGCTTCTGATGACTGATGACGTCATCGGGACGTCGTGAAAAGTGCATCTGGCTTCTGATGACGTCATCGGGACGTCGTGAAAAGTGCATCTGGCTTCTGATGACGTCATCGGGACGTCGTGAAAAGTGCATCTGGCTTCTGATGACGTCATCGGGACGTCGTGAAAAGTGCTTCGGGCTTCTGATGACGTCATCGGGACGTCGTGAAAAGTGCTTCGGGCTTCTGATGACGTCATCGGGACGTCGTGAAAAGTGCATCTGGCTTCTGATGACGTCATCGGGACGTCGTGAAAAGTGCATCTGGCTTCTGATGACGTCATCGGGACGTCGTGAAAAGTGCTTCGGGCTTCTGATGACTGATGACGTCATCGGGACGTCGTGAAAAGTGCTTCGGGCTTCTGATGACGTCATCGGGACGTCGTGAAAAGTGCATCTGGCTTCTGATGACGTCATCGGGACGTCGTGAAAAGTGCTTCGGGCTTCTGATGACTGATGACGTCATCGGGACGTCGTGAAAAGTGCTTCGGGCTTCTGATGACTGGTGACGTCATCGGGACGTCGTGAAAAGTGCTTCGGGCTTCTGATGACGTCATCGGGACGTCGTGAAAAGTGCATCTGGCTTCTGATAACGTCATCGGGACATCGTGAAGAGTGCTTCGGGCTTCTGATGACGTCATCGGGATATCGTGAAAAGTGCTTCGGGATTCTGATGACGTCATCGGAACGTCGTGAAAAGTGCATCTGGCTTCTGATGACGTCATCGGGACGTCGTGAAAAGTGCTTCGGGCTTCTGATGACGTCATCGGGACGTCGCGAAAAGTGCTTCGGGCTTCTGATGACGTCATCGGGACGTCGTGAAAAGTGCATCTGGCTTCTGATGACGTCATCGGGACGTCGTGAAAAGTGCATCTGGCTTCTGATGACGTCATCGGGACGTCGTGAAAAGTGCTTCGGGCTTCTGATGACGTCATCGGGACGTCGCGAAAAGTGCTTCGGGCTTCTGATGACGTCATCGGGACGTCGTGAAAAGTGCTTCGGGCTTCTGATGACGTCATCGGGACGTCGTGAAAAGTGCATCTGGCTTCTGATGACGTCATCGGGACGTCGTGAAAAGTGCTTCGGGCTTCTGATGACTGATGACATCATCGGGACGTCGTGAAAAGTGCTTCGGGCTTCTGATGACGTCATCGGGACGTCGTGAAAAGTGCATCTGGCTTCTGATGACGTCATCGGGACGTCGTGAAAAGTGCATCTGGCTTCTGATGACGTCATCGGGACGTCGTGAAAAGTGCTTCGGGCTTCTGATGACTGATGACGTCATCGGGACGTCGTGAAAAGTGCTTCGGGCTTCTGATGACGTCATCGGGACGTCGTGAAAAGTGCTTCTGGCTTCTGATGATGTCATCGGGACGTCGTGAAAAGTGCATCTGGCTTCTGATGACGTCATCGGGACGTCGTGAAAAGTGCTTCGGGCTTCTGATGACGTCATCGGGACGTCGTGAAAAGTGCTTCGGGCTTCTGATGACGTCATCGGGACGTCGTGAAAAGTGCATCTGGCTTCTGATGACGTCATCGGGACGTCGTGAAAAGTGCTTCGGGCTTCTGATGACTGATGACGTCATCGGGACGTCGTGAAAAGTGCTTCGGGCTTCTGATGACGTCATCGGGACGTCGTGAAAAGTGCATCTGGCTTCTGATGACGTCATCGGGACGTCGTGAAAAGTGCTTCGGGCTTCTGATGACGTCATCGGGACGTCGTGAAAAGTGCATCTGGCTTCTGATGACTGATGACGTCATCGGGACGTCGTGAAAAGTGCTTCGGGCTTCTGATGACGTCATCGGGACGTCGTGAAAAGTGCTTCGGGCTTCTGATGACGTCATCGGGACGTCGTGAAAAGTGCATCTGGCTCCTGATGACGTCATCGGGACGTCGTGAAAAGTGCATCTGGCTTCTGATGACGTCATCGGGACGTCGTGAAAAGTGCTTCGGGCTTCTGATGACTGATGACGTCATCGGGACGTCGTGAAAAGTGCTTCGTGCTTCTGATGACGTCATCGGGACGTCGTGAAAAGTGCATCTGGCTTCTGTTGACGTCATCGGGACGTCGTGAAAAGTGCTTCGGGCTTCTGATGACTGATGACGTCATCGGGACGTCGCGAAAAGTGCTTCGGGCTTCTGATGACTGATGACGTCATCGGGACGTCGTGAAAAGTGCTTCGTGCTTCTGATGACGTCATCGGGACGTCGTGAAAAGTGCATCTGGCTTCTGATGACGTCATCGGGACATCGTGAAGAGTGCTTCGGGCTTCTGATGACGTCATCGGGATATTGTGAAAAGTGCTTCGGGCTTCTGATGACGTCATCGGGACGTCGTGAAAAGTGTATCTGGCTTCTGTTGACGTCATCGGGACGTCGTGAAAAGTGCTTCGGGCTTCTGATGACTGATGACGTCATCGGGACGTCGTGAAAAGTGCTTCGGGCTTCTGATGACTGATGACGTCATCGGGACGTCGTGAAAAGTGCATCTGGCTTCTGATGACGTCATCGGGACGTCGTGAAAAGTGCATCTGGCTTCTGATGACGTCATCGGGACGTCGTGAAAAGTGCATCTGGCTTCTGATGACGTCATCGGGACGTCGTGAAAAGTGCTTCGGGCTTCTGATGACGTCATCGGGACGTCGTGAAAAGTGCTTCGGGCTTCTGATGACGTCATCGGGACGTCGTGAAAAGTGCTTCGGGCTTCTGATGACGTCATCGGGACGTCGTGAAAAGTGCATCTGGCTTCTGATGACGTCATCGGGACGTCGTGAAAAGTGCTTCGGGCTTCTGATGACTGATGACGTCATCGGGACGTCGTGAAAAGTGCTTCGGGCTTCTGATGACGTCATCGGGACGTCGTGAAAAGTGCATCTGGCTTCTGATGACGTCATCGGGACATCGTGAAGAGTGCTTCGGGCTTCTGATGACGTCATCGGGACGTCGTGAAAAGTGCTTCGGGCTTCTGATGACGTCATCGGGACGTCGTGAAAAGTGTATCTGGCTTCTGATGACGTCATCGGGAGGTCGTGAAAAGTGCTTCGGGCTTCTGATTACTGATGACGTCATCGGGACGTCGTGAAAAGTGCTTCGGGCTTCTGATGACTGATGACGTCATCGGGACGTCGTGAAAAGTGCATCTGGCTTCTGATGACGTCATCGGGACGTCGTGAAAAGTGCATCTGGCTTCTGATGACGTCATCGGGACGTCGTGAAAAGTGCATCTGGCTTCTGATGACGTCATCGGGACGTCGTGAAAAGTGCTTCGGGCTTCTGATGACGTCATCGGGACGTCGTGAAAAGTGCTTCGGGCTTCTGATGACTGATGACGTCATCGGGACGTCGTGAAAAGTGCTTCGGGCTTCTGATGACGTCATCGGGACGTCGTGAAAAGTGCATCTGGCTTCTGTTGACGTCATCGGGACGTCGTGAAAAGTGCTTCGGGCTTCTGATGACTGATGACGTCATCGGGACGTCGTGAAAAGTGCTTCGGGCTTCTGATGACTGATGACGTCATCGGGACGTCGTGAAAAGTGCTTCGGGCTTCTGATGACGTCATCGGGACGTCGTGAAAAGTGCATCTGGCTTCTGATGACGTCATCGGGACATCGTGAAGAGTGCTTCGGGCTTCTGATGACGTCATCGGGATATCGTGAAAAGTGCTTCGGGCTTCTGATGACTGATGACGTCATCGGGACGTCGTGAAAAGTGCATCTGGCTTCTGATGACGTCATCGGGACATCGTGAAGAGTGCTTCGGGCTTCTGATGACTGATGACGTCATCGGGACGTCGTGAAAAGTGCTTCGGGCTTCTGATGACGTCATCGGGACGTCGTGAAAAGTGCATCTGGCTTCTGATGACGTCATCGGGACGTCGTGAAAAGTGCATCTGGCTTCTGATGACGTCATCGGGACGTCGTGAAAAGTGCATCTGGCTTCTGATGACGTCATCGGGACGTCGTGAAAAGTGCTTCGGGCTTCTGATGACGTCATCGGGACGTCGTGAAAAGTGCTTCGGGCTTCTGATGACGTCATCGGGACGTCGTGAAAAGTGCATCTGGCTTCTGATGACGTCATCGGGACGTCGTGAAAAGTGCATCTGGCTTCTGATGACGTCATCGGGACGTCGTGGAAAGTGCTTCGGGCTTCTGATGACTGATGACGTCATCGGGACGTCGTGAAAAGTGCTTCGGGCTTCTGATGACGTCATCGGGACGTCGTGAAAAGTGCATCTGGCTTCTGATGACGTCATCGGGACATCGTGAAGAGTGCTTCGGGCTTCTGATGACGTCATCGGGATATCGTGAAAAGTGCTTCGGGATTCTGATGACGTCATCGGGACGTCGTGAAAAGTGTATCTGGCTTCTGTTGACGTCATCGGGACGTCGTGAAAAGTGCTTCGGGCTTCTGATGACTGATGACGTCATCGGGACGTCGTGAAAAGTGCTTCGGGCTTCTGATGACTGATGACGTCATCGGGACGTCGTGAAAAGTGCATCTGGCTTCTGATGACGTCATCGAGACGTCGTGAAAAGTGCATCTGGCTTCTGATGACGTCATCGGTACATCGTGAAAAGTGCATCTGGCTTCTGATGACGTCATCGGGACGTCGTGAAAAGTGCTTCGGGCTTCTGATGACGTCATCGGGACGTCGTGAAAAGTGCTTCGGGCTTCTGATGACGTCATCGGGACGTCGTGAAAAGTGCATCTGGCTTCTGATGACGTCATCGGGACGTCGTGAAAAGTGCATCTGGCTTCTGATGACGTCATCGGGACGTCGTGAAAAGTGCTTCGGGCTTCTGATGACTGATGACGTCATCGGGACGTCGTGAAAAGTGCTTCGGGCTTCTGATGACGTCATCGGGACGTCGTGAAAAGTGCATCTGGCTTCTGATGACGTCATCGGTACATCGTGAAGAGTGCTTCGGGCTTCTGATGACGTCATCGGGACGTCGCGAAAAGTGCTTCGGGCTTCTGATGACGTCATCGGGACCTCGTGAAAAGAGCTTCGGGCTTCTGATGACTGATGACGTCATCGGGACGTCGTGAAAAGTGCTTCGGGCTTCTGATGACGTCATCGGGACGTCGTGAAAAGTGCATCTGGCTTCTGTTGACGTCATCGGGACGTCGCGAAAAGTGCTTTGGGCTTCTGATGACTGATGACGTCATCGGGACGTCGTGAAAAGTGCTTCGGGCTTCTGATGACTGATGACGTCATCGGGACGTCGTGAAAAGTGCTTCGGGCTTCTGATGACGTCATCGGGACGTCGTGAAAAGTGCATCTGGCTTCTGATGACGTCATCGGGACATCGTGAAGAGTGCTTCGGGCTTCTGATGACGTCATCGGGATATCGTGAAAAGTGCTTCGGGATTCTGATGACGTCATCGGGACGTCGTGAAAAGTGTATCTGGCTTCTGTTGACGTCATCGGGACGTCGTGAAAAGTGCTTCGGGCTTCTGATGACTGATGACGTCATCGGGACGTCGTGAAAAGTGCTTCGGGCTTCTGATGACTGATGACGTCATCGGGACGTCGTGAAAAGTGCATCTGACTTCTGGTGACGTCATCGGGACGTCGTGAAAAGTGCATCTGGCTTCTGATGACGTCATCGGTACATCGTGAGAAGTGCATCTGGCTTCTGATGACGTCATCGGGACGTCGTGAAAAGTGCTTCGGGCTTCTGATGACGTCATCGGGACGTCGTGAAAAGTGCTTCGGGCTTCTGATGACGTCATCGGGACGTCGTGAAAAGTGCATCTGGCTTCTGATGACGTCATCGGGACGTCGTGAAAAGTGCATCTGGCTTCTGATGACGTCATCGGGACATCGTGAGGAGTGCTTCGGGCTTCTGATGACTGATGACGTCATCGGGACGTCGTGAAAAGTGCTTCGGGCTTCTGATGACGTCATCGGGACGTCGTGAAAAGTGCATCTGGCTTCTGATGACGTCATCGGGACATCGTGAAGAGTGCTTCGGGCTTCTGATGACGTCATCGGGATATCGTGAAAAGTGCTTCGGGATTCTGATGACGTCATCGGGACGTCGTGAAAAGTGTATCTGGCTTCTGTTGACGTCATCGGGACGTCGTGAAAAGTGCTTCGGGCTTCTGATGACTGATGACGTCATCGGGACGTCGTGAAAAGTGCATCTGGCTTCTGATGACGTCATCGGGACGTCGTGAAAAGTGCATCTGGCTTCTGATGACGTCATCGGTACATCGTGAGAAGTGCATCTGGCTTCTGATGACGTCATCGGGACGTCGTGAAAAGTGCTTCGGGCTTCTGATGACGTCATCGGGACGTCGTGAAAAGTGCTTCGGGCTTCTGATGACGTCATCGGGACGTCGTGAAAAGTGCATCTGGCTTCTGATGACGTCATCGGGACGTCGTGAAAAGTGCATCTGGCTTCTGATGACGTCATCGGGACATCGTGAGGAGTGCTTCGGGCTTCTGATGACGTCATCGGGATATCGGAAAAAGTGCTTCGGAATTCTGATGACGTCATCGGGACGTCGTGAAAAGTGCATCTGGCTTCTGATGACGTCATCGGTACATCGTGAAGAGTGCTTCGGGCTTCTGATGACGTCATCGGGACGTCGTGAAAAGTGCATCTGGCTTCTGATGACGTCATCGGGACGTCGTGAAAAGTGCATCTGGCTTCTGATGACGTCATTGGGACGTCGTGAAAAGTGCTTCGGGCTTCTGATGACGTCATTGCGACGTCGCGAAAAGTGCATCTGGCTTCTGATGACGTCATCGGGACGTCGTGAAAAGTGCATCTGGCTTCTGATGACGTCATCGGGACGTCGTGAAAAGTGCATCTGGCTTCTGATGACGTCATCGGGACGTCGTGAAAAGTGCTTCGGGCTTCTGATGACGTCATCGGGACGTCGTGAAAAGTGCTTCGGGCTTCTGATGACGTCATCGGGACGTCGTGAAAAGTGTATCTGGCTTCTGTTGACGTCATCGGGACGTAGTGAAAAGTGCTTCGGGCTTCTGATGACTGATGACGTCATCGGGACGTCGTGAAAAGTGCTTCGGGCTTCTGATGACTGATGACGTCATCGGGACGTCGTGAAAAGTGCTTCGGGCTTCTGATGACGTCATCGGGACGTCGTGAAAAGTGCATCTGGCTTCTGATGACGTCATCGGGACATCGTGAAGAGTGCTTCGGGCTTCTGATGACGTCATCGGGGCGTCGTGAAAAGTGTATCTGGCTTCTGTTGACGACATCGGGGCGTCGTCAAAAGTGCTTCGGGCTTCTGATGACGTTCAGCCAAACCTCCAAGGAATGTTCTACTTTTCCTTCATTACAAGAACCAGTATTCTGTTACTATCTCACCAAACATGTAAAAGAACCTACCAGAGGTACCAATATTCTCGATTTAGCCTTTTCAAGCAGTAAAACCTTAGTAGGAAATTTATGCACACTTCCTCCGGAAGGTCAAAGTGACCATAGTAGTATCTCCTTTGAAATTCAAAATTCTGAAATCGCTTCAACCCCGGTTTATCGCAGGCTGTTTTCCAGCTCCAACTTCTCAGAAATCTGTGCCAATTTAAGTCATGTGCCATGGGTTAAATTACTAGAAACTAAACAAAACGTTCAAGAAAAATATGAAACATTCCTGTCAGTTTTACATGCAGCCATTGAGCACTACGTTCCATGGAAATTGGTCTCATCCTTCAAAAATTTTCAACTACCACAATATCTTCAGAATATGCTAGAACATCGCGAATGCTTATTCCATGAAGCAAGCCGTTCAAATAATTGGACAATGTGAAACGACTTTTCCAAAGAATTCATCAGTCTTCTCAAGAAATACAATATGAATGCTGAAAAGAAAATAATCGAGTCCGGTAATACAAACAATTTTTACAAATACCTGAATACCAGGTTGAATGAAAGGCACCAAATAGGTTGCCTACGGAACAATGGAATTTTGGCGACTTCTGAGTACGACAAGGCTCGCATTTATGGGTACATGCTAACATGCTAGCGGAACAACTTACCAGATCATTTCAAAAAGATGACGGTACTACTCCGCACGTCCCTGTTAATAGTATCGAACAAATGAAAAGTTTTCCATGGTTTTATTCCAGTCAGATTTATGACCTTCTCATGAAATGGCCCAACTCGTCTTCACTAACACCCGATTTTCTCCCTCTATTTTTTTTATTCAAAAAGTTGCCCCTGTTATTTGCGGACCTCTCTCGTATATTTTCAACCAATCGATGATGTTTGGTGAGGTTCCATCGCGCTGGAAACATTCTGAAAAAGCGGCCGACCTCAGATCTGGGAAACTATCGCCCTGTAAGTATAGCTTTGTTGTTTTGCAGACTTTTTGAGAAAACCCTCAAAAAACACATTTGACCACCTCAGAGTCAACAATATAATACCACGGAATCAGCATGGGTACGTTCCAGGACGTTCGGTTGAGACAAGCCTAATCGAATCTTTGAATGACTGGACTGAAACATTGGACAACAAGCATAAATGCGATGTAATTTATTTCGATTTCGCCAAAGCGTTTGATCAAGTCTCACACAAAAAACTGATATATAAACTGCAAACCTTTGGATTTCATCCTATTCTTACCAAATGGATTGCTCAATATCTCAATGACAGGACATTTCAGATCAGAATAGGTAGTACCTAATCCGATGTGAAACCAATCTTGAGCGGTGTACCACAAGGCGGGGTACTATCCCCAGTACTTTTCAAAATTTATACTGCTGATGTTCCACAAATGTTTTGCAGTGTCGGGGTACAATGCCAAATTTATGCTGATGATCTGAAAACCTATAAACCAATATCGAGAACAGATGATGAATTAAGTCTTCAAAAGGCTGTGGACTTGGTTGAAGGATGGTCCAGGACATGGCAACTGCCCTTAGCTCCACACGAAACAGTTTTTATGCGACTGAATTCCGGTATAACCAACGATTGGCCGATGCCTACATATATGATTGCTCAGGCGCCCATTTCTGCCGTTGAGTCAGTAAGGGATCTTTAGTTTCACTACACCAATAGGCTAGATTTTTCCAACCACATACATGAAGATCCGCTCCAACATGGCCATCACAAGAACATATCGCCTTTTCAAATGTTTTTCAATCAAAAATAAGACTTTGTTACTACGAGCGTACAAGACCTACATCCGTACGATTGTGGAATCGAGCACCACAGTTTTTTGCCCCACTATGAAAAAAGACATCTACATCATGGAGAAAGTCCAGAATAATTTTACACGAAAACTACTTGCAAGGATCGGAGGTTTTTTGTATTCGAAAATTCCGAGAGCCTCAATTAGGAACCAGTACCTTGGGCTTTCGTCCCTTGAACCCCGGCGCAGGGTATTTGACGTTTGCTTGGTTCACAAATTACTACATGACTCGCTAGCAATCGGAATTAACAACGTTTTCAAGACAGTTCTCTCACGAACAAGAGGAAGTCGTTTCAAAATTTCACTTGGTCGCCCAAAAACTAATTTGCGTGCTAGATTTTTTACTTCTCGTGTGGGAAGTGCTTATCTGAAGCTTACAAAGATTATATCAGTATCGATGACACGAAGCCAGTTTAAACGGCATGTTAGACGTCAAAGTAGTTCGGAACGGTTCTTATATCCTCTTCTGCATCTAGTTTCAATACCTTTTCTTAGCACAGTCAGTAGAGTATTCATGTTTCTTTGTTTTCGTCTGCTTTAAGTATTATCCTATTTCGAGCAGTGTTATTTAACGATTGCCTTATGCAAGCGTAATAAACATAAACATAAACAAAGAGAGCTCTAGTGCTGATCCTCCGGCTTTAAAGCTTCTCAACTTACTATCTGCTCTATCCCTTGCTACACTTTAAAGACATCGTACGCGCAGAAAACCGTATATTATTTTTTCATGTTTTTGTGTAGCTTGGCCTCTCTAGGGAACGAAAATGTCGAAGGGGCTCATTGAAAACCTTCATTTGTAAAGAAATGTCAATCGGAACACATTGTAAATACGAATTTGAATTTCGTGCCAAAATCCTTTTTGAAGTTTTTCTGCTCTTGGAGGCCTCGTCACTGTCATTTTCGGAGTTTTTCTGCATGTGGAGTTCGTGCTGTAACTATTTTTCATGCTGTCTTACGGTCGCACCAACATTCTAGGAAAAAGTGCTAGATGACTGGTGAGGATTTCTACGACGACTTCCAACCTCATTGCCCAACGTTTTTGACCCGCCAAAGTTTACCAGTGTGGTCTGCTGGGCTCAATCATGAAATTGAGCCTGAAAAATCAAAATTGATTTCCAGCGCGAACGATGCCTTTAAGTCTGGAACCTACTGTAATTTTACCATACGGAAAGCGTCCTATTCATCTTCTCATGTGAGGCAGGTCGCATAAACCTGACGGCTGGTGTGAATCTGACATCTCTTACGTGGGGCAGCTAGCGTTAAACTGGGGCTCTGCGGCATCTAAGTCGCAGCATGTGGGCGGCTTGGAGAGGCGGTTGGTTCACGTTTAACACCCATTTACTACCACCCCTGGTTTCTTAGTTTTGCTTGAAACCAGGGTAGCTCATTTGGAAGTTTAGTCACAGCTGTTTTAAAATCCTACTTTCGGTTTGTGGACTTGGACGTTTTTTTTTACCGTGTAACGGTCTTCGGCGTTAAACTGAGACGGTAAAAGTGCGTATACGAGGTAAATCGACTACGCTGGGCTCAAATATCCTACTATCATGACACCTAAATTTCAAAAATGCCCCTTGTCGGCGGGACCACACCTGAGAAAAGTGTGAGGCCTTTACTGTAGAGGTGTTCAGCATCCATGTTGGACGGTGAAAGTGAGTTTACCGAGAAAATCGACCAGGCTGGACTTGGATACCCTACTCTCGTGGCTCCTAGTTTTCAAAATTGCCGACTTCCGGCGGAACCACACTTGAGAAAAATGTGAGCCCATGCAATGTAGCGGTCTTCCTATGATGCCGTTAGAGTATGCATATGAGGTAAATCAAGCACGCTCGACTCGAATATCGCATTCTCCTGACTCATTCTTTGCAAAAATGTAGACTTCCAGCGCGACCGCGCCTGCGACAGATGCGGGCCTCACAGTGTAGCGCCTTTCAGCGTCCATCTTAGACGGTGAAAATTTGTATAGAGGGATAATCTACCACTCTCGACTCGACTATCCTACTTTCGTGACCCCTTACTTTCCCTAAAAAATGTGAGGTCCAATGTCTTGCAAGCTATGTGCCTTAGGCCCCCGTCATAGTCGGTGGATCTACTGAGTCCCACCGGGTCGATACGCACCGAATTCGTGGGAGACGGGTGCAAAAAAAATCAACCCACCGAGACCGACTGCGACCGTTTAATGCCCACCGCAATCCCCCCGGTCGATACTGATGGCTCTCATGCGTACAAGGGCGGGGCCAATGCATCGACTGAGTCCGACTGAGTCCCACTTAGTCCCGCTGCGTCCCAACCGAAGTCGTCCTCACTCCACCTGTCCAATGATGTTAAAAATGGTTTACGAGTTGAAGACAAAGACATGTTGAAAACAAGAAAAATCAGCCACCAAACACGTTCCGATTTACAGCTGAGGTGATAGTCGTCCCTATCAATTGCGTGTTTCGCAGGGGAACTGGTTGGCGCTGGGGGCAAGCGGACTCAGTCGGACTCATTCGGACTCAGTCGGACTCAGCAGGTTTTTCGACGAAGTCTGACGGGGGCCTAATATTCAACCGTAGGAGAACCTTCACTATCATTTTAGCCTTTACGTAAGTTTAATTACAACAAGGTTCTATGTTAATTGGACGGTATTACCGAAATATTCGCAAAAAGTATTTCTAAACAGTGTACCTACGACCCCGGTCAGAATGGTTCACATTATACATTCCATCCGATGGCCAAAATCGCGTCGGATCGGATTTCGCAAAACCGACTCACCGGATAAAACGGATACTGGCCCAAACGAGAATTTCGGATAACGGATCCTATCCGAACCGATAATTTTCAATCGCATCGGTTATCGGATATCCGATCGGATAAAATCGGATTTACCGGATAATTTGGATGAAAAAAACGGATAAGAAAAATTTCAGTAGTACTGATGATTCAGTTCAGTGCATTTAAAGGCAGTGTTCACGATGATTTTCGTCTCCGAGTTTTTCACATAAAACATTGCGCTGGCCTCCAAGTGTTACCAGAATCACGAAGAAACGGCGAGAAACGCATTAAAACGTCGTATTTCAGTGACATTATTCTACCACATGGACTAGTTATCCGGCTGGATGAACATTTTCATAGTGGTTGTCACCGGAGGAATTGGGTCAATCGAAAATAGAAGAATATTGTATGCAAAGCAGGATTGGTTAGGGCCCTAAAGAAAGAACAGAGCAATAGAGAGTAGAGAATCGCAAAGGACGGGTCCACAAAAGATTTCATTGTCACAACAAACCCTTCATGCGATACTTAAAGGCAGTGTTCACGATGAAATTCGTTTTTCTGTTTTTCCGCCTATCTTGAGAACGGTCCCATGCTGATTTCAATGATGTTCCTGGAATCGTAAAAGACCCCCGGAAACGGAGTTATGGCCTCTCGGAACTCAGCAAGGGAAGGATTGTGGACGAGTTGTCCGAGGCTTGTAACTCCCTTTTTTGCAGCCGATGTGTGCGAGCTCGCCTGAGTAAAGAGAGAAGTTGAGACTGAAGGGAAGAACGGGGCTTTTGATCGGAAACCATCGCTCATTTAACCAAAACTCATTTAACCACAAGACAAAAGGGCAACGCTTATAGGACGTGGGCGGAGTGGCCCAATGGGTTGACTGGCCCAGGAGATTTTCACCCACTTACCGACCGTTCTTCCTCGCACTTCCGTTCTTAATATTCTTATGGGGACCCAAAGCTTACGTTTTAGTCAAAAAAAAACGTGCAACTTTTTCTTCGTGAACACTGCCTTTAAGAGGCGGGGTGATACTTAAGGATTTCGTGTACTTCCGATGCGTTTTTCTCTATTTCTACGTCATTTTGGTTCTACCCGGGGGCCACTTAATCAATTTAGCGAACAATCTCAAAATTGAAGATTATCGTGAACACTGCCTTTAAGCAAATACCTTACTAAAACAAAATGTAGTCTTCATATATTATTCGTAGAAACGAGCAAATCGCAGGGTTTGGGAAATTTTGAAGCAATAGTTGACTTGAGCAGTTGGACCTGTACTAGCAAACCGCCAGATTGAAAAAAATACAACAAATTATCGTGGCGACTATAAAACAAGTCATGTTTGAAGATCTTGGATTGATATGGTTGCTTTAAAGGCAGTGTTCACGATGATTTTCGTTCCCGAGTTTTTCACATAAAACAATGAGTTGTCCTCCAAGTGTTACCTAAATTACGAAGAAACGACGAAAAACGCAGTGAAACGTCGTATTTCAGTGACACTACTCTATGACATGGATTAGTTGTCCGGTTGGATGAACATGTTCATGGTGGTTTTCACCGGTATAAAAAGGGGGTTAATCAGAAATGGAGGAATATTTTAGGCAAAACAGTATTAGTTAGGGTCCGAAGGAAAGCATGGAGCAATAGAGAGTAAAGAATTGCAAAGGATGGGTCCGCAAAAGATTTCATTGTCACAACAAACACTCCCTGTGATACTTAAAAGGTGGGCTGATACTTAAAGGCATCGTACACGATGAAAACCATACTTGGGTTTTTGACATTTTCGTGTTGTTATATCGCTATAGTGACTAAAGGTTGCGAAAAGCCCCCTCAAAAACGTCAACTTTTCAAGAAAAACCCATTTCAAGAAAGCTCAAAACAAATTTGAAGCGGCCGTGCGCGCAACCCCTTTTTCGAAATCTTAGTTCATAGTGAACATAGAAATTAGCTCTAAATCGCATCAAAAAGAGCGCAGAAAGTTGGTCTGACCACTTTAAAATCGTTTGCAATGGTTCTCTAGTTTTCGAGAAAAAATGGAAAACCCGCTCGTTTTTGTTGTTAATCTCCTTTTTTTTCAGACGGCGCTCACGATCTTGCGGGAGCTAGGAAGTAGAGTGAGGACTTTTTGAAAAAGGACCGAACGAACGAATTTCGAATAAATTCGTTCATTTTTTGTTTCAAACGAACGAATTTCGAATAAATTCGTTCATTTTTTATTTCGAACGAACGAATTTCGAACAAATTCGTTCATTTTTTATTTCGAACGAACGAATTTCGAATAAATTCTTTCATTTTTTATTTCGAACGAACGAATTTCGAATAAATTCGTTCATTGTTTATTCCGAACGAACAAATATTCGAAATTCGAATATTCGAATGACGAATGATCTAAGCATTCATAGCAATATCACGCAACTATGTAATGAGCGGCAATAAAAAGTTTATTTCTTCTTCTGAAGCTTCATTACCACTAACAAATGAAATTGATAAGGCACGACGCAACCTTAAAGGCATCGTTCGCGTTGAAAATCATTTTTCATTTTTCAGGCTCAATTTCATGATTGAGCCCGATTGACCACACTGGTAAACTTTGGCGAGTCAAAAACGTCGGGCAATGAGGTTGGAAGGCGTCAAAGATGAAGAACCGCCACCAATTCTCACCAGTCATCTAGCACTTTTTCTTAGAATGTTGGTGCGACCGTAAGACAACATGAAAAATAGTTACGGAGCGGACTCCACATGCAGAAAAACTCCGAAAATGACAGTGACGAGGCCTCCAAAAGCAGAAAAACTTCAATAAGGATTTTGGCGCGAAATTCAAATTCTTATTTACAATGTGTTCCGATCGACTTTTCTTTACAATTTTCAGGTTTTTCATGGGCCTCTTCGACATTTTCGTTCACTAGAGAGGCCAAGCTACACAAAAACATGAAAAAATAATATACTGTTTTCTGCGCGTACGATGCCTTTAAATCTGGATGGGCTTCAACTCAAAAAAGGCTACAAAATCAGCTTTAGCCTAACCTAAGGGGGCTAATCGAGATGCTGAACACGAATATGAAGTCCACTTTCGGTGCTTCGAAAGATTACGGTAAGGATAGGGTTATCATTTCGTCAAAATCTTAGAAATGACTGAAAATTCGCCTAAACGGTTCTTTGGTATGCTTATCACAAACCCGTTGTCCGCTTTCCGAAAGATTAAAGTGGGTTATAGTAGCCGAATGGCAAAGAACCTACCCTTAATCCTCATTAATCCTTCAAAAATCGTGAAAAGGATGAGAGATTCTTTATACACAGCTCAAAAAAACCTCTTGGCGGAGTTTTAGCCAAGTCGGTGCTATCGCCAGAAGGGGGGGGGGCTAATTGCTATTTCACTAGGACACACTCATTTTTGCGCGCCGCCGCGCAATCATAACACCAATCCGATGTTTCCTCCCCTTCCGAAATCGTTGCGGCGCGGTTAAATGGGCGTGGCCATATGCAATGGCCAAGTGACCCCGACTGCCGAGATAACATGGCGTAATCTAAAACTTCGACAAACAACGGCACTGTGCCACAACCTTCCGTAACACCGGAAACGGATATCAAATCTGTGTTCAGCACCCCCAAAGGTTGCTATCACGGCCACTTGGCCACCCCTATCTTTCCGCGCCGCAACGATGGTGGAAGGGAAGGAAAACCACGGGTTGGTGTTATCATTGCGCGGCGGCATGGAAAAATGGGCGTGGACAAGTGCGATTGCCATGTGACTTCCCCTGTCAGAATCGCCTTAGTAGTCTCCTCAGACGCAGAGTGGGCAAAAAATAGCTCCTGTATTTGGAAAAGTAGAACAGTGGAGAAGGGAAAAAAATTCAGCCCTGAAAAGTATGTCGATTCCTTTATATATTAGAGCTAATTTTCGTAATTTTTGTTGAACCATCTCGAGTGTTCGAATTCGAATAATGTTTGAATATTCACCTTTTGCGAATAGTCGAATTCGAATAATATTCGAATATTCACCTTTTGCGAATAGTCGAATTCGAATAATGTTCAAATATTCACCTTTTGCGAAAAGTCGAACTCGAATAATGTTCGAATATTCACACTTTTCAAATATTCGAATGTTCGAATAAAAATTCGTTCAAAAAATTCGAATATTTATTCGAACTCGAATATTCGGTCCTCACTCTACTAGGAAGCTCATTTTTGGACAGGAGGTTGGAGATGGATGCAGGTCGCTCCTATTCCATTATGAACTTGATACCTTAACCTTGGAGGGTACCTCAAAATCGTGGGTTTACATATAGCCGTGGAGCACGAAAACTGCTTGGGCATGGTACGGCTGTGGAGACCAGTGTGTGTAGGTGAATCTGCAGCCAATCAACACAGGTCGTCGAAGGTAAGTACTGAACTTGTCAGAATTCGTACTCACGACACGTCATCGATCGATAATCAATATTATCAGTTTTCGCGCTTTCTGGACAAAATGCGTTGGGAAATTCTTCTCATCATTGCGCAGAGACTTTTGCGCACCAATCTACCGCTCGTGCTATTAATGATTACATTGCTGTGCACCACGTACTCGATTACCTTAATGTTCAGTGTCTACCTGTATCAGTATATCGCTTGGTACCACCTCATCACAAGTCTCGTAATCTATTAAAAGTTGTTCTTCCATCGTCTTTTTTCGCTGAACTTGTCGTAAATCGTGCACCTGGTCTCAAGCATTACTCTATTCCCAAGGTCTATATAAGGCACTCCCTCACCCGGGAGGAAAGGGATAGAGCGTATGCCGAGAGGGTGGCGCGGCGTGCGCAGCGCAGGGAGATTAGTCACCCTTCCAAACGTACCCACTCTGTTACTAGTCGTTCTCAACGCCGACTGAGGCAGTCAGTAGTTCGCAACAGCCACCTGTAATCCTTGCTGGCAGTAATTGTGGGTCATCATCGTTTGAAACTCCTGTCCATTTAAACTAGCAGCTGATCGTCGGAAACACGATAACTCCAGAATTTCTTGCCTTGTTTCAAACATCCGCTCTATGGTGAGAAACCGGACTGCACTAATTTTTGCTCTTCATCATTTTAATTTTGACCTAGTCGCCCTCACGGAAACTTGGTGTAATTCTACCATTGACCCGGAACCCCTTCTAGGTGAAATCTGTTCTCAATACGACGTACTCAGATGTGACCGCACTCGTAAAAAAGGGGGAGGAGTCGCTATATTGATTAAAAAACTGTTTTGTCCGTCTACGGTTTTCAAAGAATCTGTTTCTGACGCCTGCGAGTTAATTTGTTGTGACTTATTCCTTGAAGCTGAGGTCTTGCGTATTATAGTTGTATACAGAGCCCCTTCCTGTCCTGCACACAGTGCCTATGTTTTGGTTAAAGCGCTGAGTGTCTTGTGACCGAACATGCTTAATAATTGGTGATTTTAATATGCCCGGCATCGACTGGATCTCCATTGGGAAACCCACGGCTTCTTGTTCTTCGTCTAAGGCCTTTCTGGAACTCTGTGAGAATCATAAATTAACCCAGTATGTCCGTAATTACACCCTAGGAAACAATATCCTGGATCTCGTTTTAAGCCCTGAGTCAAATCTGGTTAATAATATAGAGGTGGAATCTCCACTGGGTTCTAGCGACCATTCATGTATACGATTCGATTTAGAGCTACGTAAACAAGAAATTAAGTCTGTCTTTAGACGGAATTTCGCAAAAGCTGACTATAACGTCATGAATTCTTACCTTTCCCAAGTTGACTGGTTTGGCTCTCTTCACAACGCTTCCACCGTAAACGAAGAATATGAAAGGTTCATATCGATTCTTAACCACTGCATTGATCTGTTTGTCCCGGTCGAAAAGGTTCTACCCCATAAACTAAACCTGCCACATTATCTAAAAACATTGTTCTTTAAAAAATCGCAGGCGTGGGATTCTGCTGTAGCCAACAATTCGCCTGAGAACTGTAACAAATTCAGAGAGCTGAATAGAGTATTCGAGAACAGACTGAAGAAGTTCAACAGTTCCATTGAGAAAAAGGTCATAGAGTCTCAAAATAAAAACAAATTTTTCAAGTTTCTCAATAGCAAGCTAAAGCAAAATCCTAGGATGGGGTTAATTGTTGCGGAAGATGGCACCGTATATAGAAAAGATACTGAAAAGCTGAACTACCAGGCCGTCCAAGAATTCCTGTCCGAAAATTCTCAAAATTGTATAATTTTTCTTAGAAGTGTTATAATATCAGGCAAGTGTAATACAGTGTAATACACCTTCTAGAAGGTTTTCCAAACTTCTACGCTAGGGGTATATAAGGCGCAGTCGCCGCGTCTAGCTACCAGTACAAGCTAAAATGGACCAAGGTCGAATTCGTACGTTCGTGTACTACGAGTGGCTGCTGGGCAATGACACGGGCACCGCGGTCGCCAACATCTGCAGAGCGTGCAAGGAGGATGCAGTGTCCGAACTCACAGTCAGCCGCTGGTTCAATCGTTTCGAGAGCGGCGACACGAGCCTCGAGGACAGGGAGCACAGCGGGAGGCCTTCTATGGTGGATGATGACGAAGTCCGTCGCTGTATCAAGGAGAAGTCGGAAGCCACCACCCGTGAACTGGCGACGACTCTCGGCTGCAGCAAGTCCACCATCCACAATCGACTCAACTTACTCGGCTACCACGAAGTTCTGGCCCGTTGGATCCCCCACCGTCTGACGGACGCCAACAAGCAGAGCCGCGTGGCCGTCTGCCAGTCCCTCCTCCTTCGTCCGCATGGCAAGGAGTTTCTCGAGGACCTGGTCACTGGGGATGAGAGCTGGGTCCTCTACGAGAACGTCGCCCGCCGTGCCGTCTGGAACCCGCGCCCGAAAGCCGACCTGCACCCGCTGAAGATCATGCTCTGCTGCTGGTGCGACACCAAGGGCATGCTGTACTTCGAGCTGCTCCCGCAAGGCAGGACGGTCATTGACTCCATCTACACCGATCAGCTCGAGAAACTAGCCGCCGCCATCCGAGAAAAGCGTCCCCGACGGGCCTCGGTCCACCTGCTGCACGACAACGCGCGCCCCTACGTGGCGAAGGAGACCCAGCAGAAGCTGGCGACGCTCGGCTGGGAGACGGTTGCCCATCCGCCGTATTCCCCGGACCTCGCCCCCTCCGACTACCACTTGTTCCGCCCGCTGAAGCACCATTTGCCCGAAAGAAAATTCACCAACTACGACAACATCAAATCCGACATCGCGGACTTCTTCGAGTCGCAGCCCCCAGAGTTCTGGGCGAAGGGCATCGGCGACCTGCCCAATCGATGGGCCACTGTTGTGGATAACTGTGGTGATTATATTGTTGATTAGACTTGTTTTTCAAAAAAGTTGAAAAAAATCAAAAATGGTGAAATTTTCGGACAAAAATTATTGGACAACCTGGTATTTGCTGGCAATTTCGAGAAAGTATACAAACATGACATAGAGACATTCGATTGTATATCTTCAATTCCCCTCTTCTCTCAAATGAAAGATTCGACATGGTTTTTCGCAGATGAGATTTATACATCACTGTCCAAATGGCCCTCATCTCTGTCGGAAACTCTTGATAATATCCCTCAACTATTTCTCAAGTCAGTTGCTCAAGTGATTGCTGGTCCGCTGGAACATATTTTCAATCTAAGCTTTATGAGGTCAGAAGTGCCCTCTAGGTGGAAAACTGCAATTGTCACGCCTATCCCCAAGAAACCGCCTTATACTTCCTCAGAAAATCATCGTCCTATCAGTTTAACGTCGATACTTGCTAGAATTTTCGAGAAAATCCTCAAAAAAAGAATTGAACCCCATCTCGAGGAACACGCAATTATTTCACATTTCCAACATAGCTTTCAGAAAGGTAAATCTACTGTCACGGCAATGCTTCAGTCCATGAATGACTGGACTGTTGCTCTAGATGAAGGTAACCCCCTGGATGTGGTCTATCTTGACTTTTCCAAAGCCTTTGATCGTGTTTCGCACGAAAGATTAATCCACAAATTGAACCTCATTGGTCTGCATCCTAGAATTATTGGTTGGATACGCTCCTTTCTCTTAGGTAGATCTTTTCGGGTGCGGATTAATACAACCTTGTCTACTCCTCGGCTAGCAATGAGTGGTGTTCCTCAAGGCGGGGTTCTTCCACCGATTCTCTTCAACATCTACACTTATGAACTACCTACACTAATTACTTCTAATAATGTTAAATGTTGTTCATTTGCTGATGATATCAAAATATATAAATCTCTTTTAAAATCTGATGATATTAAAATATATAAATCAGTCGCAAACTCTGCACTGCGACGCACGATCAACCTGGTTTATCAGTGGGCTAATGATTGGGGCTTAACGTTATCTAAAGAGAAAACGAAACTTCTGCACCTCGGATCGAATAACAACCGAACTAATTATGAAATCAATGGTGACCCAATTCAGAAAGTTGAACAATTCCAAGATCTTGGGTTTCTCGTAACTAGCGATCTCAGTTTCGATTTGCATTGTGAACGAATAGCAGGAAAAGCTACGAAAGCTGTATACAACTTGTTTAGGGCCCTGTCCACTGATAACAGTGCCGTTTTACTCAGGGCATTCAAAACTTATGTTAGACTACTACTCGAGTACGGAACGCTAATATTCAGTCCATACAAAAAACAAGTCATAGTTAAACTCGAGAGCGTCCAGAACAGTTTTACTAGAAAACTAGTGATTAGGACCAAAGGTTTTTGTTACGATAACATTCCTCCTTCTCATGAGCGTAATCAGAGCTTGGAGTTGCATTCGCTAGCGTTCAGGAGACGTAAATTCGACCTCATTATGTTCCACAAAATACTGCATGGTAATTGTGGATTGAAATTAAATGAATTCTGGTCATTGAGAAATTCAATCACTAGAGGTGGTTCACAGAAACTGGTAATTCCTAGCCAGGCTCAGGAGTCGATCACACCTCTCAGGCGGTTCTCGGCCCCGAGCCGCACCGAATAGGAATCGGAGCCGCCTGACAGTTCGGCTCGTTCTCCCAATCTCCGGGCTGCTGCTGTTGCTGTTCGGGCTATTCGGAATAGCCCGGACAGCAACAGCAGTGGCCCGGAAAGCAACAGCAGTGGCCCGGACAGCAACAAGAGCCGACTCGCAGATTGGAAAAACGAGCCGAACTGTCGGGCGGCTCGGGGCCGATAATCGCGTGAGTTCTTTTCTGTGAGGGCTGGGTCTGATTTTATAAAACTGAGTAAAAAAATGCCCGTTTCTCAAAATAAAAGGGTGTTCAAATACATGTTGGATAGCTATCTGAGTTTGACGTGAAGCGCTGGACAAGAGTTATCTCTTTTTGTTTTTTTTTCCTTTTCTTTTGTTGTCGCTACATTTTAGTTGTACGTTTTTCTTGGTTTTCTGCTACTTATTTTTCTTATCTGACATGATCCGCTCATGTAATAAATATATAAATAAATATATATATATATATATATATCGATTTTTCACTTGTTGCACAGAATGCGGCAATGAGTGGTATTTCTTATGGTTGTGGGTCATAGGATTCAAAAAATTTTACTCATACGACATATCGTCCGTTAGATGTTTCATCATTCCAAAATGGAAATCGTGGAGCAAAATTGAAGTCAGAAAGGAAACCTTCGGAAAAAAATATGTGAAATTTCTGAAAACTTAGCTTCCTGGCTAAAGTAACGATTTGGTAATGCCATTTATAATTTTTAGAAAGTTTCAAAAATATCTTGAAATATCCTGAAAAATGATTTAGCGTAAAATGGCCTGGAGTGATAAGAAAGCTAGGAAATGAAGTGAAATAACTAAAAATACGATTTGGTGGTCAATGACAGACGAGGGATGGGATTGTACAAGCTTCTCCATTAAACTAATCAAAACGAAATCAAGCGTCCCAGGGAAACATTATGCCATTTTCGAAAGCTGTAATAAGGGAATCAGCATAGGTCAAGCTAGGTGAACGCAACGCTCCATTCCATATCGCGCTTGATTTCGCTTTGATAAATTTAACGGAGAAGCTTGTGAAATCCCATCCCTCGTCTGTCATTTACCGAGGAACGGTATACAGCTTTGGGGATCCAAACGGCTCATTCTTGTTTGAACACGATGACAAGTCTTAACACTGTGATAAGCATCACAGTGTAGCTTGATATGGTGGTTATCAATACGTGATTACGTTGTGACGTGCTTATCGCGTGCACAGCCGGTATAAAAGGCGCCTCTTCTCACTCGGGTCCTCATTCGGCATTCTGGCCCTGGAGGGTGACTTCGAGTCACTCTCCGCAGGCCAGCATATTTTTGACCGCTGGAGGATAGGGGTATCCTCTCGGCTGGGGCGGGCGGTTTTCGCCGCGATCCGCGGGGAGGGTGGTTCCTCACCGCAGACCGCGGCGAAGATTACGTCCTTGTCGTAGACCCAGGCGGGGTCCTTCTCCGCCGTGGAACCGCGACAACCCGGGGCGACATGCTTGTGGTGAGTATTAAAATGAATAACTGTAAAGTCAATGACTTCATCGTTGGGCTGCTCGTTAGGGTCTCCCGCTAGGCATTTAGGTAGTGTCCCGACCGTGATTGTGATGTCATCACGAGTGTCGCGATGCTGCACTCCCGCTGCCCTTTATCGTATGACTCCGCGCAGGTCTGTGCTTTTTCTTCTATCGGGAGTGAGTCAGGGTCAGGCGGAGCGTTGCGTAATTTTTCGGATTCGGAGCGACACCCCGTCACATTTTTTTCCAAAATCCAGAATTTTTGCGATCCCCCCTCCCCGAGGCGCAATTTTCGAGATCCCTACTCCCCGAGTCCGGCTAGTTTATAGTTGATTACTAAAAGCGTCGGACGCCGACATCTCGTTCAGTAGTTGAGCCCAAGCACCTAAAACCGAGTGCTACGATCCTTCCCTTGGGGACCAAAAGTAATCGAGAATTTATGGGATATCCATGAAATTCTCATTTTTGGACCGAAATTTTTGCGATCCCCACTAACATTCCCTTTTGGACCCGAATTTTTGCCACCCCCCGTTGCGAAATTCGGCAACCCCGCTTGACCCTGCGCGGAGTGTCCCCCGATTTGCCTGAGAAGCGCTACTCACTTTCCCAAACTGAGCACGCTCCAAACAATACGCTTCTCACTTTCGCTACTCATTCGCGCAGTAATTTTCCTGTTGAGAGCTATGCGTTTTCCACAAAGCGCGCTCGCCCCCCCCCAACGATGCGCTATTCTGATCTCAATGACGCGGCGCACGCTTCCGAAGTTACGCTAATCACCTTCAAAGACTGCGCACACTCTGAAAGGAACGCTACTTCCCAAAAAGCGCACACGCACTCGATGGAGCATTGCATATTTTCCACGACGCTGCACTCACTGCTAGCTGATCGCTTCCCACTTCTTATAACTCGGTGCATGCTTCCTGTGAAACGCTACCGTCATGACATGGCACACAGTATCATGAGGCACTACACACTTGACGACGCGATGAATTTCAATTTCGGCGACGCGAAAATGAGTGAAAAATCGCCGATTTCTTCAATGAAAATACCACGATTGGTAGACTTTTCTTGAATCAACTTCGACACAATCAGAATTATTGCTGCCTGGGCGGGACGGGAGACTTTGAGTACACCTGCTAGCGGCTGTCAGCAAGCTGGCTGTCAGTAATACTGTAGGATACTGTAGTCTGTATTATTGACACCCGAGATGGTATCGCATCCCCTCTCCTTCCATGCCAGTGACCCAAACGGGGTCACTTGGCTGTGCTATCTGCATTATCGACCAAATTTGAATCGTGACGCCCTCTCTTCTTGGCTCACTGCCATTTCTACCAATATGGGCTAGAATTTCATAGGAGGTATCAAGCTGGGGGTAGTTTTTCAAGCTTAATCTATCTGTAGTGGTTTTAAAACTCAAGCGAGGTTCTGTTTCAACGCACTTTAATTTCAATCAGGTATTCTAGGGCTCTACCTGGGTGAAAGTTAAATTGCAGAAGTTTAAGTATTTATTACATAGAATTTATAACATTTTTACATGCAAATTATTACATTATTACATGCAGATTATTTCATTATTACGTGCGAATTATTACATTATTACATTTCAAAAAATCCATTTCATGAATTATCAGTTTTATGTTTCTAGTTATTAAAATTAATTTCAAGAAATTTCATGAAATCACGAAAAAAATGGATAAAATGGTAAAAGAATGATTTATCAACGGTTCTGTCGAAAATTCGGGGAGTAGAGGTTTCGTAGAGTTTTCCTCGAAATTTCATGAATTCACGAAAAGAATGGATAAATTGGTAAAGGAATGAGTTCCGTCGAAAACGATTCCGTCGAATATTCGGGGAGAAAAGAGCAGCGCAAATTTATGTTGACTAACTAACCTGTCTCCTGTTTGGCTGCACATAGAAGTCCATAGGTATGTTATTCAAAAAGTTAAGGTGATACGGATACTGTCTGTAAAACGGCGAAATTCACATGGTTCCTACGCATGCTGGAGGTTAGAGACAGTGAGAGAGCGGGGGCAGACGGAGGCAGAGGCGTCGCGCGCGCCGCTCGCGCCTCGAATGAAGTGAATTACGACGTTTTATAAAGGGTACATGATTGATGATGAGCAATCCTTCCCCATCGGGTATATTTACGCATACTTCCTTTACTTTTCAGTCGGTTTGGTTACACATTCCATCCTCATAAGAACGCTCTTGAATTTTTAAAAGTTAATTTCGAAGCGTTCGCCAGTGTAAAATCGTTCCATGTTACATGGGACTTTGCATTTTTGTTACTTTACATTCAATCAAACTTAGCGCAATGTATTTGTTTGGATCTCTTTCGGATAAGATTTTTTTTTGAAATTTAATTTTTTTGAAATTTTCTCTCTTCAATTTCGGAATGAATTTGGAATTTTCACGCTTCAAGAATCACTTCATTGAACTCAGCACATTTCATTTGCTATAACTCGTTTTTGGAGCGACTTTTTTGCGTGTTTTTAAAAATTTGGAAATTTTTAAAAATTTAAAAATTGTTCTAGTAATCGTTAATGAGAGAATTCATCTAGTGTTGCTGAGCAATCGATTACAAGATGGCCAGCTCCTGTGTGAGAGTAATCTCGAGGGTCATGAGCTGTCAATATGTAATCTGGGGTCATGAGCTGTCAGTAATATTGGGTATGGTATAGCTACCGTAACCCGTGTACTCAAGGTATACCACCCGCCTGGGCGCTATTCATGCTCCTCAACGCCAGCGCGTGATGCGCAGGCGTGGCGTTGGAGTATGCATGGCGTGACGACACGCCCACGCGGCGAGCATCTGACGCCCGCTCCGCAGTAGCTTCTTAATACACCACCAATTTCATTGCGTTTCATAATAATATTTGATTCCAGTATTATCCTTCGCTACCATGGTGATGAACTCGTGCACAGAATTCGCGTGTTTGGAAAAGTTAAGGTTCACTTTTTTCCGCTCCGCCATGGCGCCCCCGCTGGCGTTCTCAGTCTCCTGGCGATGACGAGTATGAATTTCACCTTACAACGACTCGTCGGAACATTGTTATCTACTATTGCTGCAGAGCTCGTCCAGACACTGAGCTGACCAAACTTGTTAATGATTTCGTGTTTGAACAAGAGTGAGCCGTTTGGATCCCCTAAGCTCTGTACCGAACGTCGTCATTCACCACCAAATCGTATTCTTAGTTATTTCGCTTCATTTCCTAGCTTTTTTATTACTCCAGGCCATTTTACGCCAAATCGTTTTTAGGATATTTAAAAATATTTTGGAAACTTTTTTTTAAGTTATAAATGGCATTACCAAATCGTTACTTTTGCCAGGAAGCTAAATTTTCAGAAATCCTATTTTGTTTCCGCATCACAAAAGAATATTTAGTTCTTTATCAGAACAATAAAACACAGATTAACTAATCCTGCATAGGTTCATGAAAACATTCAGCAGAAAGCACTATTCAGTGTTGTTTGTAATTGCTGAATTTTATTGAGATAAAAATTTTCTATCTATTCTCCTAACTTACCGTCTTACTTACAATTTTTCTTCATGAGATTCCACTAAAGTTTCGAAATTACACTACCTTTTTTCCGAAATTACACTAAACACTTAAACAGGACCATGCCGAGGTTGCAAGATAGGAGAAGCTGGAGATTACTACCTTTTTTGTTGGAATTTCCAGAATTTTCTCTATTCAATGCTTATTTGGAACTTGTTTATCAAAATCAGGAAGTCGAAATCGTGGCTGATGCGCCCGAATTCTAGGGAAACAGCCAATTTTGATTTCTTTTTCTCAAAGGGGGGGTGCCTAAAAGTTACCGAGCTAAAGGGGGTGCATACTCAAAATCGCATTTTCACACTGGGGCGGCATTAAAAATCGAGGTAGCGCGCGCCAAAACTAGCGCAAATGCGCTATGGGGACGGCATAGCGCAATCTGCAATCGAGAACTGTGCAGGCGCGCGCTTGTCTTAGCCCAAACGCGCTTGGCATGGCCCAAACGCGCTTGGAATAGCCTAAACGCGCCTAGCATAGCCAAACCGCGCTTGCCATAGCCTAAACGCGCTTGGCATGGTCCAAACGCGCTATCATAGAGATCTTAGCGCTGTTTGGTATCAAGTACTTGCAAGGCGCGCTACGGAAAGCGCGGCAGACCCTCTGAAACCGCGCCACCGCTAGCGCTCTACACGAAGCGCGCTATCAGTGGCGCGCGAACGACTCCACGTCGTTTTCCATTCTAAACATCTTTTTCAATCTTTCAAACGTTTAATACCCTGTCGTTTGTGTGAGAAGAAAACAATATTCTTCTCATATGTCTCCTATTCAGGTTTTTTTTTGAATTACTCCGCTTCAATGGCTCGTTTTGAACAGCGAATAAATAACTTGTGAATCCGAAGTGTGAGAATATTAATGAAACGATGGTGGCATTAGAGTGTGCCTCATTAGGTCCTGCTCCAGATTTCCTGCTAGTAAAAAAACAATTGCAAGTGTGCAACAGTACATAAACAATCCGATCTCGAAACTCGCTTATGCTTCGGAGGATTCAAAAAACGTGCTTTTTCTAAGCTTCTGGATAAATCCGTAACCGAAAGGCAACTTTCGGGGTGCTCCAAAACAATGTTTTTCGGATTTGGCTTTCTAGAGATTGTTTCGGGGGCTGATACGGGGTTTTTCTCTGACAAGGGAATTACTTTCATTCAGCCTGTCTTTTAGACGAAATATACGTTTCTTACCGCTTCCAGCGTAGAGTACTATCTGTCTTCGCTGCTGCCTGAAGCCTCTCGGAAAAATGTTTCAAGCGTTTTCCGCGAGATTCCCGTACCTAGTGTACCTTCCGAAACAAGCATTAGTCTTTGGAGAATCTGTAAGGGACCTCATAATTGTGTTCAGCTCCCAAAACTACCCCCTGAGCAAATTTTGTGTGAAGGCACATTTTCCAAACTTCGCACAGGCTGATACCTTTTTGGACTTGTACGGATTCGCGGTTGGGCGTTTATTTACACCTGTTAGAAGGCTCCTGAAGCGTTTTTAAAAATTTCCAGATTTCACTTGCAATCTTACGAGGTGGGTTATTTGGGCCGCTGATCACCAATCCGAGGTTCGTTTACCGATTTTTGACAGATTACGGTAGATTACGGTGGGTATACGGTAGTTTCTTCAGCGTCTCGGATTTGTCTCAGAGTTCCCATGTGCGGGTTATTTGAGGTGATGAATACGAATTCAATGACCATTTGTCGACTTTCGAATAATTAAGGTAGGTTTTGCTCCCAAATGGCATGATACCTAGCGTAAGCTACAGTAAACTTCAGAATCGCGACAAACGGACTCGAGATTCGTGTTCAACACCTAAGATTACCCCTACACAAACTCTGAGCCGAATCCGAGTTTTTTTTTTTTCAAAACACCCCAAACTTTTCGGGGGGGGGGGGGGGGTGAACCCCTGCCTTGCCGCCACACGTTGAAAAACGCGAATATCTTTTTTACAGTGTTTTTAGGCAGCTGCGAAGACCATAATTGGACTCTACGCCAAGAACTGTTCTAGAGAAGCACATTTTAAACGGAATGGCCAGGCTGACTAAAAGTAGTTCCCTTGTGAGGAAAATTTCGCTAGCCAAACACAACTTTTAGCGATGCTACGATTATATTGCCTCAAACCTCTTCAAAGGAGTTTTCAAGCTACTTAACACGAATCAGTTCGTTTATACATTTTTCTTGGCTTAACGGTCGGTATACGAAAGCTCGGTCGAAGTCTCAGATTGGGCTCGAAAATTCCTTGTAGAAGTGGGACGCCAAACACAGATTTGTGGATAACTTGTTAATGCTTGGAATACTAAGATAGGTGCCCAACTTAGTAGGCATTATGCCTACCGCAACTTGCAGTAACCCCCAGACTAGCAACAGAAGGATCCCCGATTCGTGATCAGCGCCCGAGATTACCCCAATTGTAATTTTTGAACGTAATTCAGAAAAGTTTTTTGAACATATCGAAAATTCCCTGATGAACTTTGAAAACAGAAAAACTCGGAAAAAAGATTTACACGTGGGTGAAGCTATAAACACGCCCTTTTAGAATCTCCCGAGGCACTAAGAAAATTATGAGCAGGGACTATTCATGTACTGTAACGCTCCTACAACACTCTAAAGATGATTTTGCAGAAATTTCAAGCAAGTGATAAGCAAAAAACAGTTCGCAAAGGTGGTGCTAATCCTTTTTTCGTCGCCGTATTCGTGGTTGATCGAACGCGTATTCGTGAGCAATCGAAAAACAGTCTTCCTTGAGAATTTTGTTGGTAATAGCACAGTTTAAATGTAAGCAAACGTTTCCTATGGTACAAGGCTGATCAATGCACCAAGGGAAAACGCGCGCTTGGCATTGGCGAGGGCTAGCCTTCCGGCTCTTGATAGTAGGCAAGCAGGCGCGCGCTATGGGCCTCTTCTAGTGCCAGCACAACGGCGCTTGTTCTGGCGCGCGCTACCGGGTTTCTTAATGCCGCCCCTGAACTCCTCTGAATGTTCTGCTCAAAGGGGACACAGCTAGACGACATACTGTCGTTTTCCGAGCCAAATTCCGGTCCGCATTTCCGGACAACAGCTGTTGCATCACGCAATAGGGTGATAATACCAGTTGGTCCCGGCAGCATTCACCTTTCTCCCAGCACGATTATCATCGTGTCGCGTGATGCAACAGCCGTCGTACTCACTTGCGGACCGAAATTTGACTCCGACAACGACAATACACCGTTTGAAACAGTTGTTCTGCATATTTTGCAGAACACGCGCTACTTCTGCGGAATATCCACAAAGAAGGTCAGTGCATGCACTCATATACCGATAGGATGACGATAAAAAACTTTGCCGACCATAGACTGCAGGCTTCCACCACGGTAGTTTTTGCAATCCTTGAAGTCTCCTTGTTTATCGGCACCACGACAGCTCGTTTTCAAATTTCAATAATGCGCTCGCCTTCGAGGCAGAGCACGTGCCGCCAAACTCGAGGCTTTTCACTTTGTCATAATACGCTTTCGATCCGACCACGAAGCCGTGCGTTTTCACATGACCGGTGTTTCTGCGGCCCCCGTCATAGTCGGCCGATCGGCTGATGGCAGCATGGTCGATACGCATGCAATACATTGCTCACTCAGGTCAAAAAATTCCCCCAATGTGTTCGTCCTATCCATTCCTTGGTCGTCCCGGTCGATGATACGCTTGTAATACGATACGATCCCGGTAATCCTGCCCTATAGTTTTAGATTGAATCGGTTTGTCAGTGTTGTAGGACTTATATGGAACGGACCGCCATGATGCGTTTCGTAATTTGTAACACATAATTTCGCTATACGAACAACTCCATCTGTCGCTAGAGGCATGTGCTCATTTCGAAATGCGAATATTGGTGAATCCAAATTTCACGCGTAGGAATGGAATTTGACACGCGAAGCGATCATCACAACGATGTTCGAAGCATTTCATCAAAGTCACCTTCATTGCGTGATGAAAGACTTTCGGACATACATACAAATTTTTGGTTTTCAATATTTATTAGGGTTAAAACATTCAACAAAGTGATGAAGAACACAATTAATATGAGAATAGATCATTCGTTGATGTATATACATAATTATTTCTTCGCATTCATATCTCTCAACGCCTGAAATAGAGAGTCTAAGGAGCCTTACACAAACAACATTTTGCCTTCTTGATCGAATACACAGAATCGGATGACTCTAGGAGTAGTTCGGCTCGCTGAATGCGCCTCGCAAGGAGCTCCAGCGTCGAAGTGAACGCAGCGGCTTTCCGTCGCGCGTGTCGCATGCACCAGTCGAACTGTTACCAGGCGCCTCCGGCTCTGTGTATTCGATCAACAAGCCCAGTCATTTTGTGAAAATTTGGATAGGAACATCTTGTCGAACCCGGCACTAAATGAAAAATTTGTTTAAAGTTTTAAAATTGCCTGAAGATCGATAAATAACATCTACGGAGTACGTAAAATGCCCAAAAAAGTTAGGGGTTTTAGAACGCCGCGTAAAACACCATCGTAAGTGAGCGGGGCCTTGAGAAGACCGTAGCAAACGTCCATAGTGGTAGCCAGGGGGGATGGGGGATCGTGAGCAGGGATGTGCGTAATAAAAATTTTGTACTTCGCTAGTCGTTAGTCGTTCAACCGGCCAAAACCCTCGTTAGTCGTTAGTCGTTAGTCGTTAGAAATCTAGTCTTTGAAAACAAGCACAGCAGAGGCAAAAAAAGCTCTTATGAATAGAAAAAAAGAAAAGCATAAAGAGATGTATGTTTTACAAAACATTCATGGCCATTAAAGCCACAAATCATTCCTTGTTAGAGAACCTATACATAATTCAAAATATGCACGAAAGCCTAATTCTCGAGTGTGTGTGTTTATCGATTTCTGTCATTTTTTCGGTAAGAAAAGAAGCTATGGGAAAGCGAGGAAATCTTTAGCTCTGCTTTTTTTTCAGCGCTAAAATTTCCTTTCTGCGTTATATGACGTTATTTGCGATCTACCTGGTGGTGACAACACGGAGAATTGAACCGACTCTGAACTAATTGTTCTTTGTTCAGCGTCGCGAGCCGAGCGCTTGCGTGGCTCAGAGCTTGTTCCCATAATGGGGAAAGGTCGGAAGAATATAGCACCCAAGTTAAAATTTCACCCCTGAGAGGTCCCAGCACCACTTTATAGAAACCCCATATCTCGAATTTATGACTGAAAGTCGAAGGACGGCACCCTTTACAATACACGTCGTTGGGCAGTTGTTGCTTGCAGGCTTTGCTCCATATTATCACCTCTGATAGTGTCCTCTGCGAAAATCTCCGCTGGAGCCGGTCAGTGCCGGAACCGGTTCAGTGAGCCTACCATAAAGTAGCGAGACAGACGCGAAGTCGCATAAACGCTGCGCCTAACCTTGCGTAAAGTTCGAGTGGGGCTTTAATGTGGGGATTCCAGAACTGCGAAGCAGTGTCAGTAGATCTAATAAATACTGAAGGCTATGGCTATTTTGTACCATTCACCTAAAACAACCAACAGGGTATCAATCCTGGTGTACGGCTCCCGTTGGAGCGCGATTTGAATGACCATTGGCTTACTAACGAATTATGGGATTGCTTACGAAAATATTTTTATTTTCGTTAGTCGTTAGTCGTAACACCCAAAAAGCCCGTTAGTCGATAAATTCGTTAGTCGTTAGTCGTAATTACGCACATCCCTGATCGTGAGCACCGAATATGTATTTTATTTATGGACGCACACATAGTGCACGTGTATAAAGATATCAAAATATCACTAACTCCATCAATGAAAGACGCCGGAAGTAGTCTCGAATGCTGGACGAAAGAAAAACTCTGATGGAACATAACGATTACGGATAAAACCGGGGATAAAACTAAAAACCCGGTTATGTAAAACTATAACTGAATTTTGAAAGAACTAAAACTATAATAATAATAATAATAATAATAATAATAATAATAATAATAATAATAATAATAATAATAATAATAATAATAATAATAATAATAATAATAATAATAATTTATTACGTTGTTTAAGACAAACGTGAGATAACTAGAGAGAGAAAATGATAATACTGTCAACCGCAATCTTATTCAAAACGAATTTTGGCATTAGCGAAACGCGTGAACTGCGCTAAAAAGGGAGGGATAGGTTGCATTCCATGTCTTAAGGCGACGTATGCGGAGCCCGGTCGACAAGTAAAACTAAAGGCTCTAATGTTCGATCTTGGTTTACGATGCGAAATTTTTACGGAATCGCCTCGTGTCCGTGATTTTGAAAGAGTGAAGAACGGTGAAAAATCAACTTTCACGACTCTGTATATCATTTTGAATACCATGCACACATCTCTCAGTTTACGACGTGATTCTAAACTGACCAGTCTCAATAAACTATTCCTCATCCTCGCACTAGCTCAGGCACTCAAAGGGTCCGACCCCAGCCTAATAGCAATCGGAACAGCGTTCGAACGCTCGAGGGGCGAAACGCTCGACGTCGGCGTAGGTCCCGACAACTTCCGTTCGAACTCTCAGCCGTCCGTTCGAACTCACATTCGCCCCCTGCATACTTCACCGCGATCGATCTGTTTCTACTCGTCATTACACGCCACAGTTCACCGATCCACGTCATCATTCTTCTCAACACCTTTTCTTAGCTCGTATTTTTTATAATTGCCCTCATATTTTTTGCTTTATAATTGTCCTCTATTTGCTTTATGATTGTCCTCTATTCTTAGTATATTTAACTTGCCGTTTTCGTGTTTCGTTTTGTTGTTTGTCTTTCACACGGTTCTACCGTGTAATAAATCAAATCAAATCAGATATTCTTGTTTTCCTCATCCCCATTTCATCTTCTGGGGGGGGGAGGGGACGACAAATCAATTCTACGAGGGAGACCTTGCGTGAACTTGAAATTCTCAAAAGTTGGTGTTTTTTTGGAGGAGTTTATACTTGGGAGATAGAGTTCAACTCTTGTTAATCGGCTTTACCGAGGTGAGGAATGATATCCCTAGGCGAAACGATACTAAATAGGCGGCACGGTTTTTTTGCTTAGCAACTTTTTTTGCTTGAAATTTCCGGTACTTTTTTCAGAATAGGCAACCCACTAGTGTACAACGAAATAAGCCGCTCCTTTCGGTTCGACAGACAGCTAGCTTGGTCACACAAACTAGTCTAGTGTGTTTGGAAAAGTCTAATTCATTTCACAGCTCTGGTGTGATGGATAGTCCTTAATAAACCTCTCTAGTGTGTCGTCTTATCCAAAAAAATATAAAATCTTTAGTTAAATCTTCAAAATAGGGTGAAAAACCTATAGAGAATTTTGACAAATCGGCCTTATAGGTGTTTAGTAGTGATACATATAGATATAATAGACTCTAAGATCATTTTAGGAGTGATTTTTCTTAGGCAAAGTTGATTTGGGTCTTATTCAACGAAGGCAAAGTTGATTTGAGTCTTATTCAAACTTCGGACCGAATTATATTATTCGAAAAATATTCGAATGTTTTTTCGAATTTCGAATCATTCAAAATTCGAAATTCGAAAAATTTGGTTTTCGAATTTCGAATACTATTCGAAATTCGAATACTTCGTAAGAAGCGGTTTCGAATAATATTCGAAATTCGAATATTTAGAAAACAGACTTTCGAATACTATTCGAATTTCGAATATTTCGAAAACAAACTTTCGAATAGCATTCAAAATTCGAATATTCTAAAGAGCATATTCGAATTTTTGAATTTCGAATAATCGAAATGCACAATCATCATTTCATTATAAGTTCTTTTTTCAATGACCAACCTTTGAAAGCACACTTTATCAAAGCACCGTCTTGGACTATTCACCCCACGACCGATTTGGGGTTCTCACACTGTACATGCGATCACTATCATAGTAGCATGTACATGTACATGTGATCACTATCATAGGTTCTAGTGGGCGTTTTCAAAATATTCAATGTTCATATGCTAATATAAGATCCTTGGCAAGTAATTCGAGCCACGTTGATAATGTTCTTAGTTCTTGTTTTGATATTTTTGCCTTCTCCGAAACCTGGCTTAAAAGCCAACACCTCATTTCGACTATGCTTGGAAATTGGCTGAATGGCTATACTATTATTCGCTGCGATCGTGCCCGTCGCAAAGGCGGTGGGGTAGCTATCTTCGTGAGAAACACCTTTCCGCATTCTGTTCTCCTCTCGGAATCTGTTAGAGATGGGTATGAGATTCTTGCTTTGGATATTTACTTCAATGGGGACCCGGTTCGGTTTGTGGTTATTTATAGGATGCCTTCTTGTACTGTGCCAAACTCGGAGCAACTTGTTAAAGCGATAAGTGATTTAGTCACCTCGGAATACCCCGTAGTTATTGTCGGAGATTTCAATGTTCCAGATATTTGCTGGCAAACGCTACGCGCAAACTCCTCCGCTTCGACTCCTTTCATAAATATGTTGAAAGGTCACGAATGATTGCAATTGGTGAGAGGTTCAACTAGAGGGGCTTCCATTCTTGACTTACTCATTTCTTCAAAACCTAGTCGGTGTGTCAATGTATAAATCCAGCCTCCAATTGGTCTCAGTGCTCCTGATAGCATAGTTTTTCACATTTCGGGATCGGAGTCTAACCGCTTTTTCGTTTTTCGCCGTAACTTCTCCAAGTGTGGCTTCGAAAAAGCTTGTTAGTTTTTTAGGAAACATTAGGTGGCGAGCGTCATCCGAAATTCTTGAAACACTAAACGACAGATACGAATTGTTCATTGAGATTTTACAATATGCTTTGGATAGATATGCTCCTTGGGTTCCAGTTCATGCAAAGCTGGGTAATCTTCCTGCACACCTGGAGAAAATGTTAGAGCATAGAGATCGTCTTTATAATTACGCCAAATCTTCTGGCTATTGGGCTGGGTACATTGACTTTGCGGGTAAATTTCACAAAGAACTAAAAAAGTTCAACAGAAGCGTAGAAAAAAGAATAATTGAGTCTAACAATAAAAATCCTTTCTTCAGATACGTGAACTCCAAGCTCTCGGAAAGAAATGGTACTGGGTGTTTTAGATATGAGAGCCGAATATCTGTAACTGAAGCCGACAAAGCTGAAGTTTTAGCGAGAGACTTTGCAAACGTATATTTGATGGACGACGGGCGCTTACCAGATTTTCATCCTGATATTACTACCCCAATGGAATCATTCCCATGGTTTCAGTCTCGTGAAATTTACGAAGCATTGCAGAAATGGCCAAGATCTTTCTCAGTTACACCTGATTTGATACCTTGGGTTTTCATTAGAGGCACAGCTTTGGCCATCGCAAATCCATTAGCTTACATGTTCAACCACTCACTGATGTTTGGTGAAGTGCCTTCACGGTGGAGGCACTCTTTTGTGACTCCTATCTTGAAGAAAGAACCATCTAGCGACCCAGGAAACTATAGGCCTGTGAGCATTACTTCTATATTTTGTAGGCTTTTTGAAAAAAAAATTGAAAAAGCACAGTCTTTCACTTGGACAACAATAACATAATTCCAGGATCACAACATGGGTTCGTCAACGGTAGGTCCGTTGAAACGAATCTGTTGGAATGTGTTAACAGTTGGTCTAGGATTCTCGATGAGAAGGGGGCTTGCGATGTAATATATTTTGGCTTCGCTAAGGCATTTGACCGGGTGTGTCACCGAAAACTCTTGCACAAGATCAAGGAGCTGCAATTCCACCCAGTAGTAATTAGATGGGTCGAAGCATATTTAACCGATCGAACATTCCAGGTCAAGGTTGGGTCAGCATTTTCCACTATTCAGCCAGCAATAAGCGGTGTTCCTCAAGGAGGTGTACTTTCACCTGTCTTGCTCAATATTTTCATCGCTGACTTGCATTCTAATTTCGCTGCAGTTAACGTTGAGTGCGAGCAATACGCAGACGACCTAAAGCTTTATAGGAAAATTGATACGTCTTCAGATTGTATGGAACTCCAAATTGCAATTGACATTATATCTCAATGGTCTAGGGAATGGCAGTTACCCCTGGCTCCGCACAAGACAACCTATCTGTGGTTGGGTAAATCTGAGGTGGTTTCCAATTATTCCGTAGAAGGCAACATCGTTGTTCCGACGAGATCAGTGAGATATTTCGGCTTCTTGTATGATCACAAGCTGGACTTCTCCGGTCATATTCAGAATATCCTAAGCAAGGTCCACCTTCGTACATTTCATTTGTTCAAGGCACTTTCTACAGACAACACCGGCGTCCTTTTGAGAGCCAATAAAACCTATATTCGGCCGTTAGTGGAGTGTGGAACAGCTGTTTTCAACCCTTGTAATAGAAGAGATATCTTAAAGCTCGAAAAATGCCAGAATAGCTTCACTAGAAAGCTGTTGATCAGGAAGAATGGATTTCTGTATAACAGAATTCCGAGATCCCATTTTCGGAATAGGTGTTTCAACTTGCCTACGTTAGAATCAAGAAGGAAAGTTTTTGATGCTTGTATGGTCTACAAATTGATAAACGGAAGAATTAAGATTGGTTTCCAACAATTTTTCCATCTAAGACGAACTAGAACGAGAGGAGAGCAGTATAAGGTTTTCACAGCCCGAGCTGCTCATGCTTTCGCTAATAGAGCAGCTAAAGTTTACAGCCAGTTGATGCAGAACACTGCACATATGAACACATTGTCGTGTTTTAAACGTTTTGCTGAAGCCAAGTTGCTCAGCAGTTAGTGATGAGTGTTCAACAGGTTCCGCTCCCCTTTTTTCTCACGATGTCCTAAATGTCGTAATAAATCTAATCTAATCTAAAGCAGAAGATAGCACTAAAATTAGTTATTATTAAACAAAATGAATTTGAAGACGGATTAATAATGAAAATAACAAAAAACTTGTTACGGCCGCCACCATGGCGGAGCGGGCGTCACGCGCGCGGGCGTGGCGTCCGGCTATCAACACATCAACGCCACGTCCGCGCGTCACGCGCTATTCATAGCGACGCGTCACGCGTCACTATGAATAGCGCCTAGCATTGTGGTAGGCCGATGAATATTTCCACAAAGTGATAGTACAGTAAATGACAGCTCAAAACTAATTTTTAAAATCAGACTATCATTTGTGAATTCGAGAAAATTTATCCGAAAAATAGAAAAAATTATTCGAAAATTCGAAAATTTTGATTTTCGAGTATACTCGAAAATTCGAAAAAATCAAGTTTTCGAATATATTCGAAAATCCGAATTTCGAAAACTACCATTTTCTAGTTTATTCGAAAATTTGAAATTCGAAAAAAATGATTTTCGAATATATTCGAAAATTCGAAAATTTTTACAGTTTTGCCCAAGTATAGAAGATATCCTAGCCATGGCTTTTTTGCACTAATATTATGGCTGACTTCTGATGGGTGACTTGGTCTGCAGTCGCGGCAGAAGCCTTTTATTTTACGCGAATGATTTCGGTAGCGCGACGTCACCAGAGAAGCGTCCAAATTCGTCCATTCGTGTTTATCATGTTCTTTTCCTGTTCGCCTGCGTGGGTGACGCCGCGCGACTAAAATCATTCTCATTTCTCCTGTGTCCCTCCGTGTTGAGCTGTTTTTTTTTTGAGTGTGGATGCTCTTTATGAGCTCTTTCAGGTAACTCATGAACAAATTCACGGAGGAGGTCTTTCTGTCTAGCTATATTACCCTGCGAACTCAGCCAGAAGCAGCGCTTTCTTCTACCTCAATATGGTCGTGATCTCGGCACCACCTCTTTACCATTTCTATGGAGTGCACCAAATGCAGGTAATAGTATATCTTTAATATATATTTTTGGGGTTATTGTATTCAATTGTGGGGAAATTGAAATTTCATTATTTCTGGTTATAAGACCATTCAGGAGGTTGGAATGTGACGTGGAGGGCGCACTAGGTTGAAACCGATCAGCTCCATTCGGAAGCTGAAAATTTTTTAAAAATTTCAATTTTGACTCGGACGACTAAAATTTTCTGTATTCTGCCTGTTTTTTGGGATTTGTCTCTGTTTCCAAAAATGTTTTTTTGGTATATCCCTGATTATAACTGTTCCAGGCTGTGCTAAATTCCAGTTTTTGCCTTTCCGATTTCCGCTTTTCAAAACGACCTTTCTGTTCTACGCTTTTCAAACATTTTGAAGAACAATTCCTCATCACTAATCACTATAAAAAGGGGGTAGTGGGAATCATAGAAGTTTTACTCGATTTTAATAAAGCAAGTGATTCTACGATAGAGTGCATATATTTTAAGTAACGTTTCCGTAACCAACGGAAACGTTGCCAGTCTAATTTCCGAATGAATTAGAAGGAGGCTTTTGCTTTCGTTGAGGCAGTTTTGATTAACTCAAAATTTGATTGTTTATGAACTAAAGCTGGAGAAGTTAGTGAATGCGATTATCTACCCGATCGAAATGAGTGGTAAACGGGGAGAAAACGTAAAAAGGGGTTATTGTTTCATACGGTTCCCTACCGATGTGACCAGATGTCACGCACACCATGTATGAAGTCCAGCAGCTTTTTTCTCGACGTCCTGCACACCTCTCCTAGGTTCCTGCTCACGTTCTACGACGTCTTTCGCTTTGGAGGGATACTGCTCACCTTTGAGAGCGAACCGCGCACTCTTTCAGAGCCCAGCATCCTTGTAACGGGTTCTGTGCACCCTTGGGAAGTGTTGCGCCCTTCTTCTGACTTCCCGCGCCTTCATCCCGGCCCTGACCGCACTTGCATCCCAGACCCGTGGAATTGTGCGCCTTGAATTTATGCCGAGTAAAAGGTCATATACATTAACTTACTCATACAAACGCACACACGAACTAGGCAATTCCACTCAATGATAGAATATTTTTGTGTTGGGTAAAGAAATGACTTTTAGGAACGATATAAGGCAATACAGGGAGAATTCGAAGAACCAGCTTCTGCCGAAACCGGTATACGTTCTGGACCATGGCAATTCATCTGAATTATCATTTTTCGCAATCATATGATTTTTGCAGAAAAGGAAAACGTTGCCTGCAGCTGCCTCTAACGCTTTACGTAGAAAAGCATAGTTCCCGAATCAGTGTGAATGTGATCTCGTGTAAATATGGTTATGTCTGTATAGTTGAGAGCTTAGGATTTTTTGAATAGTTTTTTTGCAGTATAGCATATCTGAACTTTTTTCGGTCTCCCAGCGGTACATCACAAGGTTTTCCATCGAAATATCGAATACTCTGGAAAAATTCATTGGTGATGTTGAAGACTAAGAGCCCTAAAGAATTCGGATATATTTTTCTGAATTCTAGAGAAAAACGTCAGTGTGCTGTCTTGAAAAAGGTCTGTAAATAGGTTTCGTATTCCTGCGAGACCGTCGGGTGTCATTTTTATGTGCCGTGTGATTGCTCTGCTGATAGATTTCAGTGCTTTTTTTAGTCTTTTGGACCCTGTGAATTATTATTGTTTGTTATGTATTGATTTTTTGCTAGCAGGCGCAAGAATAGATCTGTTTATGAAATCTGGGTTCCTGCGAGTGGTTGTTTTTATGTGTTTTGTTATGAACATCTGTTGATAAATGTTGTTAATTGATTATTTCTTACGGTAGAGAGGAGATGGGGGTGGAAGAACGTGATGGGAAAACTGTATAGATGAGCTGAAACGATACGAAAGTGTGGGTGAATTATACTGGACAAGTGGGGGCCAAAACGATTAATAATTCATCGAATAAGGCGAAATGGAAGCAGATCAAAACAGTGGGAAGGACGCGATGAGAAAGAGCAGACGCTGGTGGAAAGCAGCACAACGAAAAAGAGTCCAGCACGGCAGTACGAAGAGAAAAAGGTGGTTTGGTTGATGAATGAGTAGGGGGAAAGCTTAGGAAATGATCGCGTACCATTTAGTTACTAAACGTAGTTATTAGGTAGCTAAGGCGGAGCGATCCGAAGCGTGGAATTGCAGATTGATGACGTTACAGCCTCTACATTCGCCCCCCCCCCTCACGTCCGGCAAAACCTGCATTTTCCCCCCACGTCGGGCAAAGTTATTTTCCCCCCACGTCGGGCAACTACGCCGACGTGGAGGGAGAAAGGAAGGGTCCGACCCGACAGAAATCTGGGGTCGGACCCCGTTCAGGCTGGGGTCGGACCCGGCAAATATCTGAGAGGGTCTGAATAGGAGAAACCCCGAGAGCAAATTAGCAGCTTTCTCGTGAGATTGTTCTGAGCTTTTTCAACCGAGGCAATGTCCTTCTTTTTGTAAGGACAGAAGACTGTTGTTCCTGTCTCAAGTATTGGCCTGACATAGATTTTATAGGCTTTCGGCAAAATTTCCTTATTTTTTGTAGACAACGCTTTGAATATTTAAAAAGTGCGCGCATGCGCTTTTCTACTTATTATTCTAAGGTGTTCTGAGAAATCCAGCTCATGATTATAGTTGAAACCTAGGTCCTTCACAGACCGAACCACTGAGATGCACTGCTAATCAATTAAATAGTCACAAACCTCGTCATAAATTCCTAGCCTCATGACTGCGGTCTTTTCAGGGGCAAGAGGAAGTTCCCACAAACGGGACCATATCACCATTTGGTTGATTGCATGCTGCAGAGCAGCTCTATCTTCACAGTTAACTACTTCTCGGTAAATTTTTATGTCATCAGCGAATTGTTTCATAGCAACGTTAGGCCCCACTGCTTGAGAGAGATCCGAGGTGGATATCATTAACAACAGAGGCGAAAGCGCACCACCTTGCGGCACACCACTTGTGACATTCCTACAAGATGAGAATTCTAATCCTACTTTAACCTGGAACGTTCTACCAGTCAAAAACTCGCCGAGCCATTTGCAAATTATTGGATGTACTTTCAGTTGAGATAACTTGTGCAATAACTTGACATGACTAACTCTGTCAAATGCCTTCGAAAAGTCGAAGTATACCACATCATTTGCCTTTCTCGAATCGAGACTATTGGTCCAGTCATTTATGCACTCCAGCATGTTGGTCTCTGTCGACCGGCAAGGTACAAATCCATGCTGGCAGCCCGGAATCAGCATATTGTGGTGCGCGCGAAGCGCGCACCTAGATTTGGCTTTGATTCCTTACCGCGCGCAACCCGCTCAGAGAGATCACCCTTTCACACTGTAGCTAGAGAAATAAGCAGTACACCATTGAAACCGCCGTAAGAAGTTACGTAAGTAAGCCTGTTTTTATCCCGAAGGACCCCCGCGTTGGAAAGATATGACCTCCCAACCAACAACTTTTTTGGGTTCTCCGCCACCGCCCCGCCACTTTCATTTTTTTTGAAAAACGTGGACCAAACTGCCTGAAAATTTGACTCTAAGGGTATTTTGCCACGGGAATGCCAAATATAATTGTAAGAACTCACCATTTTTACTTCTAAGCTCACTATCGATTGATTTTATCGATTTTTCGCTATATTGCACGGAAGCGGTCATGATCACGACTTCTGTTGGGTGTGGGTCCTCGAGCTAAATTGATTTACTCCAATTTCTGTGCCCGAAACGTCACTTGTAGTGTGTGTAAGCACGGACCAAACATTCTATGAAACGCTTGCACATATGCGAAATATTGCGAGTTTCTTTTTTCTTGTTCTTTGCCCTGTTTTCTTTTTTTTTTCTGCCCTTATTCCTTCTCATTGATTCGACCTACGTTCTCTTCCTGATTTTTGTTGCCGATAGACCCTGTGGGAATTTTGCAGTGCGAGAAAGAAAATTTTTGAAAAATGTTTTCTGAATTGTACTTTCTCCATGGCATTGCCAACTCGCACTACAGTGTTTTTACGATTCTCTTAATAAAGAAGAAATTACTCAGGCTAATATTTTCGTCTCGAATGCGGGGTGAGAAAATTGAATTTTTATTGAATGATCGATTTTTCAAATTGTGGTGCGCGCGAAGCGCGCACCAGATTTGGTTTTGAACTGGCCACGCGCGCAACCCCTTTTTCGAAATCTCAGTTCAGAGTGAACGTAGGAATTAGAGCTAAATTGCATGAAAAAGAGCGCAAAAAGTTGGGTATATCACCCAAAAATGGTTTAGAACGGTTCACTGGTTTTCGAGTAAAAATTGAAAGACCGCTCGTTTTTGTTGTTAATCTCCTTTTTTTTTCAGACGGCGTTCACGATCTTGCGGGTACACTTAAAATTGAGCTAGGGAGCTCATTTTTGGACAGGAGGCTGGAAATGGATGCAGGTCGCTCCTATTAAAATTTGGAGTTAAAAACTCAATTTTTGCGGAACCTCAAAATTGAGGTCGAAGATAGGCAAAAACAAGTAAACATGTTTATACAAACCAGCCGACGCTCACTTATCCTTAAAAATGAACTAATGAAAATCAACACAGTTACTGATAGGCTCCCAAACAAGATTGTGCCCTGTTCGAGACGGTTTTGGTTTCAAGCTGTACGAATTCGACGAGACCTTGGAAGTATTTTTCGGACCGCCGTATGATGTGAGTAGGATTCCAAGAGCGCGCAGGATGCCGTAGAAGGCGTACGGGAACACGGTGAGAGTGGCAGGACGCCGCAGAAAGTGTGTGGGACCCATATGGGAGTGCGCAGGACGCCGTAGAAAGTGTGCGGTACCCATATGGGAGTGGCAGGACGCCGCAGAAAGTGTGTGGGACCCATATGGGAGTGCGCAGGACGCCGTAGAAAGTGTGCGGGACCCATATGGGAGTGGCAGGACGCCGTAGAAAGTGTGTGACACCCATATGGGAGTGCGCCGGACGCCGTAGAAAGTGTGCGGGACCCATATGGGAGTGCGCCGAACGCCGTAGAAAGTGTGCGCGACCCATATGGGAGTGCGCCGGACGCCGTAGAAAGTGTGTGGGACTCATTTGGGAGTGCGTCGGACGCCGTAGAAAGTGTGTGGGACCCATATGGGAGTGGCAGGACACCGTAGAAAGTGTGTGACACCCATATGGGAGTGCGCCGGACGCCGTAGAAAGTGTGTGGGACTCATATGGGAGTGCGCCGGACGACGTGGAAAGTGTGCGGGACCCATATGGGAGTGCGCCGGACGCCGTAGAAAGTCTGTGGGACCCATTTGGGTGTGCGCCGGACGCCGTAGAAAGTGTGTGGGACCCATTTGGTAGTGCGCCGGACGCCGTAGAAAGTGTGCGGGACCCATATGGGACTGCGCCGGACGCCGTAGAAAGTCTGTGGGACCCATTTGGGAGTGCGCCGGACGCCGTAGAAAGTGTGTGGGACCCATTTGGGAGTGCGCCGGGCGCCGTAGAAAGTGTGCGGGACCCAAGTGGGAGTGCGCAGGACGCTTTGATAAGTGCATGGGACCCCACTGGAAGTGCGGAGGTCGCTTCTGAAAGGCACAATCCAACCTCAGGGGGGAAGGGGGAATTCGGTATAATAGTCCGCCCACCACAAATGTTATTTGGGGCGCTGAACACAATTATGAAGTCCTTTTTCAAGTTTCCAGTAGATTACGAAAGATAACGACCGGAAGATCATAAGCGACCATTTTCCTTTTTCTCTCAAAGGGAACCTTTGCTAAAAGAAAATGAAATTTGTAACTGTTTTGCTTCGCTATAAAAGGGTTATGATTTGGCATTGAAGAAATCACGAGAATCTCGTTAAAAGAAGTGAAATACTTCTTGTGTATGATTTGGCACATTTGCCACGAGGGAACGCCAAAAAGTGAGTGAAATGATGGACCATTGATTTGGCCGTGCACTTGTTTAATAAACAACGAAAATTGAGAGTAGCATTGAAAAAACAAATCACACCCGTATTTTCTTCAATCAAGCTAATATTTACAACTTAGCTTTGCAAAGCTGAGAATCAAGTTTTGGCGTTCACCAAAAATTCAGAAACGCATAATTTCGAATATTACTGATTTCTTCATGTCTGTATATTCGCTAGCGGATAAGTAATGAACTACATTTGTATCAGAAACAATATTGTGGTGCGCGCGAAACGCGCACCAGATTTGGTTTTGAACTGGCCACGCGCGCAACCCCTTTTTCGAAATCTCAGTTCAGAGTGAACGTAGGAATTAGAGCTAAATTGCATGAAAAAGAGCGCAAAAAGCTGGGTATACCACCCAAAAATGGCTTGGAATGGTTCACTGGTTTTCGAGTAAAAATTGAAGGACCGCTCGTTTTTGTTGTTAATCTCTTTTTTTTTCAGAAGGCGTTCACGATTTTGCGGGTACACTTAAAATTGAGCTAGGGAGCTCGTTTTTGGACAGGAGGCTGAAAAGGGATGCAGGTCTCTCCTATTCCAATTTGAACTTGATACCTTAACTTTGAAGGGTACCTCAAAATCGTGGGTTTACATACTAAATTAGCCGTGGAGCACGAAAACTGCTTTTTTCTGCTACGGCTGTGGAGACCAGTATGTGTGGGTGAATCTGCAGCCAATCAACACAGGTCGTCGGAGATAAGTACTGAACTTGTCCGAATCCGTACTCATGACACGTCATAGATCGATAATCAATATTATCGATTTTCGCGCTTTTTGCACAAAATGCGGCTAGGAGTGGTGACTGGTGATGGGATTGGTTTTCTTGGTTGGAGAATTTTGATCATCAGTCATTATCGATAAATACCAATCAATAAAATTAATTTTTTCGCCTGTTGCACAAAATGCCGGAATGATTTTTGATTGTTGATCGCTCTAAGTCACTTGTCTGGGAAATTCTTCTCATCATGCAAGATCAAGTCTTAAACTAGATTTTCTTCAATTATCGATAACATTGAGTTCTCACATAATGCACAAAATGTGGCAATGAGTGGTATTTTTTATGGTTTTGGGTCATAAGTTTCAGAAATTGTACTCATACGACAATATCGTCTGTTAGATGTTTCATCATTCCAAAATGGAAATCGTTGAGCAAAATTGAAGTTAGAAAGGGAACCTTCGGGAAAAATATGTGAAATTTCTGAAAATTTAGCTTCCTGGCAAAAGTAGCGATTTGGCAATGGTGGAAAAAGCTTCAAAAATATCTTGAAATATCTTAAAAAATGATTTGGCGTAAAATGACCTGGAAATATAAAAAAGCTAGGAAATGAAGTGAAATAACCAAAAAATGCGATTTGGTGGTCGATCATTTCACAAGCTTCTCCGTTAAACATATCAAAGCGAAATCAAGCGCGCAACAGTAAGACATTTTTGAAAGCTGTAATAAGGGAATCAGCAAGGTCAAACTAGGCGAACTCCATTCCATATCGTGCTTGATTTCGTTTTGATAAGTTTAACGGAGAAGCTTGTGAAATGATCGACCACCAAATCGCATTTTTTGGTTATTTCACTTCATTTCCTAGCTTTTTTATATTTCCAGGCCATTTTACGCCAAATCATTTTTTAAGATATTTCAAGATATTTTTGAAGCTTTTTCCACCATTGCCAAATCGCTACTTTTGCCAGGAAGCTAAATTTTCAGAAATACATAAGTGGAAACCACTTTTTTTCGAAAGACGTTTTTTGGAAGATCGACTTTTCAGTTGATTTATGAACTCGTTGAACCTTCCATTTAGCAATTTGAGTGTTACACAAAGGTGTAACAGCCTCATAAAATCGTTCATTTCCGCAACAGCTCCCAAAGTTTCTTTTACGCATTCTCGAGAACGATTTACCTAATTTTTACCGAGAATTCACCGCGAGCCGGGCTTTTACCGAGATTATAGCGCGAGAATGAGGCGAGCGGAAAAAATTAGGCGAATTTATCGATGGTTACTCCGAGAGAAGTTGCCGTTTTTTTTTATTTTGAAGCAAGTTATAGCGTTGCGGCGCTTTGTGAGCGGAAAAAAACGCCGCAAAACGCTTTTTTTGCAAAAAATACGCTCGGTACTGTACGTTCGTTTCACCAGAGGAACAGTTGCCGAATCTTTCAATATTCTTTATTGCGAAAAATTTTGACATCCAAGCATGTGCATTGGCGCATCTTATCTTCAAAAAGCGTCCGGTACTAGAAACTGAAAACAGTCACTTACACAAGAATTCCGAAGCGTACAAAGATTTCAAAGGTTATGTTTGACGCTTTGTAAGCAGTAGCTACCAAAATAGAGCGAACAAGCCTCAGAAAATGAAAAAAAAAGAATTTCCTTTCAAAAGATAGTTCCAGAGATCACTATAAAACTAATTCTGTATTAATCTTCAATGAGGAGTGCAGTCAGTGATGAATCAGTGGAAAGGAGTTGGTGAGCGATTGAGAGGGGAAGGATCAGATGTTCAACTCGTTGGGAGTAGGAAAAACAGCTAAGTGAAGCAATAGGCCTGGAGAGTGTGCCGTAGAAGGGAAACCCTTAGGAAAAGCTGTGAAATTTTCAAAATGTTGGGCTCTGCGGAAAAAGTTAAAGATTTGGCTCTGCTAAAAATGTTGCGAAATTCCTCTAGTTGGATTTGGCATAAACAAAAACTTTTAAATGCTGTGAAATTGATGTAAATGGATTTGGCAGTCAACAAAGATATGAAATGTACAATTCCTCTTCTTAGATTTGGCGATCAACTGAAGTTTTCAAATGTTGTGAAATTTTCGCAGATGGATTTGGCGGTTTACAAAGTCATAAAATGTTGTGAAATTCCCGTTGTTGGATTTGGGAATTAACGAGTTCTTTTAAATGTTGTGAAATCGTTGCAAATCGATTTGGCAGGCGCTCCATAAATTATCAAAGTCAAATCACGCGCCTGGAGGGATCGACGCGTCCTTCGATCAGTCACGCCCACGCCGGATGCCAAAGCAGCTGGAGCGGGTAAGAGCAGGCTTTGCGGCTCCACCACCAATTAATTATTTTTTCACTATTCAACGCATCAAAAGTTCCAAACTATTACAAAAAATTAATGAGGAATAAGCAAGTAGTATTTCGAATATGATAAAAAAATGATAAATGAATTAATAGTAACATAAAAAATAAAATCTAGGAAAATGATCAGTACCATCGATGTTTTCTAATTTATTAATTTCCCAGTCGTCTAGTGCGAACAGTCACCATGAGCCTGGAGAGCCCTGCTAGCGTTCAAGTTGGATGGAAGGGGCTGCAGTGTCGACATGCCGTTCATAGCGCCATGCCTTGCCCTCACATACGTGCAAATGAGTACAAATACAAAAAACTGAGGTGTATTATGGGAACCTACCTTGATGCAACTTATTGCCAAGGTCTTTGCGGCATTTTCTAATGTCTGCTAGATTTGTCGCTGTTTTAGCCTGATCCGAGTTGAACTCGACGCGAAATCCCTCCAGGCGCGTGATTTGACTTTGATAATTTATGGAGCGCCTGCCAAATCGATTTGCAACGATTTCACAACATTTAAAAGAACTCGTTAATTGCCAAATCCAACAAGGGAAAATTCACAACATTTTATGACTTTGTAAACCGCCCAATCCATCTGCGAAAATTTCACAACATTTGAAAACTTCAGTTGATCGCCAAATCTAAGAAGAGGAATTGTACATTTCATATCTTTGTTGACTGCCAAATCCATTTACATCAATTTCACAGCATTTAAAAGTTTTTGTTTAATGCCAACTAGAGGAATTTCGCAACATTTTTAGCAGAGCCAAATCTTTAACTTTTTCCGCGGAGCCCAACCTTTTGAAAATTATTCTGTAGGTATTCAAATAGATGAGCCTTGATAACCTTCTCGGACGCCCTACAAAGGAACGAAGTAACGCTGACTGGACGATAATTTCCCACATCACTCGCGGGGGCTTTCTTAAGCAATGGTGTGATAAAGGAATGCTTCCACCGTGATGGGATTTCAGAAACCATTAGAGATTGATTATAAATATAGTACAGAGGGCTAACTATAACATAAGCAATGTTTTTCAGTAAGGAAGTAGGGATGTAATCAGGTGTCAAGGAAGAGGAGTTTGGCCACTTTTTTTATGATATCAAACAGGGAAGATTCATGGAACCATGGAAATGTGCTCATGGGCTCAGAAACTGTCGGACTGAAAGTTGGAATATTCCCATTGTCGTCAAGAAAAACTTCGCAAAATTTATCAGCTAATATGTTGGCCTTGTCTCTGTCGGATGTCGCCACATAATCTCCTTTTCTAATACTACCAGTCCAATTGCTACTTTTCAGCTTTCTGTTCAAAAGCTTGTAGAAATCATTTTTACGCCCCAAATCGACTATCCTTTTCTCAATATTGTTGTTTAACTTCTCAAAAGCGCTTTAAAAAATTTTTGAGAATCGTTGAAATTTGTCCCAGTCACACTGATTTTGTGAAGTTTTCGCCAGCCTAAACAAACAAGTGCGATGTTCAAACATGTTCTGTAGATAAGCAGGTAGATTAGCACGCATCGCAGTAACGCGAAGCCATGGAACAAACATGTCTATGGCATGAGTGAGTATAGCCAAAAACATTTCATATGTTTCATTTACGCCAACCACTGTGTCAAGCGATTCCCTCCAAGCAACATTTGACAAGTAACTACAAACTTGGTCATAATCACACTTTTCAAACTGACGACAGTACGTGTAGCGGGGCTCAGTGTATGTCGAACAAACATGGAACGTAACGCTGCTATGATCGCTCGAACCCACAGGAGGCCCAACACATACATTACCGAGAAGCGTTGGTTCATTAGTGAGTAGAATATCAAGAATGTTTCTCCCTTTAGTGGGTTCCGTGATGTATTGTTTAAGATTATGAGCAATTGTCATCTCAACGAAGGCGGTCTTGTCGGTAGCAAGTGGTTTATCTAGGTCAGACCAATCAATCAAATGTAATGAGCGACGCCATCGATACAGCTCTCATTATAGTTAAGGATCGGGTTCATTAAAATTTCGTGTTTACCAGCTGAGTGGCCCACAAGTCAGATCTATGGCGGGTCGAATTGTTTGACAGCAGAGTTCACTGTAAAAACAGCCTTCGAGTTTTCACAGGAAGTCAGAAGCCGCGAGGTTCATCGCAACAAGAATGATGAAACATGGCCAGAGAGGCCTTTTAATTCTCTGTGAAAACTCGACGGCTGAATTTCTCGGGAACACTGTCTCTAAAGGCATCGTCCGCGGAAATTTTTCAAATGTTTCTGCATAAATGTGACCCTCTCACCAAGACTCAAACATTCGTGAAGTTCCACGTGTCAGTCCCGCTCAATGAGGGACAGAAAGCCTCAAAAAATTGGCGCGCTTGGGATGCAAACGGCGGACAGGAAAATATGATGCCAACGATAGTGCCCATCATTGTGGAAAGTATGCTGGTAAAAGCGCTCATGAGTCAATAAACTAATACTTATTCGAAATAAAATTGCTACGAGGCATTTAGCGATTTTGAAGTCTCGCTTCTGGAAATCCGAGAAGGCAACCTCCAAAAATACTCTTTATATGTAGCCGCCTTTCGAAATATTGTACAGCAGGGGTGAGCGGTAATTGCCGTTCGCCAATTTTAGTTTGCTGGCCGCCTTGGGGTTTACCGTTGCCGTTTGCCGAAATTTTATTTTTCCGTGTCGCACACTTCTGGTGTACAGCCTCTTTCCAGAAAGTAGTCCAAGCGACACCAGGTGTCCTTCAGGGCTGATCAGAAGTCATTTTCAGATAATCAGCGACTACTTTTTCTTCTTTCAAACCATATTTACCAATTGGAGTGGATATCAAACGATTGGAATTGAAAAATGAAAAAAAAACTCTTCGGCGAGATGCGAAAATTCTCTTATGATATGCCTTAATCGAGCCTCGCCGCTGCCCGTGGTCACCTCCACCTGTCTCCGCCGAGACCCCTTCCTGGAAGACAGTCTACATATGCAAAAATCTATCTCGAATTTCGTTGCAGTCTTGGCGGTAAACAAGCGAAGAAGTTGAATCAAGAAGAAAAGCTTCACGAAATCAATGAATCTAGCTCAAAAAAAAATCTACATATTTTCAAAAATTACCCTCAGAAGGCGTTCAGATTCCTGCCAAGCCCCTCTCGTGTCATCATTTTATAGGGTTCCAATCGCAGGCCCCCAGACTTCGTGAATGATCTCAGCCAAGCTCAGATATTCGCTTGAACACAAGAGGTCGGATGTAATTTTCAGCGTCTCATGAAACCTTCGAAAATCCTTGCATATACCCACTACCATAGATCGTGTTGCACTAATTTATTCCGTTTCCGGGCCCTAAAACTCGGAAACGGAAGCGGAACGGAACAGCCCAAAAAACACCGGAAATACGGAAACGGAAACGGAACAGTTCCGCACAGCCCTGCTCATGACACATGACACCTCTCTTCATGCATTGGACAACCAATCCTAGCCTCACATCTGGACCCACTCACTACATTAGGAACCTATTTCTCTATTACTAGAAGAGTTGGAAGCGCGAAACTCTACACGCATTCAACACTTACCAAGGTAACCACATTTATGCAGGGCAAGAAAAATCGAAAACTATCGTGCACGATGCCTTTAAATGCATGTCGTCAATGAATGAATACCTCATTTTCAAAGATTTGTGTAGGTGCAGCTTGTAATCTACAGCTCCACCGAAAATGTACGGATGTGACTCTCGAAGGGATTTGGCATGATAAGAATCCAAACATATGTGAACCCACTTTGTGGCTAACCTTTTGACGCTATCGCCTTCTTCATGGCCTTTTAGAAAAAATAAGAAATGCAATTCCTCTAAAGTTGAGACGGCATTTGGCCCTGTAGACACACTATCCAGATGATCTTTTCAGACTCTGAAGAAGGCGTTTGTGTCGAAACGCCAAGACGGACTATGGACAACCTCGTGTCGAGCAAAGCAGTATTCTAATTATGAATTTAACTCCCAAACTTATCAACCGGAGCGGCAAGCATGAACATTATGGAGGGAGTTGGAAACAGCTTCGCTTCTCGAACGGGGTGAGCCCACAGAGAAGTGGCCATAATGACCGCTGGATGCTCCGCGCATGGGACCCGTAGCGGTCTCTGAGCCACTTCAACGCGTTTATATATGCTGCATCAGCAGTAGGTCTGATCAATTACTCATCCATCCTCTGCCCTTTACGCCTTCGGCAGAGTGGTGGCCATCGTGTATCAACACCCCTGAGGAGGCGGGAGAAACGGGGGAGGAGCGAGGTTCCTGATTGGACGCAACGCAGGGCTAGCCCGTGTTGCGTCCAATCAGGAAGCTCGCTCCTCCCCCGTTTCTCCCGCCTCTTCGGGGTGTTGATACACGATGGCCACCACCCCTTCGGCATAGTGGCAAAGGTGCGATCGAGCGAGCGAGCAATGAGGATGGGGGGGGAGCGCTACGCAGCTTGACCGCACACGCGACCGCTTTGCGTAGCGCTCCCCATCCCTCATCATTGCTCGCTCGCTCGCTCGCCTTTGCCACTAAGCCGAAGGCATTAAACTAAAACATTATTTTTTGTCATTTTTACTATTTAGTGTTTGTTGATAAATGCCCACTTGGACGCACCCACATAAGGTTACAAAGATTAAACAGCGATAGGGAAACTAAGACAACGGAAACAAAAAAAACTTCGCAAAAAAAATGTCTCAAGGCGGTACGCAGATTCACTCCCGCACAGACAAGCTAAGTAACGAGCAGCAAAATCAGTTTAGCTCAGGTATTAAGTGGAATGTGCGATGATGTTTGAAATGCATGATAATTACCAGCAATGCATGCTGTTTTTAAGAATCAGAATGCAAACGCAGGAGCAACCATAACTTAATTACCGCAAACTTGACAGCCCATGCCAGCCAGCTATGACACCACAGAGGTTGGAAGCTGGAGTTTCGGAACATGGGTGCGCTGGCCGCCCCATGGAACCAGCACCAAGGACAGTCAACATGGGAAACTAGCGGAATCGGCTCATAGTGCATGCCTCCATACAGCAGATCCAAAAACAAGACTGTGAGCAGCACATAGCACTACATCAGGAAATGTGATTTGAGGCCAAAATCGCACTGTTGAGGGGAGGTGAGCATGGGTATTTCTCAAATTTTCTCAGCATGGATGTTATTCTGCATGAGAAATCAGTTTGTTCAGTATCAAAACTTTGGTTGAGTTAGAAGACTAATAACCAGAGTATTTTTGTTCCGATTTCTAAAATTTTGAATCTGTTTAAGATTTCCGAAATTTTTATTCATGTTCCACTTTCCGTTTTACAAAATTTTCTATTTTTATCTGTTTATTCCTGCTACAAAGAATCTCTACGGGACATATTCTGAGAGAAGACCCGGATATGTAAGACCTCGGTTATATCACTGAAGAGACCAGGAACTGCAAGTCGAAATGGACTAGCCAATAGTGCCAAGAGGATGGCTACCTTGGCAGTAAATTGACTTCATGCTATACAACCGAGGTTCATAATGCGACTTTCGTCTTCCTGCCTTAAATCCATCAGCCTATCAATGATAACCTGAGCGGATTCAGCTAGACAGCTTGGTATTTCTACCGAGTCAAGGTCTTAGAATGAACAAATCGCAAGGGCGAGGAGGAGGGGGAGGAGCGAAGGGCAGTGATTGGAGAACACCTCGGCTAAAGACAATCTTTGACGCTTCTCTCCTTTCTGATACGGCTAAACCCTATCGCGCGGACGCACATTCCCACGACAATTAGACGCCATACTGCACCCCCGCCCCAACGACGACAGGATTAGGCAGCGTCAGTAATGTAGAAAGGTGGCTGTCACAAGACGATGTGTCCTCCAATCATGACCCTACGCTCCTTCCGTTTCTCCCCACCTTTCTTGCAATTTGACCACCTTAGGTATCCTTCATAATTTTCATCGCAAGCGCGGCACGCGCATGATGCGCGGGACGCTCTGAGGAATCTGAAGCCCCTCCAGCACCGTCATTGCGCCGGCGCACAAATCGCCATGGCAGCTTTACTATTTGTATCACCACTCGAATCTTAGTTCAAGTTCACTCCGTCATAAATAATTCTAGCATTAACCTACGCCACCGGGTGTGAAAATAAAAGTCTAGAATTACTCTGCAGGCGCAGTTGAGGCCCAATGTAACCCCCACCGCCATGACGGTGCCGCCGGAAATTTCATCGTTGCTTGCTTGGGGTGAGGACTATGAAAGACATTTTATGTATATAGGATACCTTAAGACCATCACCCATTCGTGTCAATGGACAGGACGTATTCTGGAAGTATACAGTGCGTTTCATAACCATACGACCACCCCCGATATTGGTCTTCCTGGGAAAACTAGAGCTCCAGTAATTTCGCCATTGCGTTTTTCAGGTTCTACGTCTGAAGTAAGGGTGGGGTACGAGATTCCGTACTTTTCTTTCATTTCAAATCTCTTTATAACAACTTTTTTAATTTTACGCTGTTTCAAAACCATACGACCACTCAAACAAAACACATTTCATTCAAAGAAAAACGCAACAACCCCGAAGTTTAAAAGTCTATAGGTCCTCCACGCTGCTTAGCTACTTCGAATAGCCTTCGAGACATACTTGCAGTTAGGCTCTTCATAATTGATGAGTCCATTCCGTTCCATGTTGCCTCGATTGCACGTTTCAGCTCCGCGACTGAATGAAACTGGCGATTCTTCATGCAAACCTATCTGACGACGATTCTCCACAGGTTCTCCACTGGATTTCGGTCGGAACTACAGACTGGCTACGTCAGGGAAGCGATGTTATGCGATCTGAGCCACTCTCCGTTGACCGGATTGCGTGGATGCTTGCGTTATCCTGCTGGAAAACATGACTCTGACGGTTTGTCGGCGTCATGAAGGGAAGAAGGTGTGACTCGAGGGTGGTCTGGTAATCATACGAGTGCATCTTGGTAGATACGAACGCTAATCTCAAAACCGAGTAACCGCAGAACGCGCCCCACACCATTACACTTCCTCCACCAAAGTTACGTCGGCTGAAGTTGACTGAATTCTTCCGGAGATCGCGCCACTAAAACTTTGAGCCGTCCTGTCCGTCCAAGTCAAAATTCTTTTAATACGAAAACACGACCTGATCGTTTATTTTTGGGAGCAAAGTGTCTGTAAGGCAATAGTGTGGAACCCTCCTACCTTTGTCCAGTCTCTTGTCAGATTACATTCGGCAAACTCTAGTCGCACAGCCTTGTGACGTTCGGTGAGTCGTGGGGTTTTCGTCACGGCTTCTCTCCTGATGTGGGAAATCACCCTCGGAACCGTAGATCTCGGATGACGAAAATGCAGGTCTGCGCGAATGTGATTGACAAACGACGAGCTGTTTGAAGCTTCCCTCAAAATCCGTCGCTCTTCATTAGAGGACACCCTTCGGTGACGGCCATGGAATCAGAGTGCACCATATGCTCCAGAATCCCTCAAATGCTTAAACACAGCACTGTGAGAAAGCCGATTACGACCGAATGCTGCTGCCAGTGCGATGGAAAACGTCTTATCACTGAGCGTTCTTCGGAGTCCTGCAACATAACTCGATGCATCGTCGGAGTTGATTCCCGTCCCTGCTGACCTTCTTTTTTAATGTGTTTAGAACGGGAAAGCCCTTCGCGACGCTTTCGCTACGGTAGAACGGAAGTCAACAGCGTATCTTCACTAGTGGTCGTATGGTTTTGAAACAGCATAAAATAAAAAAGTTGTTATAAAAAGAATTCAAATCCAAGAACAGAAGCGGAATCTCGCACTCCAACCTTATTTTAGACGTAGAATCTGAAAAACACAATGGCGAAATTACTGGAGCTCTAGTTTTCCCAGGAAGGCCAATATCGGGGGTGGTCGTATGGTTGTGAAACGCACTGTATACACGTGTGTCAAAACGCAATTGTGTGAACTTTCGTTCGCCTTGAAATATATATGTCAAGCTTTCAACTAACAACAGTGCAATTACAATACATCAATTACAGTTTCAACAAATGTGACATGGAAACCTCCACAACTTTGTGACGACATTATTAATAGTCGTAAAGGGAGTTAACAGACAACTAAAATGTTAAATGTGATCCACTTTCATTTAGGGCTGAAGACTTTGTTCAAGAGAAAACACAGTAATAGATTATATTTGGTCCTGCTGCGTAAACGTGCATCAAATTACCTGATAATATCCCGTATGATAGCCGCTCATATACCAGCCCATGAGCATGCTCGATAAAGCTTCAGCCTCATCTGGCACTGACAATCCATTCAAAACACTAGGAGGAGGTGGAGCTATCTTAGGAATCTGAAAGCACAACACCTACCCGCGAATGCGGAAAATAAAGACAGGTGAATGACTCACGGTGGCATGAGGCCGATCACTAGTGTTTGGCAAACTCGAAGAGCCAACTGCCTTACGAGAAGCTCGCTCTAAACAAGGATTTCAAGGACAAAGCATCAAATGCACAAGGATGTTTGTGGCATCAGTCCGAACCCATTCCCACTCGACTACCTCCAGGCAGGGTAAGGCGTAGCGGTGTGATCGGCCCGTGAGAGTTGCGCCCCCCCCCCCTTCCAGCTTTGGATTCGGTGCGCCCCGCCCCCTTCTGTCGATGTTGTGACTTCAACCCTTCGCGTGAACCAATTTGAGTGTACTCTTCCAGGCATTGCTTCAATAAGATTTTTCAGCGGAAACCGACGTTATAGGTGAAGCCGTACCGGACATAGTCGGCTCAAAATGGTCGGATCTACCTGGGAGTCAGCCGACAGCTTTTTCTATTGGTCCGCTTCAAAATAAACACTACAGCAGCCCGATCCAGAAAATTCTTTTTTTTTTCGACCTCTCCAGACGTCGAAGACCAGACAGTGGTTTTCCGATTTTTCAGCGCCTCGAATTACAGATTCATCGCCGACTGCTTGGCTGCTGGAACGACTAACCAAGTGGTATGTATGCTCACCTACCAACCAGGTAAAGCTCGAAAAACTGACCCAGAGGCATTTATCGCAAAAATAACATGGTGTGATATGGCCCAATTCTTGAGTCCAAAATCACACAGTCACATTTGCAGCCGTCACACCGGCCGTAATCGGCCCAAAATGGTCGGATCGACCTGGAACCCTTTTTAATGGTCCGCTTCAAAATAAACACTACAGCAGCCCGATCCAGAAAATTCTTTTTTTTCGACCTCTTCAGACGTCGAAGACCAGACAGTGGTTTTCCGATTTTTCAGCGCCTCGAATTACAGATTCATCGCCGACTGCTTGGCTGCTGGAACGACTAACCAAGTAGTATGTACGCTCACCTACCAACCAGGTAAAGCTCGAAAAACTGACCCAGAGGCATTTATCGCAAAAATAACACGGTGTGATATGGCCCAATTCTTGAGTCCCAAATCACACCGTCACATTTGCAGCCGTCACACCGGCCGTAATCGGCTCAAAATGGTCGGATCGACCTGGAACCCTTTTTTTAATGGTCCGCTTCAAAATAAACACTACAGCAGCCCGATCCAGAAAATTCTTTTTTTTCGACCTCTCCAGACGTCGAAGACGAGACAGCGGTTTTCCGATTTTTCAGCGCCTCGAATTACAGATCCATCGCCGACTGCTTGGCTGCTGGAACGACTAACCAAGTAGTATGTATGCTCACCTACCAACCAGGTAAAGCTCGAAAAACTGACCCAGAGGCATTTATCGCAAAAATAACACGGTGTGATATGGCCCAATTCTTGAGTCCCAAATCACACCGTCACATTTGCAGCCGTCACACCGGCCGTAATCGGCTCAAAATGGTCGGATCGACCTGGAACCCTTTTTTTTAATGGTCCGCTTCAAAATAAACACTACAGCAGCCCGATCCAGAAAATTCTTTTTTTTTTCGACCTCTCCAGACGTCGAAGACCAGACAGCGGTTTTCCGATTTTTCAGCGCCTCGAATTACAGATTCATCGCCGACTGCTTGGCTGCTGGAACGACTAACCAAGTAGTATGTATGCTCACCTACCAACCAGGTAAAGCTCGAAAAACTGACCCAGAGGCATTTATCGCAAAAATAACACGGTGTGATATGGCCCAATTCTTGAGTCCCAAATCACACCGTCACATTTGCAGCCGTCACACCGGCCGTAATCGGCTCAAATTGGTCAGATCGACCTGGAACCCTTTTTTAATGGTCCGCTTCAAAATAAACACTACAGCAGCCCGATCCAGAAAATTCTTTTTTTTTCGACCTCTCCAGACGTCGAAGACCAGACAGCGGTTTTCCGATTTTTCAGCGCCTCGAATTACAGATTCATCGCCGACTGCTTGGCTGCTGGAACGACTAACCAAGTAGAATGTATGCTCACCTACCAACCAGGTAAAGCTCGAAAAACTGACCCAGAGGCATTTATCGCAAAAATAACACGGTGTGATATGGCCCAATTCTTGAGTCCCAAATCACACCGTCACATTTGCAGCCGTCACACCGGCCGTAATCGGCTCAAATTGGTCAGATCGACCTGGAACCCTTTTTTAATGGTCCGCTTCGAAATAAACACTACAGCAGCCCGATCCAGAAAATTCTTTTATTTTTCGACCTCTCCAGACGTCGAAGACCAGACAGCGGTTTTCCGATTTTTCAGCGCCTCGAATTACAGATTCATCGCCGACTGCTTGGCTGCTGGAACGACTAACCAAGTAGTATGTATGCTCACCTACCAACCAGGTAAAGCTCGAAAAACTGACCCAGAGGCATTTATCGCAAAAATAACACGGTGTGATATGGCCCAATTCTTGAGTCCCAAATCACACCGTCACATTTGCAGCCGTCACACCGGCCGTAATCGGCTCAAATTGGTCAGATCGACCTGGAACCCTTTTTTAATGGTCCGCTTCAAAATAAACACTACAGCAGCCCGATCCAGAAAATTCTTTTATTTTTCGACCTCTCCAGACGTCGAAGACCAGACAGCGGTTTTCCGATTTTTCAGCGCCTCGAATTACAGATTCATCGCCGACTGCTTGGCTGCTGGAACGACTAACCAAGTAGAATGTATGCTCACCTACCAACCAGGTAAAGCTCGAAAAACTGACCCAGAGGCATTTATCGCAAAAATAACACGGTGTGATATGGCCCAATTCTTGAGTCCCAAATCACACCGTCACATTTGCAGCCGTCACACCGGCCGTAATCGGCTCAAATTGGTCAGATCGACCTGGAACCCTTTTTTAATGGTCCGCTTCAAAATAAACACTACAGCAGCCCGATCCAGAGAATTCTTTTTTTTTTCGACCTCTCCAGACGTCGAAGACCAGACAGCGGTTTTCCGATTTTTCAGCGCCTCGAATTACAGATTCATCGCCGACTGCTTGGCTGCTGGAACGACTAACCAAGTAGTGTGTATGCTCACCTACCAACCAGGTAAAGCTCGAAAATCTGACCCAGAGGCATTTATCGCAAAAATAACACGGTGTGATATGGCCCAATTCTTGAGACCCGAATCACACCGTCACATTTGCAGCCGTCACACCGGCCGTAATCGGCTCAAAATGGTCAGATCGACCTGGAACCCTTTTTAATGGTCCGCTTCAAAATAAACACTACAGCACCCCGACCCAGAGAATTTTTTTTTTTTTCGACCTCTCCAGACGTCGAAGACCAGACAGCGGTTTTCCGATTTTTCAGCGCCTCGAATTACAGATTCATCGCCGACTGCTTGGCTGCTGGAACGACTAACCAAGTAGTATGTATGCTCACCTGAAAACCAGGTAAAGCTCGAAAAACTGACCCAGAGGCATTTATCGCAAAAATAACACGGTGTGATATGGCCCAATTCTTGAGTCCCAAATCACACCGTCACATTTGCAGCCGTCACACCGGCCGTAATCGGCTCAAAATGGTCAGATCGACCTGGAACCCTTTTTTAATGGTCCGCTTCAAAATAAACACTACAGCAGCCCGATCCAGAAAATTCTTTTTTTTTCGACCTCTCCAGACGTCGAAGACCAGACAGCGGTTTTCCGATTTTTCAGCGCCTCGAATTACAAATTCATCGCCGACTGCTTGGCTGCTGGAACGACTAACCAAGTAGTATGTACGCTCACCTACCAACCAGGTAAAGCTCGAAAAACTGACCCAGAGGCATTTATCGCAAAAATAACACGGTGTGATATGGCCCAATTCTTGAGTCCCGAATCACACCGTCACATTTGCAGCCGTCACACCGGCCGTAATCGGCTCAAAATGGTCGGATCGACCTGGAACCCTTTTTTTTAATGGTCCGCTTCAAAATAAACACTACAGCAGCCCGATCCAGAAAATTCTTTTTTTTCGACCTCTCCAGACGTCGAAGACCAGACAGTGGTTTTCCGATTTTTTAGCGCCTCGAATTACAGATTCATCGCCGACTGCTTGGCTGCTGGAACGACTAACCAAGTAGAATGTATGCTCACCTGAAAACCAGGTAAAGCTCGAAAAACTGACCCAGAGGCATTTATCGCAAAAATAACACGGTATGATATGGCCCAATTCTTGAGTCCCAAATCACACCGTCACATTTGCAGCCGTCACACCGGCCGTAATCGGCTCAAAATGGTCGGATCGACCTGGAACCCTTTTTTTAATGGTCCGCTTCAAAATAAACACTACAGCAGCCCGATCCAGAAAATTCTTTTTTTTTTCGACCTCTTCAGACGTCGAAGACCAGACAGTGGTTTTCCGATTTTTCAGCGCCTCGAATTACAGATTCATCGCCGACTGCTTGGCTGCTGGAACGACTAACCAAGTAGTATGTATGCTCACCTACCAACCAGGTAAAGCTCGAAAAACTGACCCAGAGGCATTTATCGCAAAAATAACACGGTGTGATATGGCCCAATTCTTGAGTCCCAAATCACACCGTCACATTTGCAGCCGTCACACCGGCCGTAATCGGCTCAAATTGGTCAGATCGACCTGGAACCCTTTTTTAATGGTCCGCTTCAAAATAAACACTACAGCAGCCCGATCCAGAAAATTCTTTTTTTTTTCGACCTCTTCAGACGTCGAAGACCAGACAGTGGTTTTCCGATTTTTCAGCGCCTCGAATTACAGATTCATCGCCGACTGCTTGGCTGCTGGAACGACTAACCAAGTAGTATGTATGCTCACCTACCAACCAGGTAAAGCTCGAAAAACTGACCCAGAGGCATTTATCGCAAAAATAACACGGTGTGATATGGCCCAATTCTTGAGTCCCAAATCACACCGTCACATTTGCAGCCGTCACACCGGCCGTAATCGGCTCAAAATGGTCGGATCGACCTGGAACCCTTTTTTTAATGGTCCGCTTCAAAATAAACACTACAGCAGCCCGATCCAGAAAATTCTTTTTTCGACCTCTTCAGACGTCGAAGACCAGACAGTGGTTTTCCGATTTTTCAGCGCCTCGAATTACAGATTCATCGCCGACTGCTTGGCTGCTGGAACGACTAACCAAGTAGTATGTATGCTCACCTACCAACCAGGTAAAGCTCGAAAACTGACCCAGAGGCATTTATCGCAAAAATAACACGGTGTGATATGGCCCAATTCTTGAGTCCCAAATCACACCGTCACATTTGCAGCCGTCACACCGGCCGTAATCGGCTCAAAATGGTCGGATCGACCTGGAACCCTTTTTAATGGTCCGCTTCAAAATAAACACTACAGCAGCCCGATCCAGAAAATTCTTTTTTTCGACCTCTTCAGACGTCGAAGACCAGACAGTGGTTTTCCGATTTTTCAGCGCCTCGAATTACAGATTCATCGCCGACTGCTTGGCTGCTGGAACGACTAACCAAGTAGTATGTATGCTCACCTACCAACCAGGTAAAGCTCGAAAAACTGACCCAGAGGCATTTATCGCAAAAATAACACGGTGTGATATGGCCCAATTCTTGAGTCCCAAATCACACCGTCACATTTGCAGCCGTCACACCGGCCGTAATCGGCTCAAAATGGTCGGATCGACCTGGAACCCTTTTTAATGGTCCGCTTCAAAATAAACACTACAGCAGCCCGATCCAGAAAATTCTTTTTTCGACCTCTTCAGACGTCGAAGACCAGACAGTGGTTTTCCCATTTTTCAGCGCCTCGAATTACAGATTCACCGCCGACTGCTTGCCTGCTGCAACGACTAACCAAGTAGTATGTATGCTCACCTACCAACCAGCTAAAGCTCGAAAAACTGACCCAGAGGCATTTATCGCAAATAACACGGTGTGATATGGCCCAATTCTTGAGTCCCAAATCACACCGTCACATTTGCAGCCGTCACACCGGCCGTAATCGGCTCAAAATGGTCGGATCGACCTGGAACCCTTTTTTTAATGGTCCGCTTCAAAATAAACACTACAGCAGCCCGATCCAGAAAATTCTTTTTTTTTTCGACCTCTTCAGACGTCGAAGACCAGACAGTGGTTTTCCGATTTTTCAGCGCCTCGAATTACAGATTCATCGCCGACTGCTTGGCTGCTGGAACGACTAACCAAGTAGTATGTATGCTCACCTACCAACCAGGTAAAGCTCGAAAAACTGACCCAGAGGCATTTATCGCAAAAATAACACGGTGTGATATGGCCCAATTCTTGAGTCCCAAATCACACCGTCACATTTGCAGCCGTCACACCGGCCGTAATCGGCTCAAAATGGTCGGATCGACCTGGAACCCTTTTTTTAATGGTCCGCTTCAAAATAAACACTACAGCAGCCCGATCCAGAAAATTCTTTTTTTTTTCGACCTCTTCAGACGTCGAAGACCAGACAGTGGTTTTCCGATTTTTCAGCGCCTCGAATTACAGATTCATCGCCGACTGCTTGGCTGCTGGAACGACTAACCAAGTAGAATGTATGCTCACCTGAAAACCAGGTAAAGCTCGAAAAACTGACCCAGAGGCATTTATCGCAAAAATAACACGGTGTGATATGGCCCAATTCTTGAGTCCCAAATCACACCGTCACATTTGCAGCCGTCACACCGGCCGTAATCGGCTCAAAATGGTCGGATCGACCTGGAACCCTTTTAATGGTCCGCTTCAAAATAAACACTACAGCAGCCCGATCCAGAAAATTCTTTTTTTTTCGACCTCTTCAGACGTCGAAGACCAGACAGTGGTTTTCCGATTTTTCAGCGCCTCGAATTACAGATTCATCGCCGACTGCTTGGCTGCTGGAACGACTAACCAAGTAGTATGTATGCTCACCTACCAACCAGGTAAAGCTCGAAAAACTGACCCAGAGGCATTTATCGCAAAAATAACACGGTGTGATATGGCCCAATTCTTGAGTCCCAAATCACACCGTCACATTTGCAGCCGTCACACCGGCCGTAATCGGCTCAAAATGGTCGGATCGACCTGGAACCCTTTTTTTAATGGTCCGCTTCAAAATAAACACTACAGCAGCCCGATCCAGAAAATTCTTTTTTTTTCGACCTCTTCAGACGTCGAAGACCAGACAGTGGTTTTCCGATTTTTCAGCGCCTCGAATTACAGATTCATCGCCGACTGCTTGGCTGCTGGAACGACTAACCAAGTAGTATGTATGCTCACCTACCAACCAGGTAAAGCTCGAAAAACTGACCCAGAGGCATTTATCGCAAAAATAACACGGTGTGATATGGCCCAATTCTTGAGTCCCAAATCACACCGTCACATTTGCAGCCGTCACACCGGCCGTAATCGGCTCAAAATGGTCGGATCGACCTGGAACCCTTTTAATGGTCCGCTTCAAAATAAACACTACAGCAGCCCGATCCAGAAAATTCTTTTTTTCGACCTCTTCAGACGTCGAAGACCAGACAGTGGTTTTCCGATTTTTCAGCGCCTCGAATTACAGATTCATCGCCGACTGCTTGGCTGCTGGAACGACTAACCAAGTAGTATGTATGCTCACCTACCAACCAGGTAAAGCTCGAAAAACTGACCCAGAGGCATTTATCGCAAAATAACACGGTGTGATATGGCCCAATTCTTGAGTCCCAAATCACACCGTCACATTTGCAGCCGTCACACCGGCCGTAATCGGCTCAAAATGGTCGGATCGACCTGGAACCCTTTTTTTAATGGTCCGCTTCAAAATAAACACTACAGCAGCCCGATCCAGAAAATTCTTTTTTTCGACCTCTTCAGACGTCGAAGACCAGACAGTGGTTTTCCGATTTTTCAGCGCCTCGAATTACAGATTCATCGCCGACTGCTTGGCTGCTGGAACGACTAACCAAGTAGTATGTATGCTCACCTACCAACCAGGTAAAGCTCGAAAAACTGACCCAGAGGCATTTATCGCAAAAATAACACGGTGTGATATGGCCCAATTCTTGAGTCCCAAATCACACCGTCACATTTGCAGCCGTCACACCGGCCGTAATCGGCTCAAAATGGTCGGATCGACCTGGAACCCTTTTTTTAATGGTCCGCTTCAAAATAAACACTACAGCAGCCCGATCCAGAAAATTCTTTTTTTTTTCGACCTCTTCAGACGTCGAAGACCAGACAGTGGTTTTCCGATTTTTCAGCGCCTCGAATTACAGATTCATCGCCGACTGCTTGGCTGCTGGAACGACTAACCAAGTAGTATGTATGCTCACCTACCAACCAGGTAAAGCTCGAAAAACTGACCCAGAGGCATTTATCGCAAAAATAACACGGTGTGATATGGCCCAATTCTTGAGTCCCAAATCACACCGTCACATTTGCAGCCGTCACACCGGCCGTAATCGGCTCAAAATGGTCGGATCGACCTGGAACCCTTTTTTAATGGTCCGCTTCAAAATAAACACTACAGCAGCCCGATCCAGAAAATTCTTTTTTTTTCGACCTCTTCAGACGTCGAAGACCAGACAGTGGTTTTCCGATTTTTCAGCGCCTCGAATTACAGATTCATCGCCGACTGCTTGGCTGCTGGAACGACTAACCAAGTAGTATGTATGCTCACCTACCAACCAGGTAAAGCTCGAAAAACTGACCCAGAGGCATTTATCGCAAAAATAACACGGTGTGATATGGCCCAATTCTTGAGTCCCAAATCACACCGTCACATTTGCAGCCGTCACACCGGCCGTAATCGGCTCAAAATGGTCGGATCGACCTGGAACCCTTTTTTAATGGTCCGCTTCAAAATAAACACTACAGCAGCCCGATCCAGAAAATTCTTTTTTTTTCGACCTCTTCAGACGTCGAAGACCAGACAGTGGTTTTCCGATTTTTCAGCGCCTCGAATTACAGATTCATCGCCGACTGCTTGGCTGCTGGAACGACTAACCAAGTAGTATGTATGCTCACCTACCAACCAGGTAAAGCTCGAAAAACTGACCCAGAGGCATTTATCGCAAAAATAACACGGTGTGATATGGCCCAATTCTTGAGTCCCAAATCACACCGTCACATTTGCAGCCGTCACACCGGCCGTAATCGGCTCAAAATGGTCGGATCGACCTGGAACCCTTTTTTAATGGTCCGCTTCAAAATAAACACTACAGCAGCCCGATCCAGAAAATTCTTTTTTTCGACCTCTTCAGACGTCGAAGACCAGACAGTGGTTTTCCGATTTTTCAGCGCCTCGAATTACAGATCCATCGCCGACTGCTTGGCTGCTGGAACGACTAACCAAGTAGTATGTATGCTCACCTACCAACCAGGTAAAGCTCGAAAAACTGACCCAGAGGCATTTATCGCAAAAATAACACGGTGTGATATGGCCCAATTCTTGAGTCCCAAATCACACCGTCACATTTGCAGCCGTCACACCGGCCGTAATCGGCTCAAAATGGTCGGATCGACCTGGAACCCTTTTAATGGTCCGCTTCAAAATAAACACTACAGCAGCCCGATCCAGAAAATTCTTTTTTCGACCTCTCCAGACGTCGAAGACCAGACAGTGGTTTTCCGATTGTTTCAGCGCCTCGAATTACAAATTCATCGCCGACTGCTTGGCTGCTGGAACGACTAACCAAGTAGTATGTACGCTCACCTACCAACCAGGTAAAGCTCGAAAAACTGACCCAGAGGCATTTATCGCAAAAATAACACGGTGTGATATGGCCCAATTCTTGAGTCCCAAATCACACCGTCACATTTGCAGCCGTCACACCGGCCGTAATCGGCTCAAAATGGTCGGATCGACCTGGAACCCTTTTTTTAATGGTCCGCTTCAAAATAAACACTACAGCAGCCCGATCCAGAAAATTCTTTTATTTTTCGACCTCTCCAGACGTCGAAGACCAGACAGCGGTTTTCCGATTTTTCAGCGCCTCGAATTACAGATTCATCGCCGACTGCTTGGCTGCTGGAACGACTAACCAAGTAGTATGTATGCTCACCTACCAACCAGGTAAAGCTCGAAAAACTGACCCAGAGGCATTTATCGCAAAAATAACACGGTGTGATATGGCCCAATTCTTGAGTCCCAAATCACACCGTCACATTTGCAGCCGTCACACCGGCCGTAATCGGCTCAAAATGGTCGGATCGACCTGGAACCCTTTTTTTAATGGTCCGCTTCAAAATAAACACTACAGCAGCCCGATCCAGAAAATTCTTTTTCGACCTCTCCAGACGTCGAAGACCAGACAGCGGTTTTCCGATTTTTCAGCGCCTCGAATTACAGATTCATCGCCGACTGCTTGGCTGCTGGAACGACTAACCAAGTAGTATGTATGCTCACCTACCAACCAGGTAAAGCTCGAAAAACTGACCCAGAGGCATTTATCGCAAAAATAACACGGTGTGATATGGCCCAATTCTTGAGTCCCAAATCACACCGTCACATTTGCAGCCGTCACACCGGCCGTAATCGGCTCAAAATGGTCGGATCGACCTGGAACCCTTTTTTTAAATGGTCCGCTTCAAAATAAACACTACAGCAGCCCGATCCAGAAAATTCTTTTTTTTTCGACCTCTCCAGACGTCGAAGACCAGACAGCGGTTTTCCGATTGTTCAGCGCCTCGAATTACAAATTCATCGCCGACTGCTTGGCTGCTGGAACGACTAACCAAGTAGTATGTATGCTCACCTACCAACCAGGTAAAGCTCGAAAAACTGACCCAGAGGCATTTATCGCAAAAATAACACGGTGTGATATGGCCCAATTCTTGAGTCCCAAATCACACCGTCACATTTGCAGCCGTCACACCGGCCGTAATCGGCTCAAAATGGTCGGATCGACCTGGAACCCTTTTTTTTAATGGTCCGCTTCAAAATAAACACTACAACAGCCCGATCCAGAACAATTATTTTTTGAGCTCTCCAGACGTCAAAGTCCAGACAGCGGTTTTCCGATTTTTCAGCGCCTCGAATTACAGATTCATCGCCGACTGCTTGGCTGCTGGAACGACTAACCAAGTAGTATGTATGCTCACCTACCAACCAGGTAAAGCTCGAAAACTGACCCAGAGGCATTTATCGCAAAAATAACACGGTGTGATATGGCCCAATTCTTGAGTCCCAAATCACACCGTCACATTTGCAGCCGTCACACCGGCCGTAATCGGCTCAAAATGGTCGGATCGACCTGGAACCCCTTTTTTAATGGTCCGCTTCAAAATAAACACTACAGCAGCCCGATCCAGAAAATTCTTTTTTTTCGACCTCTCATGACGTCAAAGACCAGACAGCGGTTTTCCGATTTTTCAGCGCCTCGAATTACAGATTCATCGCCGACTGCTTGGCTGCTGGAACGACTAACCAAGTAGTATGTACGCTCACCTACCAACCAGGTAAAGCTCGAAAAACTGACCCAGAGGCATTTATCGCAAAAATAACACGGTGTGATATGGCCCAATTCTTGAGTCCCAAATCACACCGTCACATTTGCAGCCGTCACACCGGCCGTAATCGGCTCAAAATGGTCGGATCGACCTGGAACCCCTTTTTTTAATGGTCCGCTTCAAAATAAACACTACAGCAGCCCGATCCAGAAAATTCTTTTTTTTTCGACCTCTCCGGACGTCAAAGACCAGACAGCGGTTTTCCGATTTTTCAGCGCCTCGAATTACAGATTCATCGCCGACTGCTTGGCTGCTGGAACGACTAACCAAGTAGTATGTACGCTCACCTACCAACCAGGTAAAGCTCGAAAAACTGACCCAGAGGCATTTATCGCAAAAATAACACGGTGTGATATGGCCCAATTCTTGAGTCCCAAATCACACCGTCACATTTGCAGCCGTCACACCGGCCGTAATCGGCTCAAAATGGTCGGATCGACCTGGGACTCGGCCGACAGCTTTTCTTAATGGTCCTCTTTTAAACGAACACTACAGCAGCCCAAACCAGAAAAAAAATATTTTTCGAGTTCTCCAGACGTCCAAGTCCAGACAGCGGTTTTCCGATTGGCTGCTGCTTCTAAGTCTGAAAGACGACTGGAACAGAATTTAGATGCCATACCGCAGGTGCGAAAGCAAGAAACTGTCACATGAAGGGTAATAATAGACGCCAGTACATTTATTATCGTGAAACACGTGAACGCAAGCCTACACCACTTTGCTACGATTTTTGAAACTCTTCCAAATGAAGAGAGCCTTTCAGTAGATTTCACACTCAATAGCAAGGTCTGAGAAAGAAGTAAAGCACCGAGTAGGTTTTCTGCAAACGTTTTGTTGCATTTTTCTGTTAGCGCAGAGCGCCTCATCGCCACAACTCACTTCGAAATTGACGGAATGAACTTTTAGAATTTTCATGTTCCTGTTAGTAAGGCGAATGCAACGGTATGTGAAAGGTCTTTCTGACTCGGGTTTTCTTCGTAACACTTGTATTTCTTTCTGTGATTACCAATGACCACAGGTCGAACCTTGTCAGAGTTCTCTTATGGTGACCGTCTGATCAGTTCATAATCAGGGATTTTAAGGTGGAAATATAAAATTTTTGATTGATTTCGGGTATTGACTCAGCTATTTCGTATCTTTATTGTATGCTACTCGTAGAAAGCTGTTCAAAAATGAGATCGAAATTGAAGTCGAAGGACTCTGAAACAAGCTATGGCTACGCGGCGCTTTGTGCGCGCAAAATTGCCGTAAATCGCCGTTTTTTTTTTGATAAAAAAATCTGCTCGTTACGGTAGGAGGGAAAATTTTGGCGTTATGACGGATGGACTGAGAGACGGCGCCCCCCCCCCCCCTACTCGGCGCCTGAAGCTGCGGCCCACCTCTGTGATCGTCACACCGTACGCCTGAGCCTGCCTCCAGGATCGATTAAGGAGGCGAATTCATGTGTAATGTGCTCATTCATCGATTTCATTTCAATTTGATGGCTAATTTCAACAGAATAAGTCACCCTCTTCGAGATTCCATCAAAACCTATAGTAACTGGGGATATTCGCAGATGTTCAGAACTACATCCTTCGAATCAAATGCAGGCTGGAAATCTCCTTGGAAATGAGTCAACAGCGTCCATGTTGGACTATCTTGTAACCTGGGCATCTTCTTGGTTCTTATGTTTAATGCTTCTGTGCCTCACAGGTTGTTATGGTGGAACGCTTTATTTACTGGTCTGACGTTTTGACGGTATCGTCGTTATCAAAGACCTAAAATAGCTCGGAGAATGAATTTTGTGATCACTACCCGGTCGAAAAAAGATCGCTACCGAGATGTCGTACGATCGTGCCGTGGCAGTGTGGAGGAAAGAAGACCACCACCTCCGTGCAAACCGACGTCAAGCCCTCCACGGAGAGGGTTTTTGTCATGGGAGAGGTGCTGGCTTGCCGCAGCTCTCCTGAGGATTCTATTACAAAGAGCCAGCGTCGAGAGGAATCCAGGACCCGCTCAGAAGAAGAAGTACCCATGTGCCACATTCGACAGAGATGTCACTTGGAATGGAACCAGGGTCCAATGTTTTGGATGCCAAAGGTGGGTTCACTTCTCTTGTTCGGGTTTCAGTTCTGTGAAGCACCATGACTCTTCCTTTCGTTGTATTGTGTGCTCGGCCTCCAGTAACCCTAATTCCTCATCTAACAACCGCCCCCTCTCTATTGTACACATCAATCTAAACGGCCTTCGGACCAAGCTTTCTGAATTATCTCTCTTTGCCCGTACTCATCACCCGGATATTATCATGGTTCAGGAAACCAAACTCTCTCCCTCTGCTACCACTAGACATCCAAACATCCCGGGCTATACGGCTTACCATACTCCTAGGCAGGGCTGGGCCCGCGTCCCGGTTAACCTTAGGGGGGGGGTGCATATTGGACGTTGCAGAGAGGGCAAAGGGGGGTGCCTAAACCGAACACCAAAAAAGAACGAAGTGCGTTCTGTCGAATTTCAGGAAAAAAATACACACTATTCTTCTGAGTTGCCATATCTATGTACTTCTCCGCTTTTTGAGGCGAACACTTTATGAATTCAAATTATAGATAGAGATGCAGGTTGTGTTCGCAATACTTCATAGTTGCTGTCGAAGTTTGTTTTGATGAAGGAATAAACACCCTTCTGTTATCTTGTAGCAAGTAAGGACTGATGTAGCGTCATGTTGCTTTGGTTCGACGTTCATTGATTACGCGGGTGGCTAGCGATTCGAGGCAAAGATACAAAGACAGCGCCCAGGAAAGCTATCGTTCAAGTTCAAAAAAAATTAGCTAAATGATGTACAGCCTATGTCGCTCATTTTGAGACGGTCGAAGCAAGGCTTATCGGGCTTATCATGTCAGAATCTCCTTATCACTGTTATATGCATTTTGCCCTGACCAACCGCTCCGCTGCTTACTCCGCCCGGACTCATCCGAGCAGGCTAGGCTTTATTTCGACAGTTTAAAAGTACACATAGCACAGTCAGTATCACAACCAGTCAATAGATTTTAATTCATGAGAATGTGACTTATGAACAGAGCCAACTGTAAAGACTGCAAGTTCCTATGAAAGAAGCGAATGACCGTGTCGTCCTCATTGAGAAGTACCCTAAACATAAAAACCAGAGTTTTATCCACCTTGAATGCCGTAATCTCTCTTGCCGTGCGATATGGTGTTTGTCCGCAGCTACACAGCGCACACTGGAGTGGACGCGCGCACAATATCAATTAAAAATGTATTTTATCACAGAGCGGGGAGGAGAAAGTGATTGAAACTAGAGTAAATGGAAGAAGGCAGAAATAGGATACTTTCAATGTATCCACTATAGAAATTTAATGTAAACAAACTAAGTTGGAGCGGAGTGAATTTTTTGGACTTGATAAGGTTCATTCTGTTACGTCTGTGACGGACACAGATCAACAAATGGCTTTATTAGAATACAGCGAATAGGATAGGTGTGGCGCAGGCGTCGTCATGGTAGTCGTGGTGGTGGCTGCTCGTTGACGGCGACGGCTGGCAAGACTGCAGGAGGCGGTGGTGGCGTCGGGTACGGCTGGCAGGTAGTCGAGGCAGGCAGGTAGACGGCGAGTCGAGAATGTCCCAACAGCGCGGCGGCCGGGTTTATATGTGGATCTACGCGGCCTGTGATTGGCGGATCAAAACCCGCCCACTTGGTGATCGGTCTGCAGTGAGAAACCGATAAGTGATCTACATCACAACACCTCCCCTTTCGAGAGGTAGACTACGGCACAGGGAAAACATATCAAAATCAACTGACTAAAGCTCATACCGCTTTGGCTTGCGGCGCTGTCGAGTTGACCTTCGTAACGTTGCCGGAGCGAAACCAACCACTTGTTTACTAGCTCGGCTTTTAACTAATCTCTGTGTGGCGCGACTCGTGCTGGGCTGCGCGTAGTCTTCATGAAGTGCGGCGGAGGTATCATTACTGGGAATGATCACAGTCTCAAGCTCTTGATCCTGCCCATCATGGCATTCCTGTTCTAGAACTTCTTCAGTGCTAACAGGATCAGCTTCAAACAAGTCCAAAAGTAGATCTTGTGAATATTCGTTATCATACTTATGGCTCAATATGCTTCTTCGCATTTGTTTCGCATGCCTGCGAACGGTTTTGCCTCCGATGTCCACTTCAAACATGGCTTTTCCAAGGCTTTTCACGACTATCCCCTCAGTCCACTTGAAGTCCAATGCTCCATTGTACTCTTTGACCAGGACAGTGTCTCCAGCAGAAAAACCCCGATGCTTTGTACCATTTTTGCGATCGAATTGCATCTCAGTCTTTTTCCTACGGTCAGCAGCGCTTTCTGCTTCTGACTTTCTTTCCGACGGTCTCAACATACTCAGCCGCGTTCTTAATCTTCTCCCCAGGAAGACTTCGGCAGGACATTTACCGTTCAAGGAAGCATTTGGCGTAGTGCGATACGCCAACAGCACTGTGTCCAGGCATTCATTGCAAGAGCGAGCGGACGTACTCCCCTCCCCTTTTAGCTTCTTAATCCCTCTTTTCAGGATATCAACAAATCTTTGTGCCTGACCATTTGACTGAGGATGGTACGGCGGTGTTCTCACATTATTAACACCTCGTTCTTCGCACATCTGCTTAAACAGCTCTGATGTGAATTGTGTCCCATTATCGCTCACTAGCGTTTTTGGATTTCCATAACGTGCAAATAGCTCTTTCAACAGTTTTACCGTTGTGCCAGCTGTGATGTTCTTTAACTCAAACATCTCCGGCCACTTACTCAAGGCGTCAACCACGACCATGTAGTACACTCCATCCATTGGACCAGCGAAATCAACATGAACTCGCTCCCAAACATTTTCTGGTGTATTCCATGTTCTTAGAGGTACTTTAGTGGGAGATTTTGAGTGTAGTTGGCAATCAGCGCAACTTCTCACAACCTTTTCACAGTCTTTATCGATATTTGGCCAATAGACATAGCTCCGCGCTAGTCCTTTCATCCTGACAATCCCAGGATGACCACAGTGCAGCTCTTCGAGAACGTCTTTTCTCAGCGTCTCTGGCACGACAACTCTATCGCTTACCATCACGCAGCCTTGCACTATCGATAATGATTCACGTTTACTGTAAAACTTCTTCAAATCAGGTTTTATCACTTTTGGCCATTTTCCAGTATCAATGAAACCTTTCAGCTTTCGCAGTAGAACATCCTTTTCAGTGTGCTCACGAATCATGTTAGCTGTCACGGGCAATCTGCGTACAGCATCTGCAAGCACTAGATTCACGTCTTTCTCAACCGACGCGACAACGCAGTCCTCCTCTACAAGGGGATGCCTTTGAATTAATCTCGATGATCCATCCGCCTGTCCGAACGAATCCGTCTTGATGTACTCGATTTCGAAATCGTAGCCTATCAGCATTGTTGCCCAACGCATCAGACGGTTGGCAGAATGGACTGGTACGCCCTTCTTCTTGCCAAATATGGCCAACAACGGCTTGTGGTCAGTACGGAGCGTGAAACGCCTCCCGTATACATACTTATGGAACTTCTTGATTGCCTCCACAAGACCTAATGCCTCTTTCTCTATCTGGGCATAATTCTTTTCAGCGACTGTGAGTGATCTCGAGCCGTGGGCGATCGGCTTTTCTGTACCATCCGGCATTCTGTGCGAAATCACATACCCGATCCCATAATCGCAAGCGTCAGCAGCCACGATTATCTTCTTTTTAGGATCATAGTGCGTCAGGTTCAAGTCTGACACCAGCATTTTCTTCAATTTCTCGAACACTGTTTCATGTGTGTGTTTCCATATCCAATTAACGTCTTTTTTCAGCAAAGCATCCAGTGGTCCACGCATCTCCTTCATATTCGGAATGAAGGATGAATAATACGTAACCATACCTAGGAATGCGCGCAACTGTGCCACATTCTGTGGTGCTGGCATTTTAGCGATAGCAGCCACCTTCTCTGGATTCGGACGACGTCCGTTACGGTCTACAACGAACCCGAGGAAACGGATTTCTGGTTTTGCGAACGAGCATTTTTCCAGTCTTACTCGAAAACCGTATTCGTTTATTCGCTCGAATAAAGCATATATGTTGTTTCTATGCTCTTCAAGTGTCTTTCCGACTACCAGAATATCGTCCAGGTAGGCTGTTACTCCTTCCAGACCCCAGATCATTTTGTTCATGATGCTTTGGAAAATTCCTGGCGCTGTCTTGATACCAAAAGGCAACCTTTTGTATCGATATAGACCCTTGTATGTATTGATTACCACTAACTTTTGGGCCTCATCCGTCAGCTGTACTTGAAGGTAAGCATCCGAAAAATCAATCTGTGAGAAGATAGTTCCACCATTCAGAGATGCGAAAATGTCCTCCGGAATGGGAATAGGATACTCATATTCCTCCAAGGCGTTGTTCAAACCAGTTGAAAAATCTGCGCTAACTCTCAATTTGCCATTTGCCTTACGTACGCAAACTATCGGAGCGGCCCAATCACTGTGGGTTATCGGTTCGATAACACCTATTTCTTCAAGGCGCTCAAGTTCTTTTTCAACTGTTTCGAGCGATGCATGCGCTACAGGCCTTTTCATTCTGAAAACCGGCTTAGCACTAGGTAAGAGCTTCAATACTGCTTTTTCTTTGGTGCAGGTGCCTAAGCCCTCTTGAAACACACTTCCAAACCTTTGTTTCAAGTCGTTTACCAAGTTGGCATCATCTGCGATACTCACGTGAGCTACCATTTGCTCCATGTGATATGCCATTTCAGCGTTTTGTCTGATCCAATCGAGACCTACAAGACTTTTGTGGGGGGTGACAAAACAACATCCCTCACCAACGGCTTCTTTCAGCTTAAACTGACACTTCAGTTCACCGAAAACCTTCATTTGGTTACCACTAGCGTCCCTCACGACCAAGCTAGTATCGGTGAGTTTCGGCCTGCCCATCTTCTTCCACATGTCTGTATTTAACAATGTGATATCTGAGCCAGTATCTAGTTGAAACTCCATTTTGTGCCCGTTGATTTCAACCCTGACGTATTTCCGAACCGCATTCACGTCCGCCTCAGCACTTCCTGCGAGAACTACTCTCCCACAGTGTTTCTTCTGAGGTTTTCTCGATTTGGATCTACTTGTGTACTGTGACATTCTTTCACAATACTTCTAGTTGTGCCCTTTTCCTTTACATGAGTTACACTTCCATTGCTTGCTTCGACACTCTCGACTAGTGTGACCATTCTTGCCGCAGTTCCAGCATTCCACTGAATGCTCTTTCTTACTCGGCTTTGACGGCTCTGATCTGACCTCTCTAACATTAATTGAGTCTTCCTCAATCATCTTTGACGCCTTCAATAACGTCACAACTCGATCACACTCTTTGTATAACTCATGAAGCGTTGGCTTCCTACGCTCTTTTGCTTCCTTGTCCAGAAAGGCAAGCAACCGTGGTCGAATCTCTCTATCCTTGTGTGATTTCAGACCGTAAATCCACAACAAGGCCTTCAACCCATCAGTATCCAGCTCGCTGAAGCTGGCGTGTTCACACATCTCGTTCACTCTACCAGTGTATTCCATATAATCTTCATTGTCTTGTTTCTCAACTTTCATACACTGATATCTTAGAGTAAACAACGATTTCCTGACATCGAACACGTCCCTGAGGGTTGATATCGTCTCACTGTACTGTACTTGTGATGGCGTTTTGGGAAGGATCTGTCTTTTGTATCGCTCAAAAGATTCGTTATCTAACTTCCCTAGCAGTAATCTCAACCTCGCTTCCTCAGCAAGGGCCGCGCCATCTTTCATGAATATGTCTTCATGCCGATCGTACCAGCGAGAGAAACATCGATCGGTTTCATTATCAAAAACAAATACTGGAATTCGACCATTTAATTCGGACATTAATGTCGACGAGTTTGCCACTACCTCGTTTACTGGCTTCGCCTCAATCTTTGTAGCCGTAACCTGCATCATTTGCTGCATCATTTCCATTTGCTTCTGTGCATTATCCTGCATCAGCTTCATTTGCTGTGCGTTTTGCTCAATCAACTTTTGGACGGTTTCCTGGTCCATGTTTAGGGCGATTATTCAATAAGTCTCAAGCCCACTAAACACTTTTGCTCAAAACCTCTGCTCCAGCGTCCCAAACGCGAGCTGTTTCGAGTGGCTCTTTTGGATCAAGCACAAAAATCCAAATGTACGATCCCTGATACTACAGAAATTCAACCGCCAACGCGGGCTTCTGGGCCTTTCTTCAGGTATTCAACCGCAATGCGGGCACCTGGTCTTGTTTCGTCAGCAGTTCGCGAGTGTCCTGACTATTTGCAATGCCAAACCCACGTTAGGTACGTGTAGCTTGACTTCGCCAATAGGCAAGACACCACAGTATCAACAGCTGTGAAAAGCTGGTACTGCTGATTTTTTTTTGCCACCCAGTAAAGGGCCGACAAAAAATTGTTCGGATCGACACCCAATTAAGAGCCGACAGTCCGAAAATCTGATCGCCAATTGTTACGTCTGTGACGGACACAGATCAACAAATGGCTTTATTAGAATACAGCGAATAGGATAGGTGTAGCGCAGGCGTCGTCGTGGTAGTCGTGGTGGTGGCTGCTCGTTGACGGCGACGGCTGGCAAGTGTGCAGGAGGCGGTGGTGGCGTCGGGTACGGCTGGCAGGTAGTCGAGGCAGGCAGGTAGACGGCGAGTCGAGAATGTCCCAACAGCGCGGCGGCCGGGTTTATATCTGGATCGACGCGGCCTGTGATTGGCGGATCAAAACCCGCCCACTTGGTGATCAGTCTGCAGTGAGAAACCGATAAGTGATCTACATCACAACATGTACAGTTCACCTCCGCACTGCCGTTCAGCCCGCAAAGTGCACGCTGATTGCGAAATCGTGCTGCGGCGCGGTTGCGAGTATCCTCAGACAAGGATGTGGGATCACCGAGCGGTTTTTGCCTTTGGTGCCAGGGTGATCCCACCGCCCGGGTGATCCTACATCTCTGTCTGAGGATACTTGCAACCGCGCCGCAGCACGATTTCGCAATCAGCGTGCACTTTGCGGACTGAACGGCAGTGCGGAGGCGAACTGTAGATCACTTATCGGTCTTTTGGACTTGATAAGGTTCATTCAAATGAAGCTAGTTGATTAAAAACACCAATAAACATAGATCTAAGAGCATTGAGAGAAAGAGGAGAATCGGGCAAACATTTCAATAGCAATGGGTTTAATATTCAATGTGACTTAAGGTCCTTAAAACCCGTCCCGGTTTTGTCCCGGTTTTGTCCCGGTTTTCGGGGTAAAACCGGGACGAGATTTAAGGTCCTTAAATCACATTAAAAATCGATCTTGTTGAAGCTAAACTGTTTGCCAGATTCTCCTCTTTCCCACAATATCCTTTGCTCGCATGCTTAATGCTAAATTCGATCAACTAGGTTCGTTTGAATGACCCCTGTCACGGCTAAATATTTACACCCGCTCTAACTTTGTTTATTTACATTAAATTTCTAAAATGGGTACATCCAGAATAGACTACCTTTACCATCTTCCATTTCCTTCAGTTTCAATCCTTTTCTCCTCCCCGTTCTGTAATAAAATACATTTTTTTATTAATACTGTTTGCGCGTCCAATCCCGTGTGCGCTGTGTGGCTGCGTACAAACACCGTATCACACGGCAAGCCGAATCTTCAAGGTATTGCGGCATTCTAGGAGGGTCAAACTCGGGTTTCCCACTCCCTACGCATCACATGAATCTTAACATTGTTCCACAACACAAAATAGTTCTGATTTCCACATCAGAACAACCAAACACAGATTAACTAATCCTTCATAGGTTTATGAAAACACTTGAGAGCAAACATTAATTATCGCAATAGTAGTAGTTCTGTTGTTTGTAATTGTTCAATTGTTTTGTAATGAAATTTTTTTATCTTTTGTCATAACTTACCGTCTTGCTAACAAAGTTTCCTCATGGGATTGTTTTGAAGTTTAGAAATTACACTACCTTTTTTGTTGACATTTTGGGAATTTTCTCTAGTCAGTGCTTTTTTTAAATTCTTGTTTACCGAAATCAGGAAGTCAAAATCATCGCTGTTGTGCTCAACTTTTTTGGAAAATAGCCGATTTCGATTTTCCATAGGGGGTGCCTAAAAATTACCGAGCTAAGGGGGGTGCATATTCAGAATCGTCATGCCGGGACGTGTGCCCAGCCCTGCTCCTACGTCATCTCAAGGAGGCGGAGTCTCTACTTTTGTTCTGTCCTCTCTTCCCTCTCACACCATTCCAAACACTCCAGTGGATGGCACTCTCGAGTACATCCCCATCCATCTACCTCTGAAAACACCACTTTCTCTTTTTAATATATACATCCCTCCTTCTACCTCTTGTGCATCAACATACAATCCTATCCCCTTTCTCAAGCAGCTGTATGACTGCTCTCTATCTCCCTCAAATGTCTTTGCGGGTGATTTCAATGCGCACACGTTCTGCTCGTCGCTTGACTCTGATGCTAGAGGGAATGACGTCGAATAATGGGCAGAGGAGTGAGATCTGGTTATCCTAAACGATGATCAGCCAACTCGTCTCCCTACCAACGGCCGATCTTCTACCCCAGACATCACTCTTGTCTCTTCAAATCTCTCTAATGCTTGCTCTTGGTCAACATCCACAACTCTTTCCAGTGATCACATTCCGGTCTTTGTCAATATCGATCTCTCTAACTCTCTTGCTCCCTATACAGGTGTTCGTCATCGTTCTTATCTCAATTTAGGCCTTGCAGACTGGAGCCTGTTCAGGGAGGCAGTGGGACGTTCTGTCCCAAGGGCGGAGCTTGAGCGAGGCGCGAGCGAGGTGTGAATTGCAGGGAATCGACGACTCCGACTAATTGCCGCACTTTACTCACTGCTAGGGTCTGGAAATGTTGCACGAGACACTAATAGACTAAGGAAATACCGTTTTGAGCAGATGAGGATGCAGGTATATAATTGTAATAAAATGGGCAATAGGTACAATCTAAATAATACTTCGTGTTGAAGCTGTGTATATCAGGATTGTTGAAAAATTTAATCTAATGGTTGGAGTGTGAATAATATTAATAATGATGATAAGAGAAGTGACAGATAGACTTGGGCATTTGACATTAGTACGGAATGATCGAATAATTATAATATAACATTTTCAAAATATCCCAAATGAATGGATAAGTCGAAATACCTACCATATTTTCTTTTTTAGAGAGATGCATGTGCTTCTATTTTTCAGATCTGATTTTTGGGTGCACTTCTAATACAGGCGTAATTTTATTTTTCAGCCTCATTTTTCGAAATTCCCAAAGTGGAGATATAGCGGCTATTTTTACAACTCAACTATGAAATTCGCGATCAATAACCAACAAGTTCGATTGAGTCATTGTTTTCATGCTCGTAAATATTATCGTCCTCTTCTGAGAAAATAAAATGTTTTACAATCAGAACTTTCAATCCCCATCCTATTTTGAATGTGCTAGTAATAAAGATGTATTTCAAAAAGAGTGTTTACCTCTGTTATTCAGCCTTCTCCAGGGTCAAGCGGAGCGTTGCGTAATTTTTCGAAATCGGAGCGACCCCCCGTCATATTTTTCCAAAATCCTGAATTTTTGCGATCCCCCCTACCCGAGGCGCGATTTTCGCGATCAATCCTCCCCGAGTCCGGCCAGTTTATAGTTGATTACTAAAAATGTCAGACGCCGAAAAATCGTTCAGTAGTTGAGCCCAAGCGCCTAAAACCGAATGCTACGATCCTTGCCTTTGGGACCAAAAGTAATCGAGAATTTATGGGATATCTCGTACTTGGACCGAAATTTCTGCGATCCTCACTAACATTCACTTTCGAACACAAATTTTTGCCACCCCCGTTGCGAAATTTCGCAACCCCGCTTGACCCTGGCCTTCTCTTTCTTTGTATTTCAAATAGAGGGGTACCTCTAATGAAGAAAATACTGTGTTTGGCAGGTTTCCGGAATTTTTTCAATGAATTAATGAATTCGAATAATGAAGTTTGGAATTTCTCGAAATGTAGAATGAATTCGACTTGAACTTCTTAATATTTTTCGGATCCTCAGACCACCAGATCGAGAAGGGTGCGAAAAAGTAAGGCTGGAAATGGAGAAATTCTCAAGGAAGCTTGCTCGAGGGAATCAGTCTTACTCCAGCATTAAAATCTATCTTATTAAAATTGTTGTTTCGAGAAATTGTTCCGAGAAAGTCTATAGTTAGTAGTTTCATTAACGACTCTAGCGCCTCGCCCAGGCTCCTGCCAACTGGGACAGAACGTCCGCCACCCAGTCAGTAGCATAACGATGTTGAATTGAAGAATGTTAATAATAATAATACTAACAATAGTAATAATAATAATAACAATAATAATAATAATAATAATATAAAAAATAATAATAATAATAATAATAATAATAATAATAATAATAATAATAATAATTCAATAGTATTAATAATTTGTAGTTGCTATAATATGCTTTATAAATGTTTTGCTCGAAGACTGTGTTTGGCCTCGTTGGATAGCGTCTCGTATAACAATTTTAGGCCCTAGCACTAAATAAAGTGCGGTAATTAGTCCGAGCCGACGACTCCCGTAATTCACAACTCGCTCACACCTCGCCTAGGGTCCGCCTCCTTGGGACAGAACGTCCGCCACCCGTTCAGGGAGGTCGCACTCCGCCAAGCGGCCGAATATCCGTGGAACGGTAATGTACACCAGAAGGAGCGCCACCTCTCTGATGCCATCCGGAAGGCGATGAAAGCTGCGATCTATAAAGGTCGTGTCAAGACTTTCTTTCCCAATGTCACCAGGGAGACACTACAGAAGATAAGGACAAGGGACGCAAAGAGAGCTGCTAATCATCTTGACCCAGACATTGCCGAGCTGGATCATGAGATCAGGATGGACCTTGACAGGCACAAGAAGGAATCTTGGGCAACGTTCACTGAGAAGATGTACTTCAGGAGTGATGCTGCAGCAACGTGGAAAGCTTTGAGAAGGATCTCCGGAAAATACACCTCCTCCAACAGTTCCACGATTGAATTCGACGGCGGAGTCTTCAAGTCAGGGAAAGAGGCCGCAAATGCTCTTGGGAAGCATTTTTTCATCACAAGAACAAAAAGAGAGAAGCAGAATAGAATAACTGTTCGGGAACTCTGTAAATTGCCACTCATGGCTGAAGATGATGCAGTCACGCCCGCTCAAGTCGAGAAGGTGGTCAAGGAAATGAGTAACTCGAGGGCAGTAGGGCCAGATGGTTTGAGATCAGCACTTCTAAAGAAACTGCCAAAGGAACTCCTACCCCTGCTCGCTGACATCATTAATACATCGCTTCGTACCTGTACATTACCTCAAGATTTGAAAGTAGCACGCGTCATCCCATTGCCGAAGCCGGGTAAATCACCATCCACGGCAAAAGGTTACAGGCCAATCAGTCTTCTCTCACCTATTGCCAAAGTTGCGGAAAAATTGGCTGTGGAGGAGCTTGCCGAACATAATAGCAAACAAAAGCATCAACATGGTTTGCGTAAGCTACATTCCACCACTACGGCCCTGCTGGAAATTGTGAGCTATGTTTTGGACGGCTTCAATGCCATGAAACCTCAGCGAACCGTAGGTGTAGCCCTCGACCTAACGAAGGCTTTTGACACTGTAAACCTGGGCATATTGTCGGAGGGCCTGTTAAGGTCTACCATTCCGCCCTGGCAGAAGCGGTGGATAACCGCATTCACCAAAGGACGTCGGGCAAATGTGCTCTTTCAAGGACACGTCTGCAATAGCATCCCCATTGCCGCCGGCGTACCTCAAGGAGTTCTATCGCCTGCTCTTTTTAGTCTGTATATTGAAAATCTACCCGTTCCATCCCAAGACATCAAGGTCGTTGCATATGCGGATGATATTACTTTACTATGCCGGGATCGCGACATAAATGTAGCTGCCAGTAAGATCAATGACTACTTGATCGAGTTGAAATGTTTTCTCGATAGCAAGATGCTTACGGTCTCTGCCGCTAAATCATCCGTCACCGTCTTTGCACTGATCCTGCGGAGCACAGAGCTCATCCCATGGTGAAATGGGACGAAACTCGCTTGCCGGCCGCCCGATCCCCTAAGCTACTCGGACTCGTATTGGATCCTTCGTTTAGGTTTCATAAGAACACTGAGCAGAAGCAAGTTGCAGTGAAAACAAGACTTAACGTCCTACGTGCTCTCGGCGGAACGTCCTGGGGGTGCAGTAAAGAAACGATCCTGACCACGTACAAGGCCATCGTACAGCCCGCCCTGGAGTATGCTGCACCAGTCTGGCAGCATATCGTGTCGGACACATTCTGGTCCAAGCTGCAGCGCATCCAAAATGGAGCACTGCAAATCGCAACAGGCTGTTCTAAAAGCTCTCCAGTAGAGCACCTACACGCCGAAGCTCGCATCCTGCCAGTTAAGTACCACTGCCAACTCCACGCACAACAGCTGTACATAAACATTCTGAAGCAGCCGAATCATCCGTCGCGAAGAGTATTAGACCCGTGAGAGAGAGAGGTATAACAAAAAAACCGTTTACTGATGCTCCCACGAAATCAATATACAGAGATGGACCAACGCACAACAAGAACGCCTCCGTCTCTTACGTACTGAGCATACCCAATTCGTCAAGGATCACTTATGCAAGGCCGCCGTAAACTCCATTCTCGGAGTCGTGCCGCCTGAGGTCAGCGAAACCGAAATGGAACTCGGTAGGCGTACCAGCTGCACCCTTGCCTCGTTGCGATGCGGGCACTCCCCCATGTTTATGTCTTATTTACATAAGATCGACAGCAGCAGACCTGACGAGTGCCCGGATTGTGGTAATAAAGGGCATACTACTGCGCACCTTTTCAACTGACCGATGAGAGCGACATCGTTAACGACATTAGATCTTTGGACGAATCCTACGCTTGTAACTCATTTCCTCAATCTATGACAGGACCCTCTCTGTGGCTACAGAAGAAGAATAAGAAGAAAAAAGATCATTTAAGGAGTAGAACCACACCCTCAAAATCGATTGAGAACTAAGGCATCACATTCATTAGGCACGCCACCTGTGAGCCGCCATCACCACTTGTTCAGACTCGTAACGGTCTCTTAAGGTTCCTGACAATTTTTCCTTTTTCTTCGTCTGAGCTGACGCCACGCCAACTCCGTATCCGTCTCAAAGTACATGCGCCTGCTACTACCAGGCACATTCTTTCAGATGCTTATTCGAAGATCCGTCTTCGCACTTCGAGGGCGGCATGTCGCCAACGGCGTGCTGCCGACGGCCCACTGCTGCACAGCCCTGAGATTGGTCCTTAGGCCCCCGTCATAGTCGGTGGATCTACTGAGTCCCACCGGGTCGATACGCATCGAATTCGTGGAAGACGGGTGCAAAAAAATCAACCCACTGAGTCCGACTGCGACCGTTTAATGCCCACCGCAATCCCCCCGGTCGATACTGATGGTTCTCATGCGTACAAGGGCGGGGCCAATGCACCGACTGAGTCCCACTGAGTCCCACCGAAACCATCTTCACCCCACCCGGTCGATATAGGTGTTCCTCACGTGATTTGGGTGCAATTTTTTCGGCCGACTGCGACCTGCCTAGTCCCGCCGCATCTCGACTCTCGTCGTCTGCGCTCTGCCCCACCTGCTGCTGATACGGAAATCAGATTCATACATGTTGAAAACAAGAAATATCAGCCATCAAACACGTTCCGATTCACAGCTGAGGTGATAATCGTCACTATCAATTGCGTGTTTGGCAGAGGAACTGGTTGGCGCTGGGGGCAACCGGACTCAGTGGGACTCAGCAGGTTTTTCCACCCCGGATTCATTCGGACTCAGTCGGACTCAGCAGGTTTTTCGACGAAGTCTGACCGGGGCCTTACACAGCAAATTCCACCAGCCGGCTGGACCTTTGCTCGATGTAGACGGAAATACTAATGAGACACCCTTTCCCAATATGGCTCAATCACGCCATATATGTAGCACGACCGAGCGGTTGCACCATATCACAGCTGGCATAGTGGAATGAAAGGCAACAATTCGTTCGCTATCGCGATGCATTCGTTCCTATTATTCATTTGAGGATCACGCACACCACACGAATCTAAAACGCTTCTAGAGTCTTTCTTGTGCCAATTTCAATTTCTTGTCCTAGAATGGTACACTTCACCTCAAAATTATTTCCATTGTGCACGTTCATTTTATGACGGCCGAGTGGACTTAATTTCCCCATTTTGAGCGCAAGAGGAATCATTAGTGCTCCATGGTAATCGAATATTTTTGCATTATTTCAGATGCGCGAGTTCATCAACGGAATGTGCAGGGTCGAAGATACAATGAGGGGAAGACAATACGCCGGAACACGCTACATTCGTTATGAATGATTTACGAATCACCTTGATTAATTGACTCTAAAATTCGTTTTCGTGTCGACGTTGGTGCTTGTGCCTCGATAAGTTAAATAAAAATTTCTTTGAAACTTCTTTCGTTTTTTATTACAATGTATGGTTTCCTCCCACATGATCAGACTTCGAAAACAGCTGTATTGTCGAAAGAGCCCGAGAATGGCCATAAACGGCGGCAACAGAAGCATCTTGAAAGCGCCGGAGCAGTGGCACCGAGAGCGATAGCAGGGACGTTTTGAAAGGGTTGGAGCAGGGGCACCTTGAAAGTGCTGGATCAGGGGCATCGAACGCGGCTGCAGGGGCACCTCAATAAGCCGGAGCGGGGGCACGGAACGCGGCTGCAGGGGCATTTTGAAAGGGCCGGAGCAGGGGCATCAAAGGCGGCAGCAGGGGCGCCTTGAAAGTGCTGGAGCAGGGGCACCAAACGCGGCTGCAGGGGCACCGAAGGCAGCAGCAGGGGGAACGACTCCGCCCACTTTGGCTATCGAAGCCCACATCCTCGACCGCTCCGACGGCTGTCGAACGGGGCTCCGATTCCCAGTTTGCCTGAGTGCAAGAGATCCTCTACGCATACATGAAAGGTGCTCTTTGAGCCGAACCTGCAGTAACCTTCTCGTTTCTCCAATGTACAGTTCTCTACAGGTTAAACACTGAAAATGGTAGATGACTCTCTTCTAGGCGCAGTCTCCAATTCGTCCGACAGGTCACGCATCTTTCCATTGAACAAGACCTCTCGTATGGTCTACTTCGGACTAATCGGCGTTTGATGTTAACTCCTGGTGTGTTCACTAGTATAACATCATTAGCAAGATCTGTCCGAGCAAGACACTGTCGTATGGCTGCTGCGACCTGATCCGAGATGAAGGGAAGTTGGAGGCACACCAGATTCTCTGGTCGTTGATGGTGGTCGTGCTGGCGTCTGACTGTGTTCCGTTGTAGCGCTTCGTATCCATTCGAGCCAGCATATTGTGCTGCTGACGCTCGTGACTAATCTCGCTCCACGGAACCCGCACACATTCCCACGGCTGTGTTATACACACTACGTAAAATCGTGTGCTTCAAAGCTGTAGGGTGAGCGGATTTCGCATGCAGAATGATATTCTTGGAGCTTTCTTCACTATACCATTTCACCCTATGACTGCCATTTGATAGGTTGGTCCCACGGATTGATTGGTTACCCTACCTTAACACACAAGTGAGGGTATCGAATGGCATTCATAGGGTGAAATGGTATAGTGAAGAAAGCTCCGAGAATATCAATCTGCAGGCGAAACCCGCTCACCCTACAGCTTTGGAGCACACGATTTTACGTAGTATGTATAAAACAGCCGTGGGAATGTGTACGGGTTCCGTAGAACGAATCCGTCTGTTGCGCGAGGAGCACACAGAGTTCGTACGGTGTCTCCTGGAAAAGGCTGCGGTAAATCCCATCCTGGGAGTGGTGCCGCCCCGGGTCTGCACATCCGAGTCTCAACTCGGAAGGTGGGCCAGATGCACCCTGTCATCGCTGCGCTGTGGTCACTCTACTACGCTTATGGCCTACGTCAGCAAAATTGACAGCAGTAAATCGGACGTTTGCCCGAACTGTGGATGCCACGGCCATGATACGGCACATCTGTTTAATTGTCCGGAGAGACCAATCACGCTGACCACAATGGACCTATGTACGAATCCATTACTGGTCGCCCAGTTCCTCAACCTAAGACAGAACCCTCGACGTGGCTGTAAAGAAGAAGAAGAAGACGGGTTCCGTGGAGCGAGAGGAGTCACGAGCATTAGCCGCACAAATCGCTGGCTCGAATGGATGCGAAGAGCTACAACGGGACACAGTCTGATGCCGGCACGACCACCATCCACGACGAGAGAATCTGGTGTGCCTTCAACTTCCCTTCATCTCGGATCAGGTCACAGCAGCCATACGACAGTGTCTTGCTCGGCCAGATCTTGCTAATGATGTTATACTAGTGAACACACCAGGAGATAACATTAGTCCGAAATAGACTATACGACAGGTCTTGTTTAATGCAAAGATGCGTGACCTGTCCGTATGGACGAATTGGAGACTGCGCCTAGAAGGGAGTCAACTACCAGCTTCAGTGTTTAACCTGTAGAGAACTGTACATTTGAGAAACGGGGAGATTACTGCAGGTTCGATTCAAAGAACACCTTTCGTCCATGCGTAGAGGAGCTCTTGAAAGTCCACTCGGACGTCATAAAATGGACGTGCACTATGGAAATGATTTTGAGGTCAAGTGTACCATTCTAGGACACGAAATCGAAATTGGCACAAGAAAGACTCTAGAAGCGTTTTGGATTCGTGTGCGTGATCCCCGAATGAATAATAGAAAGCGATAGCGAACGAATTGTTGCCTTTCATTCCACTACTCTGAGAGTTTTGGGCGAGGAATAGCCGCGAAGTGCCTGCTGGACACGTAATAGCCGGGAAATAGCCGTCAAATAACGCCGGCCGGATATAACCGCCAAATAGCCGCTAAATAATGCTGGCCGCGGAATAGCCGCCAAATAATTCTAGCCGCGAAATAACCGCCTAATAGCCGCCAAATATGTGGTCTGCTTGGAGCTTGGTTGAGCTTAGTTGATTTATGTGCGGTCTATGCAATGGCGAACTTCCTAATGCTGCTGAGCCGTGAACTACTCCAGAATACTACGGGTAAAATTGAGTTTCTTGATCACCCATTATTACTGCATACCCTTACATGGGCGTATTCATGTAGGTATACCGGGCGAAGATCAATCATTGCAGAACGGTGCTTTATAGCCACATACGACGTATTGAGTCAGCCGAAACAACTTTTTGATACACAATTTGATGGGTTTTGAAGCATCATGGATCTATTCACAATGGGACGCTCATAAGCTCGGATGATAGCAGGATATCGGCGCATTTTATAGTATGTACGCCTCACATTTTCTTGTTCTCTCCTTTGACTACTAGACTGCTTTTTCTTAGCGGAACTTGGAGTCATCAGTCGAATTCGGCATGCATATAGTCAAGACTCAGAACATTATCAATACTGATATCTCTACATTCAATTCCCAGACAAGAAACTGAATGACTTGTTCCCTACGATTACTTCCTGTGCGAAACTAGTTAAGGGGAGGGGGGCACTCGAAAAAATTAAATGATTCGTGCATGAAAATGAAAGTTTCTGCTGATCTCAGATGCCTGATATGTTATAAGCCATTGTTTTCATGAAAACTCCCATGGAAAGTTTTCACGGACTACTCCGATTTCTGAAAGTGGTATCATTCATTTTTTAATGGAACCCTGAGTGCCCCCCCCACCTATTTTTGCACCTTACTTCCTACATTTCATCATGTTCACATCTGTTCACATCTGATTAAAGCCGTAGGCTATCGAATGAGATCTGCAAGCCATGAGCAGCGATGAAACGTGTAGATGAGGAAATCCACAATCTTTTTGGTCTTTTCAGTTTCCTGCGTTTTGACCATTTTTCTTTCGTTTCCGAAAATTATGGAAAAGATTTTCGCACAGCCCTAGCTTTTATGGATATAATCCCTGTGTTACGGTTCAACCAGAAATGTCTTCTGATATCGCTTTATTCGTGAGTTTGGGAAACAGACGCAAAGAGACATCAATATTGTCTTTTGACGTCTTCTTACGGAACACATGACAACAGCTATGATTGACGGTATTGATGTCTGTAACTGTGACTGAAGGTAAGACCGGCAATAGAAGCTCGCCGCCTCATTTCCAGATTGGTGGCTGCGTAAAGTTGCCGGGAAGTAGCCGAGAAATAGCCGAGGAATAGTCCACCAGGCTCCGCAGCGGCTCCTGGTGAGCTATTTCTCGGTTATTTCGCGGATAACGTGGTCGCGGCCGAGCATTGACCGAAAAGAGCCTAGGAATAACCGAGAAATAGCCGCAAAATAGCCGAGAAATAGCCCAACAGGAGCCGCTGCGGAGCCTGGTGGGCTATTTCGGGGCTATATCTCGGCCAAAACTCTCAGAGTATGCCAGCTGTGATACGGTACAACCACTCGGTCGTGCTCCATATATGGCGTGATTGAGCCATATTGGGAAAGTGTGTCTCATTTGTATTTCCGCCTACATCGAGCGAAGGTTCAGCCGGCTGGTGGAATTTGGTGAGTAAGGACAAATCTCAGGGCTGTGCAGCAGTGGGCCGTATACTTGTTCCAAATGAAATTCATTTCGAATATCCGACTTTTAGACTATAGTCGGATATCGCCCTTTTTCGAATATTCGACTTTTCGACTATAGTCGGATATCGTACTTTTTCGAATATTCGACTTTTCGACTGTAGTCGGATATCGCCTTTTCGAATATCCGACGTTTCGACTGTAGTCGGATATCACCCTTTTTCGAATATTCGACTTTTCGACTATAGTCGGATATCGTACTTTTTCGAATATTCGACTTTTCGACTATAGTCGGATATCGCACTTTTTCGAATATTCGACTTTTCGACTGTAGTCGGATATCGCACTTTTTCGAATATTCGACTTTTCGACTATAGTCGGATATCGCACTTTTTCGAATATTCGACTTCTCGACTGTAGTCGGATATCGCCCTTTTTCGAATATTCGACTTTTCGACAGTAGTCGGATATGAGACTTTTCCGAATATTCGACTTTTCGAATAAAAAGTCGACTTTTTTATCCGACTATGAAAATAATTGAAGTGCAAGTAACTGTTTTTTTCACATGAAAACACGTCGATTTCTCACTCATCCACTCGCGGGCGTTCTGACAGATTAAAGCATCCCTTTTCAAACCAAAATCAGACCGATACTCAGACACGCTGACGGTTGTTCAGCGGGAGTAAAAAGACTTGTCGGTGCGACGGCGGGAGCCAAAATGGGGAGGAGTAGAATTGCCGGTTGTACCGCAGATAGAGAGAAATTCAATTCACGGAGACGGTTATTTGGCGGTGGAAAAGGGGTTGACGGTGCAACGGCGGGGACGTGCTCTACCGTCAAATATGTGACACGTTCCGCAACTCGGACCAAAAGATGGGTGCGCCGGCATCAACATGTTTAGACAAAAGTATTAACATTGATAGGGGGTATAAAGGCTCCTCATCTCACCGTGAGCCTCAGTCAGCTTTTCGGAGCTGGACCTGGAAGGTGACCTCGAGTCACCTTCCGGAAGATCCACCGGATACCGGAGGATAATTTTTGTCGCCGAGGGGGCTCCCCAGGGCTCGGGGGGGGGGGGGGGTGGTACCCAACTTTAGGGTCATCTCCCCATGGTCCGCAGTAGGGTGCACCCCACCGTGGACCGTGGGATCACCTCTTTTGTGGGGACGCCAATAGGGATTTCCCCTGGGTCCCCTCTGCGGACCCGGGAATACCCAGGATGTATTGGAAAGCGCGTGACCGGAAATCTGGTTCGGTTGTACCGCGGTGTGATATTGGTTGAATGGCGGTGGAAGATCGGTTGTCCAGCAGATGCCCCAGCCGATCAACCGACGTTCCCCCGCCGAGTAACCGCCCATGAGTCTGTGCGGTTGTACGGAGGAACAATATCGGTTACACGCTGGATGACCAGGGAGGGGCAACCGACATTCCCCCGCGGAATAACCGCTCCCATGCCTGAGTATGACTGCTTGGTGGATGTTTAGGCGTGCCTTATAGTATTTGCCACAGGTTTCGTGGTAAGAGCTTATATCTGGCGGAGTTTCCGTAGCTATATGCTGCTAGCGTGCTATATTCTTCCATTTGGATGTGAAAAGGGCACTTCGCAATGAATAAAGTGTGTCCAAATGGTAATGGCGGCCCACGCGGCCGGCATGCTTGGCAGGCGGCTGGCGCATGTGCCGCCCCCGGGCGGGTGTTGGATTTCAGGACGGCCCTCCCTCTCCCACCGTCTGCAGAGCAGATTGATCGGCGCAGTGCTTGCTGCCAGCCGGTGCCGGCCCGGTTCGTAGTCGATGGCGGTGGGGACTTTTCGCATGCCCGTCCGAGAGCGACAAACGCGACGGCCGCCTGCCAAGCACGCCGGCCGCAAGGGCCTCCAATCTCATTCGGACGCACCTTACGTTCGCCGATCAGTGAGGCCCCGGTCAGACTTCGTCGAAAAACCTGCTGAGTCCGACTGAGTCCGAATGAGTCCGGGGTGGAAAAACCTGCTGAGTCCCACTGAGTCCGGTTGCTCCCAGCGCCAACCAACTCCTCTGTGAAACACGCAATTGATAGTGACGATTATCACTTCAGCTGTGAATCGGAACGTGTTTGGTGGCTGATCTTTCTTGTTTTCAACATGTCTGAATCTGATTTCCGTATCAGCAGTACGTGGGGCAGAGCGCAGACGGCGAGAGTCGAGATGCGGCGGGACTCGGCAGGTCGCAGTCGGCCGAAAAAAATGCACCCAAATCACGTGAAAAACACCTATATCGACCGGGTGGGGTGAGGATGATTTCGGCGGGACTCAGTGGGACTCAGTCGGTGCATTGGCCCCGCCCTTGTACGCATGAGAAATATCAGTATCGACCGGGGGGATTGCGGTGGGCATCAGACGGTCGCAGTCGGACTCAGTGGGTTGATTTTTTTGCACCCGTCTTCCACGAATTCGATGCGTATCGACCCGGTGGGACTCAGTAGATCCACCGACTATGACGGGGGCCTCAGAGCTGTCCGATTTTCTTGTAAAGAAATTAGGTTGATTCTATACCTAACTTTGTTTTTGAAGTTGATTATTGCGGTAGAGAGCCTATCACATTTTGATTTCCTATGAAATGTCACATATTCAGAGTTCTACTACCGTGGAGAAAAGAGCCTCTACAATTTGGGAAAAACGTAAAAACATAGAAGTTTCAAAAAAGTTGCTAGAAATAATTCTGCCCGGGAGAATCTGCTCTCTGCCGACGGGTCGCGAAATGCCTCACACGAGTACATTAGATTCCCGGGGCTTTGGAGGTATCTCGTCTAATTTTATCGCGAGAATTTACATAAACTACGGACATATCAGCCCCAGTTGGTGGAATTTTAGCTACGTCCCCTTCAAGAACTAAGGAAATTCTCGCCGAGAATGCGGGAAAAAGGGTGAAAGATTCTCGCCTTGATCGATCCACCCTGTCCTGATCAGTACTATAGGGCGATCTCCGCTGCGATCGACCGCACTGCCGTTTCTTCCCACGGCCTGCAGCGTCCCCGCGGTCAAATGTATCGTTGGCACGGTCTTCCAGAGAGCGGTTCGGGGTCACCCTCCACGATCAGCCACAGAGTATCGAGAAATCGATTCGCGAGAGGACTGGACCAGCACTACGAACGGCATCCATGCGTTCAGCGTAGCCAACGCGGGATGAGATCGCTGTTCAACACAGGCTGTCGCTAATCCCATAACATGGTTGAGCAGGCCGTTGCGGCCGGTGACCAAAATTTTACGACCCCTCTGTGGACCAAAATTTTTACAACCCCCCTGGATGAAAAAAATTTCACGACCAAAATCGTGGCCCCTATAATTAGTACTAAATCTCTTTAATTTGACATCTTGAAGTCCACATAACTCGCTACCTTCGCAGAATTATTCCTTTTTTAAGCCAATCCTCGTTGGGACCGGCGTTGAGCCATAGATACAACCCGGGGGTTACAGACGCAACGGTTATTTTTCATGGATAAAATTGGGAAAAAAATGAATTTACTTACCACTTATTGACTACGCGACTTACTACTCCTACCTCATTCTACCTTTCCAAGTGGTTGGAAGCTAAACGCCATTTTTTCCGGAAATTTTACGAGCCCACTCCCCCTCCCCCTCAAATTTTCATTTTTCTTCAAAAATTACCGGAATTTCTACGACCTCCCCCGTTGCGACCTCTCGCAAGCCTGCCCTACACTGGCCCATAAATTCTCGCAACAATTAAGGCGAGAATTCACGAGCTTAGCGACAGCGAGATTCAAATAGAGAATTTCGCCTTTGTTTTTGCGTGGAGTATGCTTAGAGCTTGCACCCTTACACCTTTGATGCAGTATATGCGGGCTTTGGCGAGCGTCGCGAGGACCCGAAATTTCCTGCACTACGGAATTAGAGAGCGTAACAGGCCGCTCCCTTGAAGGCACTTTGCTACCCACGGGCAGAGTTTTGAGCTGTTGAATACGAAAGGAAAACTTGACAGACGCACAGAAGGGTGCCCACAACGATCCATCGGTCGCACGAAAATGTGTATGGTGCCTCTATAGTTTGAACACGCACCGTAGTCGTCCAACAAATAGCAGAAGTCTGTCAGCAACATCAATAAGGTTTCTTAAAAAAAACGCTCCCATCTGACCTACACCCACAAAGTTTCTTCCAAAAGCAAATATAAATAAAAATTGTGTTTAAACGTAGTGGTCGCGATCAAATATGCTTGTGGTCTTTTTTTCTCTAAACCCTTTTGTGGGTCTCGAGTAGTAGGACCTATAAGAAAAAATCGCGAAAAAACCACTGTTTTGGGCCAAATTTGAAGGCTAAACTTTCTTGTCTTTTGATGGTGGACGAGCCCACTCCACATTATCGGCATCGGTGACCTCTTTTATCAAGAACATCAGCTGGCTTGAAATTGAATTTCAATCAATGAACCTACGGATTTATGTACAGATCTAGTCAAAAACATTGACTGAAGTGATGCTTTCAATGTTCAACTGTTTTTATTCGTTAAATTTGCATTTATTTCGTCCTCTGAATGTCGATGATTTTTGACTGCTCGGCATGAGACGGCGATCTTTTTCGTCATCGCTGTGCACGTGTGCACGAAACAGCTTCTTTGGGCCCTAGAAACTCTAATTCTAGCCCGTTTTTCACCACTCTACCTTCATAGTTTTTGAGCTGTTTTTGATCTAAGCTGATTTTTGTAGTTTTTTCTATAACGTTTTTCATCGTGACCACAGCCTTTAAATAATAACTAAAATCAAATACAGATTACCGGATGAGCGTAATTATTTTCGTGGAGTATGATTGACAAGCAGTTTTTTTGTAGTGAAGTTGTGAGATCCGACTTTGCGACAATGTTCGGATTTTGAACTATTCGAATATCCGACGTTTCGACTGTAGTCGGATATCGCACTTTTTCGAATATTCGACTTTTCGACTGTAGTCGGATATCGCCCTTTTTCGAATATTCGACTTTTCGACTGTAGTCGGATATCGGACTTTTTCGAATATTCGACTTTTCGACAGTAGTCGGATATCGCACTTTTTCGAATATTCGACTTTTCGACTGTAGTCGGATATCGCACTTTTTCGAATATTCGACTTTTCGACTATAGTCGGATATAACACTTTTTCGAATATCCGACTTTTCGACTATAGTCGGATATAACACTTTTTCGAATATCCGA